>CP092865.1:7421131-8021131 GCA_030710605.1 Cordylochernes scorpioides
ACAGTGAATAATATGTGAAGGACATATTAAACAAAATGTTAACGTGGGATTCAATCCCGGTTCATGACTGTCAGGAATCGAGGGTGTTACCTACTCGTCCACCGACTTTTTTTTTTTTTTTATAAAAGATGAGCAATATGCGAAGTTTATAGAGTAGCAAAATATAAATATTAAAAAAAAATGATATTCTGTTGATACGAGGGTAAAATAATAAATGCTTGTAAAATAATAAAAACTTTGTATATATGAACACCTAGCTATATATCAGTCAATATATCCATCTGTACATATTTGGTCCAGTGTTCTTTCCAATTCACAACTTGTAAATAAAATTTACTATCAAAACACATCCTTCCAAGAACCCATAAATTACGAACCAACAGTAAACCAAGAACCAGCACTGAAGCCTAAACATTTAGCAATTGACAAGAATTTTACTAAAACGTGATTAAAACATACAACAAATGAACAACAACATAACAAACTATTTCCATACAAAACAAATTACCCATTGCTTTAAAAAGAGAAAAATATGAAAAATTCTCTCCAGTTAGTTTTTTTTTTCCTTCTTCTTCTTTTTCGCAAAGCGAAACATGGATGCATGAATTGGTCTTTTTCTTCTTTTTTTTATCTCCACTCAATCATATCAGGGTATCAAGTTTGTAGAGCTTCAAAATTTTGATTATAGTATTTTCTGGGGATGAGTAGAGCTCATCAATGGATGAGTCAATACAGTCAATAATGTGGGTTGCAGGTTGAGAATTGCACTTGGTACATAGTGGGAAAACCTTGCAACCATTTTGGAAAGTCATTGTCCGTAGATGACCAGACTTAAGTGTGGAAATCGAAAACTGTTTACATGAATTGGTTATTTTTATTGGTCATTATTATTATTATCATGGACTGTATCAGTGTACTAGAGATAATTGTAAAAGATGTTGAGTAGAGAGTTGACATGTGATGTACTTACAGTAAAAACAGTACCCACCATGATTATCATGGCCTGTACCACATGTACTAGAGATAATTATAAAAGATGTTGACTAGAGAGTTACTATGTGTAGACCTGTGATGTATTTACAGTGAAAACAGTACCCACCATGATTATCATGGCCTGTACCACATGTACTAGAGATAAATATAAAAGATGTAGAGAGTGTCCAGGTGGTAGTACTGGGTCTGACAGTGGCGAGCTACTACACCGCTGTCTTCCACCTCCAGTCCCTGCAGTTGTTCCTCCACCCTGACTACTGGCTGAGTGGTAACAGAAGGACAGGTGGGTGACACTCTAGCATGGGTGTCCCATACAGCGAATTCGAAAATACAAAACACAGTAGCTTCTTTCTTATAGAAGTACCTAACTAAATACCAGTTTCCACCCGTTTTATTTGATGTTGAAAAGTAATGAATCGTTTTGATCAAAAAGCCATGTCATCTTTATGCTTTCTTATCTCCACTCAATCATATCAGGGTATCAAGCTTGTAGAGCTTGTTGATGATGTCTGCTGGGGATGTGTCTTCTTCTTCTCTTCTTTCTTATCTCCACTCAATCATATTAAGGTATCAAGCTTGTAGAGCTTGTTGATGGTGTCTGCTGGGGATGTGTCTTCTTCTCTTCTTTCTTATCTCCACTCAATCATATCAAGGTATCAAGCCTGTAGAGCTTGTTGATGGTGTCTGCTGGGGATGTGTTTTCTTCTTTCTTATCTCCACTCAATCATATTAAGGTATCAAGCTTGTAGATCTTGTTGATGGTGTCTGCTGGGGATGTGTCTTCTTCTTCTCTTCTTTCTTATCTCTACTCAATCATATTAGGGTATCAAGCTTGTAGATCTTGTTGATGGTGTCTGCTGGGATGAGTAGATAACCCAGGTTCCTGGAGTCAATGGAGTAAAACAACATTAATCTCTAGACCGCTCTACTATTGTAGTGTATATACCTTGTATTTTCTATGGAAGGCAGCTTAGGGGTGTTTAGTTAACTATGGACCAGCAAATTTATTTGTTACAAATTTTAACAATAGATGGTAATTAAATTTAATATATAAATTCCCCATGTTACAAGATATGTTCAATTTTTCTCTGTTATATGTGTGAGAAGTTTGTGATTTGTGAACATTCCCATTGTGTGACAGTGATCCTGTACATCTCTCATATCATCTGCGGAGTTCTACTGGCCAAGTCTGTCCTGTCACTTGTGGCCTTGGTCGGCATTGTCCAGGTGGGTCTGTCCATTCTCTGTCGTACCTTGTGGATCTTGTCAAATCAAAGTCTGTCCTGGAGCCATCAGCAACTTTTAATGTCACACACGTCCCAAGCCCGGATGAAAAAGGAGGAGGGGGAGCAGTAACAAGCTCACTAAAAAACCTGGGCTCAGCTGGCCCGGCTGATAGTACCCTGTAAGGGCTCCTAATCCAGGGATGCAGGATGAGTCTGTACTCCATGTTAGAAGCAGCTGCACATGGCATCTGTTTCTCATGTCAGAGGCGGCCATTTCATATTGGAGCTAAGTCGGCCTGCCACTGAGTAGTGCTCACAGTCTTAATGACAAAGGCAGACACATTCTAATTTTATGAAATAAGGCATCTCCTTATCGTGCAACTGAAAGTTGCTGACGGCTTGCGCCATCTATCGGAATAAATATCAACTATTCTCGTTGATTTTTAATTATTCCAGAATTGGCCAAATACCCATTCTTGATTAATCAAGAAAAGCTAGTTGAGGTACAACTTGCACCACGCTGATGAGGGCCAACAGCCCGAAACGCGTCCGTGGTTAGCTTTTCTTGATTAATCAAGAATGGGTATTCGGCCAATTCTAGAATAATTAAAAATCAACGAAAATAGTTAATATTTATTCCGATAGATGGCGCAAGCCATCAGCAACTTTCAGTTGCACGATAAGAAGATGCCTTTTTTTAAAATAATTTATGCACCTTATCCCAGCACAATATCACATTTGTACTATTTTTTCACAATTTACTTCACCCACACCATCAACAAGCTCTACAAGCTTGATACCCTAATATGATTGAGGGGAGATAAGAAAGAAGATGTCACACACGGTCAGGAGAAGCCTTTTTCTTAATTGACTAAGTATCAATAAATTGTCAAACTTCTCCAAAAACACCGACACATAGCCATAGTTTGTGATCTGATTGGATCCAATTGAATTTCTTGGGAAATGTAACACTGGTGGTTTTCTACCTTCCACATCCATAGGCCATTGATATAATAGAAAATGAAAAAAAAAAAAAAAAAACGCCCGAGCAGGGGCTCGAACCCTGGACCGTTAGGTTAAAAGCCTAACGCTCTACCGACTGAGCTACCCGGGCATACATATATGAAATCTTAATAAATATATTTTAAGGATTTTAAGATGCTATGTTTTTCTCAAAAAAAGAGTATATAGGCTATATATTTTAGGAAAGAAAAATTAAATAGATAAATCATTTATAAGAAATCTTTGCGCAATATTTGAATAAAAAATTACTTATTTCAAAATATTCTTTAAAAACTAGTTACAATTATTGTTGTTTTTGTCGTGTCCAAAGAAGAGTCTCAGATGTCTCCATGCATCTCCATCACAGCAACAGCAATATCCACTATCTTGGGTGTGTAAAACTGCTGCTCTGGGTCTAAATCAATTTTCTGCAAGGCTGCGGCCATTGCTGGGCATGAGAATATGTGGGTAGGTGTTAGTTCCACACCAGGACAATTGTTGCATGCTTTATAGAGTTAAAATTATTATCATTGCTATTCAAATAAGATATAGGCATCTCCTCTCTGTATGGGCAACTGAGATTTGATGATGGCTTGCACCATCTATCGGAATAAATATCCATTAATACAGATAGCGCAAGCAATCAGCAACTTTCAGTTGCACCATCTGAGGAGATGTCTTTTTGTTAACATTTAACTCTCTCTCTCTGCCCGATCTCCTTACACTTTCACACTTTTGTACTTTTTTTTTTCATAATAAATACAATCGGCCGTGGTAAGTTTTCGAGCATATGCTCTTCTTCATATTAAGATATATAGCCTGTAGAAGAATGTCATTCTCTCGAAAGCTTTCATATTTTTCTATGATAAAAGATATACGCCTTGCCCTACAACCTGCTGTATGTATGAGTGTAAACTCATGAACAAAACTTAAGGAAGCTGTATCTTTCATTTGGATATCCCTGTTTCTTCCTCAATGTCCCGTTCTTTTATCAAATTTGAAATTTGGCTCACCTTTTCAGGGTTCCTGTGCAGAATTGGACGACCAACACGCTTCTCATCTTTTACCGATTCCATTCCATTTTTAAATCGTGAAAACCATCTAAATGTGGTTTGCCAATTTCAAAAATAAAGTTTCTGAAGCCGATTTCCCAATTTTGTAGCAAAATTTAATACAAATTCGTTGTTCGAATTTTCGATCCATTACAAATTAGAAGTTGTTATGCAAGGCGTTCTTTTTTCAAGCTTACAATTTATCGACTGCGCGCGCAATCACGTGATGTGATATACCGTAGTGTAGCTGAAGCTTTCTATTTTTTTAATAGACTTAAAAATATATATCATTTCATTTATTTTTTTTTTGTTTTTGACTGGTCTCAATATTTATTGGACACACCTTGTATATCGGGATTCAGACAATAACTCTGAACGATAATACAGTGACCTTTATTGAATACACACGAGATAACCAAGTGTCAACAAAATTTGTCTCCGTTTAAAAAAAAAAAAAAAAAAAACGACCGGCGACATCAAATACTTCCCACTTTCTTAAGTTTTGTCCATGAGTGTACTCTTTAAGAAATATTGGTTGAGTATATTATTGAGTGTTTTTTAATATTATATTAAAAAGTTTTATATAGTCAAAATTATTTCTAAATAGCGCGTGCTCAAGTTTTGTTTTTATTGCAGAAGTTTTATGTGAGATACAATAAATGGTTTCTACAATAGACTCATACAGTGTCCTGTGTTACCCCAGGATCTCCCCAACTACCTCAACTTCTGGCTCTACACCGACGTACCTCTGAACGTGGCTTTCGCGGCTACCTCCATTGGCCTTTCTGTCATCTATCTTGAGTGCTTCCCTGTAAGTTATCAAATTTTTCGATAAAACATTCCCTGAACCCACCCCATAACCGGCGGGGGTCGGTTTAAGACTGGTTAAACCGTTTGGTTTTCGACCACTACGACCCGAGTTCGATTCCCGCATTGGACACTTTTTTCTGATTAAAAAATATGCTCCAATGGCCCCCGATTCTTACAAAAGTCCAAACCCCACCAGCGAGTGCAAGTAACCAAAAGGGGCTCTGGCACATTTGTAAGTGCAAAGTCGAACTGCTTTTCACATGTGTAGACATGTGGTGCACTTACAGTAAAAACAGTCGCCTACTTCTACCCACCATGATTATCATTGCCTGTACCACGTGTACTAGGGATAATTAAAAAAAAAACCATAACCTCCAAGTGAGGATATCGCCTTGGAATTAGCAAAACTCGAAAGCACACGCAAAAGCGCAGCACGTTGATTCTGAATTGAAACAAATGTAAACAACCAAAACACTTTATTTAATTTTATTGGCGTTTTAATGATGTAAAATATTTTCTCCCGTAGAAGAACTTTCTTGACCGAAAGCTTGAAAGATTTTTAAATTTTAAAAAAATGCTTAATTAAAAAGGCATATATTGGATCAAAATATCATTTATTTTACCAATATTTCAGTTGGCTGAACGCCAACCTTTATCAAGGTGTTATAACATTTTAAAGAGTGTCAACAACAAACTCAGCGCCACATAACGTCAACAGCATTAAGTTTTTTTAAATATTTTTTTTTTTATATTCAATGGGGTTGTGTGGCTCTGAGTTTGTTGTTGACACACTTTAAAATGTTATAACACCTTGATAAAGGTTGGCGTTCAGCCAACTGAAATATTGGTAAAATAAATGATATTTTGATCCAATATATGCCTTTTTAATTAAAGATTTATTCCACAAGTCCGTATCTCAGAAGAAGGCCAAGTGACACTCACTCCTCACTTTCTAACTGCTACTCTTTTCGTGTTGTTTTCCTTGCTTCCCTCTTTCTTGTTTTTTTTTTCTTTTTCTTCTGTATATATCGTTATTTCCTTTGTCTCACTGCTTTGTTCTTATGCATACCTCTGGTGAATCCTGTATAGGGTCAGTGACCCTGAATAAAGGCTTTTTGTTGTTGTTGTAATTAAAGATTTATTTATGGATTGCTCTATTTTCAAAAAAATATATACATGTAAAAAAAAAGCTCGAAGACTATTATTTTTGAAATAAAAGAAACTTATCCTCGGAATTTATTTATGTTTGCTGCTTATTATACACCAGAGGATTCCACCTTATGATATACATGTTTATAAGAAACTTTTCCCTGGAGGTTTAATGTTCTTGTTTTAATAATATTTAATCACACACGTACTTCTTTCCGCAAAAAGTTTCTTCTCTCACTAATTTATTACAACAACAAAAAACCTTTATTAAGAACAATCGTCCAATACAGGATTCCCTCAGATAATTAAACAGAAGTAAACATAACAGTTATTTAATAAAATAAATAAAACTTCCAGTATTAATGAAAAAAAAAAATAGTACAAATGTGAAATTGTACTGGGATAAGGTACATAAATTATGAAAAAAGGCATCTCCTTATCGTGCAATTGAAAGTTGCTGATGGCTTGCGCCATCTATCGGAATAAATATCAACTATTTTCGTTGATTTCTAATTATTCCAGAATTGGCCAATTGGCCAATTCTTGAATGGGTAAATTTTCAACGAATAGTTGGTATTCATTCCGATAGATGGTGCAAGCCATCAGCAACTTTCAGTTGCACGATAAGGAGATGCCTTTTTCATAATTTATACATCTTATCCCAGTACAATTTCACATTTGTACTATTTTTTTTTAAATTGAATAATGTTTTTTTTTTTTTTTTTTCAGAAAATACTCATCGTGTTCTTACCTGCCCTGGCAATATTCATGGTAAGTTTTTTTTTTAAACTCTTATACAACTTTTTAACTAAAGTTATTTAGAATACAGTTAAACCTGTCTATAGCGCCCCCCTCTAAATAGCGCCTCCCTCTCTATAGTGCCCGATTTTAAACATTAAAATGTAAACATTTTACATTAAAAGTGACCTATCTATAGCACCCCCTCTCTATAGCACCCTATTTTGGTTAGTCTCAAGATGGGACGCTATAGACAGGTTAAACTGCATTTGCAAAGTATATTGTCACTGTATAATATTTGCATATCTATTTTTCCAATTTGTCATGTAATTTTTTATATAATAATAATTTTTAAGTAAATAGTAGCAAAAAAATAGACTATATAAGGGAAGCTTGTTTTGGTATGCTTGGAGGTTGAATAAACTTTAGATAGATAACTGCGCTTCGCTTGATTCCTAAAACCTATTTGACAAGGCCATAGTGACATTTTGGTGGAAACGCCGGGTAAAGACTTGAATAAAAACAGCCGAATCAACTTACTTAAGCAGAAGTCTTCGACTGAAGGGTTTACCTCTCACAAGACAAACCATGATAAAGAATGAACCCGTATAAATCTCAAAATCCCCTCAACTTACCTTTCCTTGCAACAGCCAAGATTACCTTCCTCATTTGCATATAAGCACACAATTTATCCATCAGAAGTTACGCAAGAAGAGTTTATCAGTTTAAAATGAAAAGCTTTCAATTATCAGCTCATTATCAGATCGATTGTAAATATGTACTTACAATATACATATATAAGAAAGAAAATGGAGGATGGTGCAACTTTGAGACTTTTTTTTTTTTTAATGTCTATAACAAAAATAAAACGCATGATTTATAAAAATATACTGAAAAAAGTAAATATTATTATATATGTAAGTAAATATATAAATTATGAATAATTAAAATTATAATTTGTAGCAATAATTAGTAAATATATGTATATAAGCACTCAGAAGATTGTGTTTTTATTTGTCAATATAGTATCGCCATCTACCAATGGAGAATGTAACTATTTTAAAGAACAACTTTTTCTCGTCATTTAGAACTTTTTTTATTTCCTTTTTTTTTTTAATATATCTAAAACATTGTTGATATATGTGTTTCTTTTTTTATATTTAATTAAAATTATAATTTTAAAACATAAACCTAAAGAAATTTAAGAAAATCATTCTGTTTTAAAGCAAAATTAAATTTAAAATGTGTTGTATTTAGATTTCATTTTTTTATAATTCGGTGTCACTTGGTGCCAGGCCATAATAATCATTATACAGTTATAACCTGTCTATAGCGTCCCCTCTAAATAGCGCCTCCCTCTCTATAGCGCCCGATTTTAAATATGTAGTACGATGCGATATTTACATTAAAAGTGACCTGTCTATAGCACCCCCTCTCTATAACGCTCTATTTTGGTGAGTCCCAAGAGGGGGCGCTATAGACAGGTTTAACTGTATATAATACCAGGCTATGTTGAAATAGGGGTTGGCGACATCAGGAATTGTAAGTTCACCACATGTCTGCATATGTAGTACCAGGACTTGGCTGTAGAGGGTTAGGACAACTTGTACTGTAAGAGTACACCACATATCTACATATCTAGTACCAGGGCATGGTGAATAGAGAGTTGTGCCTGCTTGTACTGTAAGTACACCACATTTCTATACATGTAGTATCAGGCCATGGTGAATAGAGAGTTGTGCCTGCTTGTACTGTAAGTACACCACATATCTACATATGTAGTACCAGGCCATGGTGAATAGAGAGTTGTGCCTGCTTGTACTGTAAGTACACCACATGTCTACATATGTAGTACCAGGCCATGGTGAATAGAGAGTTGTGCCTGCTTGTACTGTAAGTACACCACATGTCTACACACGTACGTTATTCAGACATTAACTACATAGCAATATTTACATAGTAGAATTTACATAAGAACAATGGCTATATACATGTAGTAAAATCAGTTTTACATGAGTCAAAGTTTAGCAATTAAAGATGAATATAGAGACATTGAGAAAGTATATATTTACACCATACATTAGACATGAGTCTCTAAAAATGAGTCAAAAAAACTCCATGTTGTAGTCATAGCTAAAATGGATGTTTATCCAGAATTTGTACATTACATAATTGGCGATGGTAAAAATGTGCGTTTTATCCGTTGTTTTATGATCAAAAACGAATTTCCCTCGATAAAAAAACAAGACGCGAATCTGTATTTTCACAAATATGTTCCTTTTATATTCAGCTTTCGTTCATCTTACCTTCTAAAAGTAGAGTATAAAAATTCATATGATTTTTTTTTATAATTCTTGGTCTCATGCCGTTTATTTAGATTCTCTTGTTTTTTCTCTCTTTTTATTCAGCTTTCATACACCTTACCTTCTAAAATAGAGATTAAAAATTCGTATTTTTATAATTCTTGGTCACATGCCAATTAATATTTTTACTTCTTTTATTCAGCTTTAATAAAACATAAAATTCATATTTTTATAATTCTTAGTCATACTTAGATTCTCTCCTTTTCTCTTTTTATGCAGCTTTCGTGCACCCTACCTTCTAAAATAGAGAGGAGGCAACAATTCAGATTATTTTTATAATTCTCTATCCCTCTCTCTTGTGGTGCGGACTTTTGTCTATATTTTGTCAATAAAACTATGTTATTTGTCAATTTGTCTCTCTTGTTATCATGCTAATTACTTAGATTCTCTCCTTTTCTTTCTTTTTATTCAGCTTTCGTGTACCCTACCTTCTAATATAGAATCCAGAGAAAGCACTAAGCAGAAGCCGTGTGGTGCTCAGTACGTCAACAAGTGGTTCAGAAAGTACAATGGGATCATGTGTATGGAACTACAGCCACTTCCTACCTACAGTCTTCCTCCCCTCTGGTAACTCCCCCTGTCCCACCCGCCCCTGCCGTCTCTAACTCTAGCGTGCTGTCCTCCGCAGTGTGGACTCTGAGCGTCTACCTCTCACAGCGACCACTACAGACCATGCCATCGCCTTCCTGAAGGATCGCACACCTCCCTCTTTTGGTAGACGTTGGCGTACAGCATTGAGGTAGATCACAACATCTATTCTCCATTTTTCTTACTGTTCTGATCGTTATTTTTACTTATTTCGATGAGACACTTGCTTTTATAGGGGTCGGTGGAAGGATGGTCTAAACCGTTGGTTTTCGACTGTTACGACCCGGGTTCGATTCCCGCATTGGGCACTTTTTTTTCTGATTAAAAAAAATGCTCTAATAACCCCCGATTCTTGCAAAAATCCAACCCCACCAGCGAGTGCAAATAACCAAACGAGGCTCTGGCACATTTGTAAGTGCAAAGTCGAACTGCTTTTCACCTGTGTAAACATGTGATGCACTTACAGTAAAAGAAGTCGCCTACTTCTACCTACCATGATTATCATGGCCTGTACCACGTGTACTAGGGATAAGCAAAAAAAAAAACTTGCTTTTATAGAAATTATTAGTGTCTTTGACTTCAAAATACTTGGAAAAGACAAACTTTCAGTAAATGGAGAAGGAGGACTCCTGACCCTCATCAAAGATCTTTCTTTTAAAGAAATTGTCATTCCTTCAACAACAAAAAAAGATAAGATAGAAAATTAGTATATTTAATACATGTGGTACAGGCCATGATGATCATAGCGGATAGTAATTAGCGACTGTTTTTTACTCTAAGTACATCACCTGTCTACATATGTAGAAACCTATTCGACTTCTGCAATTATGTCAGAGCCTCGTTTGGTTACTTTACACACTTACTTTACAGCCAAGAACTGAAAATACCGAATGAATGGGAAGTTTTTATCCACAACGACCCATTCAAATATAAGTTTACTTTGCTGTCTGCATACTTTTAATACCTTTTTCATTAACAGCCGACTATTGTTGGTTGTCACAACCATTTTTTTAACTATGCTCTCTGTATAAATTATTTTGTATAAATAATTCAGTTTTCAAATAATTTAGTTCAGGATTGCCTTTTTAACATGGCCATTATATAATTGCCCTAACAGATTGTCATACAACTGTGGAAATAAGCCATTACACATTTACTGGCAAGGCTGGACTTTTGCAAGAATAGGGGACTATTGAAGCCATTTTTCTTTTAATTACTGAAAAAAAAAGTGTCTAATGCGGGAATCGATCCCGGGTCGTGGAGAATCAACGGTTTATGTCACTCCTCCACCAATACCCTGAGATTGGAATGGAAAATGGAAACGACTGTTGGCATCCGACTAACTTATTCAAATATATGTTGAGGAATTTAATGATATCCATGTTTTTGTTTTTTGTGTGTAAATAAATAAGTTTAATTAATATATATATATATATATATGTTATATAAAGGTATTATTTAAAATGTTATATTAAAATATTTTATTTAGAATTATGTTATATTAGGGTGTTCTTTTATTTAGAATTATATATTTAATAGATACAAATACTCTGTTTTAATGACCGCCAGAGGTCACGCTTTCCATATAAAAACTCGTTGTTGTTCTTCCCCGTTGGTCGGCTCAAAACTTTGTACATTATGTAAATAAGCTTTTCATTTTTTTATTCTTACGCCTTAAACCAGGCAGTACTTTAATCAAATTATGTTCTTTATATTATCTTAGCTCAATTAAAACAATCCCTTTTCAAAACTTATTTTATTTTCATACTTTCAAAATTGTTATTTCAACCACGACTGCATTGCCACAGTTTAAACCTCAAGATAATTAAATACAAGCAGAAAATCATCTCTTTATCTTTTTTCTTTATATAATATATATATATATGTATATTTTGCCGGGAGGATAATGCTCTAAAGAGACAAGGCCGCTAGTTTGCGGCGACGGTCTATAGATGGCGTCTAGTTTTTGACGTCTATTTTGACGGGAGAGGCGACCCTTATCTCTTTAGATATACATATGTCATAATATATACTCTTCCAGGAATAATAAAGCAAACCTACAGTAACCCAGAGAGAGACGGGATGTAAAGTCCGGTCACTTGAGACAGCAGCGACATTCCAAGGGGCGGCAAATGGGGCCCGTCCGTTAACACCTTGGGACTTTTAAGACAGTTGGGGATTGTGTGTGATACGAACGGACTCTCTCCCTCTCTCTCTGGTTGTCTGGGTTCCTCTTCCAACTTGGGGTGTGATATTTCTCTTCCCACCTTATTATATTATACCACATATGTATATATAATTAAAAAGGCATATATTGGATCAAAATATCATTTTATCACGCGTACCATTGCGACCAAAAATTGCCAAATATATTATAGCAAATTGTATCAATAGATGACAATATTGTGTTTTGACCATTGTAACTTGTGTTCCAGTTCTACGCCATGTGGATCTACAGGTATCGTAGATCCCTGAAAGCAGGATTAATTGATCTACCTACCTACGTCTACATGCAGGATCCGATTGAACTGTAAATCAATAAACCTATCACACACACACAAAAGTCTTTATTAGGGACATGCCTCATACAGATTCTTCCAATTGGGTAAGGTAATAATCATCTTGTGTTATTTACATAGAAATTGAACTGGCTTTACTCTTCGTCTCAAAGTCATTCACTTGTTGACTGGTCCTTACATAATGATGATCTAAAAAATTTATAATAAGCTATTGCCTTAGATTTGTTTGCTGATATTTTTTAAAGCAATACGTAGGGTGAAGTATTGGTACATTTAATTTCCCACAACAAACAGTAGAACAACACTCCCAATAGAGGACAGCTCTCTACACAAAGGACAGTTTTCATTGCCAAAATGTCCATTTTTACTAATTAGTTACCCTCTGGTAAGAGGACACCTCTTCATAAAGAAGAATGGCTCTGCAACAGAGATAACTGTGTTATTTACATAGGTAGTGAAATAGAAATTGAACTGGCTTTACTCTTCATCTCAAAGTAATTCACTTGTTGACTGGTCCTTACATAATGATGATCTAAATATTTTATAGTAAGCTATTGCCTTAGATCTGTTTGCTGAATAAACCTATCAATCATATTTCGCAATTTGTTGGATCTTCTTGTAGATACTTAGGTAGCTACAACTGTCCTGGTGTGGAACTAACACCTACTCACATATTCTCATGCCCAGCAATGGCCGCAGCCTTGCAGAAAATTGACTTAGACCCAGAGCAGCAGCTTTACACACCCAAGATAGTGGATATTGCTGCTGATGTGATGGAGATGCATGGAGACATCTGAGACTCTTCTTTGGACACGACAACAGCAACAACAACATACTTAGCAAGCAAAGAACACAAGCTCTTGTACAAATATTTACCATTCCTTCCTTTATAATAAAGAAGAGAATGTTTACAAACAGCTATTTTATTTGATTTACAATTGAAATATTTTTAAAAATAAATCTAAAAAGACAAAGGTCGCTTATCCTGTCAAAATAGATGTCAAAGCTAGACGTTATCTATTGACCGTCGCCGCAAACTATGGCGTCTAGCTTTGACGTCTATTTTGACGGGAGAGGCGACCTTTGTCATTTTAAATCACTATCTTCTCGGCAAAATTCCCATCTATATTAAAAGTAGAGTTATATAAGGTTATATATGTGAAAAGATGATAGAAAAAAATAAAAAATAAAAAGGTCAGGTGTTGATATTAAAAATAAATAAGGCATATCCTGACGGATATAAATAAAGAAATCATATCCTGACCAGGAGCACATGTGCTTTACAGAAGGCAGACTTTCAAGCAGACAGACGCTTTTACGAGGGGCATGGTGATCGGACTGAAAAGGGCAGGTTGGTCCATACGTCAAATCGCAGCTGATACACATCTTGGTGCGTCCACGGTGCACCGACTGTGGAGAAGATGGTTGGAACAAGGAAATGTGGCAATTTATAGGAATGTCGGTGCAACCAGAGTGACGTCAGCACGTGTGGATCGGCGTATCCTTCGACAAGCAGTGGCGGCCCCACAAGCCACTTGTACCGCCATCCTGCAACATGTGCAAGACACCCTAGATCCTTCCATCTCGACCAGAACCATTTCCCGTCGATTGGTTGCTAATGGCTTGCACTCATGCCGTCCGCTAAGAAGACTGCCATTGACCCCACCGAATAGGCGCCAACGTTTGGAATGGTGCCGGGCTAGATCGACGTGGATGACGGAATGGCAAAGGGTCGTGTTCTCAGATGAGTCGCGTTTCTGCTTGTCCAGTGATAGTCGCCGTGTACGCGTGTGGCGTCGACGTGGAGAAAGGTCCAATCCGGCAGCAATTGTGGAACGCCCCACCGTGCGACAACGTGGAATCATGGTTTGGGGCGCAATCGCGTATGATTCCAGGTCACCTTTAATTCGTATTCAGGGCACTATGACGGCCCAACGATACGTTGATGATGTGCTGCGACCGGTGACACTCCCCTACCTTCAGGGGGTACCCAATGCCCTTTATCAGCAGGATAACGCCCGACCGCACACTGCTCGCATTAGCCAACAAGCTCTGCAAGATGTACAGATGCTTCCCTGGCCACCGTACTCTCCTGATCTCTCACCAATCGAGCACGTCTGGGACATCATTGGACGCCGTTTGCATGCCTTGCCACAGCCGCGTTCAGAAGACGAACTGTGGCATATGGTTGAGAGGGAATGGAGAGCCATCCCTCAGGACGCCATCCGTACTCTGATTGACTCTCTACCTAGACGTGTTGCTGCGTGCATCGCCGTCCGCGGTGGTCCTACTTGCTACTAAGCCGACGCCGTTCTCGCTCTGTATTATGACTATCATTTTGAAATAAAGATCACTTATTGTTCGTCCCTGTCTCTCTCTGTCTGCCGAGTTTCATCACTTTCTGGCCACTATTTCTTGGTGTTCCATTTTCAATGTCACGCAGTGTATATATATATGCCGTACCACAATCAATAGCAGTCATGGGTCTCGTGGTTTCAGCGTCTGGGTTAATACACAAAGAACGAGGCAGGTTGGATGGTATCTAAGTGGCGCGACACATTCAAGGTCCAGGAGAGTCTGATATGAGATGTCGGTTGTCCAGCGGCTGGTCGTAAAACTCACTAATGACTTGTGGAAGATCCCCGGGAAGGGTCCTCGTGATAATATAACAAATTTCCACTTTGTCTGATATAATTCCGATGCATCTTACTAGTGCCTTGCCCCTGGGTTTCTGGTTGACTCTTTAACTTTATTGTTTAATGTTTATTTAATGTTACATGATTTTACTTTATTTAATGTTACATGATATCATCAAGCTGGCACGTTGAGTTGTATCCACATTTAGGGGCTGTCATACTATTTATAATTATGGTACTTATAAAATTATAGTAAGTATTGACATTACATATACTTATGGATTTATATAACAAAACACAAATATATACAATTGTAGTATATATTTGGCCTAAAATATTTTTTTTGTTTATATTTGTATATTAAAAATAAAGAAGGCATTTCCTGACCACGAGCACATGTGCTTTTTAGATGGCAGAGCGCTATCTAGGGGAGCAAAAATAAACTAAACGTTTATCTAGCTTGCTCCGTGACATTGGCCAACCCAATTTCTTGATAAATCAAGAAAAGCCATCTACGAACGTGTTTCGCGCTGTTGGCGCTCGTTAACGTGGAGTAGGCTGTGCTTTGTTTGCTTCTATTGTTTTTTCATTTGTATATTTATGAAAAAAAAACAATAGAAAAAAATAGTGGATGGCTTTTCTTGATTTATAAAATATTAAGTATTTGACCAGTTTGTTCAGTATTATGGAAAATGCACACCTTTCTAATTAAATGTGTAGAAACCAAATGTATTTCCTTTTGTGTATATCGTTCAGATTCATATCAATAAATTTGCTACAACACCAGTTTAGGAAAATTCAGACAAAAGCCAACAAACTCTATACTATGGTTTCGAGCTATGGCCATCATCAATACAGGGACAACTTCGATATCCTGACATCCTAGAGCTAAATTCATGAAATCGGTCCAAAGTCGAAAGATAATTTAACTGGTAAAATGTGTGGTATAACCAAATTTTGGTTACAATTTAAGAAAAAAAAAAGTTTAATCCTTTTACTTGACAGTACTAACTATTTAAAACATGCTATGGTTTTTTTCTCTCATACAGTACTTTTGTTTGAATATGGTAACAACACTGTTACCAAAACATCACACCCTATTCATTGATTTGGATTTGGTCTTATCTCAAGTGTGAATACTTTGTGTACTTGATAATAGTAACTATTTAAAACATTCTGTGGTATTTTATCTCATTCTGTACTTTTGTTTGAAGGTGGTAACAACACTATTACCGAAACGGTATACTTCTGATTACAGCTTACGAAAAAAGTTCATGTTTAATTATTTTTATTTTTGATCTTTAAAAAAAAAAAGTTTGTCATTCCTTCCAATTCGAATACCATAAAACCAACATATTTATTGAAAAATCGAAGTTTGAAGACAAAATTATTATATAAAAATGTTCAAGGAATCTAAATATAATACAATATAATGCGGCTTATGATTGTAGAAAGCCATTTGAAAATTATCCCACATGTGTTTCTTTTGAACGAAAAATCGAAATTTATTTTAAGGAGAAATAACGCTTATTTCTAACCTTAAGGATGAAGTACGAAAGGATGAATTGTGAAGAGTAATGATAAACGGAAAAATATCTAAATATCTAAGATGTTTTTTAACAATTCAGGCTGCTTTATGTAAGTGTGTATGATTAAAGGAGAAGAAAAAATCTTCCATCTTAAATTCAAATTGAATCCACGCGCTCGCGGCCCTTCCAAGTCGACTCGAGGCAAGTTTGAAGCAAGCTCAACATGTTTGGACCTCTTTCAATTGAATCTGATTCAATGCGTTTTCCTCAGAAACTTTGGACTATTGTCAACGACAATCATTCTGACTCTATCCGCTGGGGTCAAGATGGCACCACCATTGTCATTGACTATGAACGTTTCAAGAAAACCTATCTTAACGACTGCTCAAGAATCTTCAAGACTACCAACATCAGTAGCTTCATCCGTCAACTAAATTTGTACGGCTTCAAGAAAGTCAGTTTTGGACTTACTGATACCAATGTTAACGAATTCAAACATCCATGCTTCCAACAAGGATCTTATCACAAACTCAACTCTGTAAAGAGAAATTATCGCCGTTTTGCATTTGATGATCTAATTAAAGGTGAAATAAAGAAATCAAAGATTGCTAAATGCCATTTAGCTTTGAAAATGGCTTTACATAAGCAAAAGAAAGCTCTTCTTGGTGTTTATCCATCTAACCAATGCATTGACGATGCTTGTGAAGATTGTGAAAATTGTATTGATGAAGATGTTTTTCCCGGTGATCAATGTCCAATTAAAAGAAGAAATTATTCGTCTTTGAAAAATATTTACCAAAATACGGTAGTACCGAGTCATTCATCTGCTTTGATTTCAAGTCAAGAAGGATGTGTAAATTGTTGTCATATAAAAGTGGAGGAAGCAGATTCGTCTGAAGATGAAAATATCGAACCATCCGCTGAAGAAACGACAAGTCAAAATGGCGGATCGAAGCAAGCGATGCTGGAAAAAAACGTCACCAATATTGACCTTGGAGAACAAATACGACGCCTGATTATGAGCAATGATAATGAAAATATTCTAGAAAATTTCTATTCACTTCTTTCTGATTCTCCCTGCCCACAGAAAACATAATAACTATTATATTTTTTATATAATTTATATATTTATAATTTCTATATATAAAACATATATAAACTGATTAAAAACAATACTTTGTAGTCGTATGTTGCTAATAAATGTTGTGAAGTATCTTTTTTTTATTTAATTTTTAAAACATTCACACGTATAAAATAGTATTGCCTAATGAATTATTAAATCTATAAACATTTCGTTTGAAATATATCTGTTCTGAACATATTTTTATTATAATCATTATTTAATTTTAAATATATACGAAGCGCTTTTTAAAAAAAATATATAATATCTATCTACTTATATATTTGCCTTATTCTGTCTGTTTGTCTGTTTGTCTGAAGCTCACGGATAGAATGCGCGCCCATTGGCTGCCAGCAAACACGTGACCTCCCTGCCCGCCCCCCTCTAGACAACCCTGTTATCAGCAGTGTGTTACATCCACCTGTCTATACAGACCACCCTGTCTATAGCGGTCACTTTAGGCAACCCTGTTATCAGCAGTGTGATACATACACCTGTCTATACAGACCACCCTGTCTATAGCGACCACTCTAGACAACCCTGTTATCAGCTGTGTGATACATCCACCTGTCTATACAGACCACCCTGTCTATAGCGACCACTCTAGACAACCCTGTTATCAGCTGTGTGATACATCCACCTGTCTATACAGACCACCCTGTCTATAGCGACCACTCTAGACAACCCTGTTATCAGCTGTGTGATACATCCACCTGTCTATACAGACCACCTGTATATAGCGGCCATTCTAGAAAACCCTGTTATCAGCTGTGTGAAACATACACCTGTCTATAGCGGCCACTCTAGACAACCCTGTTATCAGCTGTGTGATACATACACCTGTCTATACAGACCACCCTGTCTATAGCGGTCACTTTAGGCAACCCTGTTATCATCAGTGTGTTACATCCACCTGTCTATACAGACCACCCTGTCTATAGCGGTCACTTTAGGCAACCCTGTTATCAGCAGTGTGATACATACACCTGTCTATACAGACCACCCTGTCTATAGCGACCACTCTACAGCTGTGTGATACATCCACCTGTCTATACAGACCACCCTGTCTATAGCGACCACTCTAGACAACCCTGTTATCAGCAGTGTGATACATACACCTGTCTATACAGACCACCCTGTCTATAGCGGCCACCCTAGACAACCCTGTTATCGGCTGTGTGATACATACACCTGTCTATAGCGGCCACTCTAGACAACCCTGTTATCAGTTGTGTGATACATCCACCTGTCTATACAGACCACCCTGTCTATAGCGGTCACTTTAGGCAACCCTGTTATCATCAGTGTGCTACAAACACCTGTCTATACAGACCACCCTGTCTATAGCGGTCACTTCAGGCAACCCTGTTATCAGCAGTGTGATACATGATACATACACCTGTCTATACAGACCACCCTGTCTATAGCGGCCACCCTAGACAACCCTGTTATCGGCTGTGTGATACATACACCTGTCTATACAGACCACCCTGTCTATAGCGACCACCCAAGACAACGTGTTTAAAATATATTCGCACTCGGGTAAACCCCGGGCGTTGCCCGGGCCATTCGTCTAGTTATATCATATCAGATTATGAAAATCTTGGTGGATATAGAATGTTAAAACGCATAAATATTAATATTATTATATTTATTTTCGTTAATACACAACACAGACTATTCAAAAGATATTATAACTAAAGATTATAAACTAAAATATAGCATTTTATATATGTTTGAAATATAAAATCGTGGCGGGTAGAATGTTAAAACGTGTAAATATTTATATTATTTTCGTTAATCCAACACAAAGACTATTAAAAAATGAATCTATAAATATTATAAACTAAAAAATATAATTTTTATAGTGTAGAAATATAAATATAGGTGAAACCCCTATAAAATAACAAGTTGTATCAAATCATTAGAAGAGATAAATCTCCAAATATAGAAATAAAATTTATTCAGCCTTGAAGATTACCTCGTTACTTTATTACCGGCGCCATTTTTATGGCATTAACTATTGTTTCGTCTTTTGCCATAATAGAACTTGATTTTCCTCTGGAAAATACCTTCGATTATTTTATTTTTATTTTCTTTAAATTTATACATTTAAATTAACATTTAAAATGATATTTATTACACATTATATATAACGTTTTTTAAACATTTATCTATAAAATACCAATAAACGTTTTATCTATAAAACGTGCCAGCGTTAGAATATAAAGAAAATACGTTTTTTATTCGTTTAAGTTGAACGTAATGATTTGAACATATTTTACACATTTTTAAAACAATGATAATGCCTTTTTTCTTTACAAACGAACTGTTTTATCTCTCTTTACATTTCACATTGAGCTTACTCAATAGCCTTTATGGCTAATAAAGGTTGTGCCAGGCCGTCTCGAATTTTATTGGAATTTTATCAATAAAATATATTTTAAAAACGTTAATATGTAAAAAAATGTAATTTTAAATGTTAATTTAAGTGTATCTCATATTTCAAAGAAAATAAAATTTAAAAAAAATCAATAATAATAATTCTAAACCTGAAAAATGTTATATTTTTATTACATAAATTAGTTGCTAAAAATAGATCTTGGTTTATCGTAGATAGAGTTATACCAGGGTATTCCTAAAATATGAGAATCCAAATTGAATGAACATTGTTTATATATAATCACTTCTTGATCCAAATTAAACTATTTAATTAATAATATATCCTATATGTGTGGATTTTTCTCCATTTTCTTTTCGGCTAATTATCTCAATTTATTAGTAAATTAAATTTAAAAATTAAAAAATATTTTAAAAAATAATATCAATTTATTTTTAAAAATTTAATTTGTTCAACACATATTATTTTGAAAATAGAGAAATCCATAGATAAATCTTTAATTAAAAAGGCATATATTGGATCAAAATATCATTTATTTTACCAATATTTCAGTTGGCTGAACGCCAACCTTTATCAAGGCGTTATAACATTTTAAAGTGTGTCAACAACAAACTCAGCGCCACATAACGTCAACAGTTGACGTTATGTGGCGCTGAGTTTGTTGTTGACACACTTTAAAATGTTATAACGCCTTGATAAAGGTTGGCGTTCAGCCAACTGAAATATTGGTAAAATAAATTATATTTTGATCCAATATATGCCTTTTTAATTAAACATATTATCATATTATGATGCATAGCGCGCCATCTGTTATGAATATTCGAAACTATTATAGACGCGGTAGAAATTGTTTAATTTTCAAAAGAACGCGTCTATAGTTTCTAATATTCATATTATTTATCCCAAATATGAGAGCACTTAGCAAATGCCATATTTACATAATGGATTCATTGTTTAAATTTAAAAAAAATCCACTTCAAATTTGCATAATTTCATTTATATCATATATTTTCTGACCAATTCATTGTTCTTTTTCAAGTTTTTGAAAAATACCCAAGACAAAATTAAAATATTCAGGATTTTTTTTTTAATATTCTGAATATAAACTTATAAACCAGCAAACACCACTCTGACGAGGGCCAACAGCCCGAAACGCGTACGTGGTTGGTTTTTCTTGATTGGGTTCGCAAAATATCACGGAACAAGTTACATAAACGTTTAGTTGATTTTTTGTTCCACTAGATGGCGCTCTTCCATCTAAAACTGCTCGTGTGAGCGAGATCAGAATATGACTTTTTGTTTTTAATATCCTGACCTCTTTATATTTTTATATATTTTTAAATTATTTTTTCACGTATAAACCTATATTTATAAAAATATATTTTCTGAATAAAAAACCTTCATCCATAAATTTATCGACTTTTTAAGAGTTGAGGAACGTTCGATTGAATTCATTTAAAATAAGTTTTTCTAGATTGATTTTTATTCTATATATATATATTTTAAGACAAAAAACATCCTATTATAATAATATATTTAATGGTAATTATTTAATATATAAATTTGAATATATTATTATATATGTATTATTTGTGTTATTATTATATTGATATTTATGTTTTGAAAATAGAGCAATCCATAAATAAATCTGAATATTGGTAAAATAAATGATTTTTTGATCCAATATATGCCTTTTTAAATAAATATTTATGCATATTTATTCTTTGTGTTATGAATAAATTAAAATTCAATTTTGTGAAACTTTTAATTTTTATTATTTTCTATTATGTTTTTCTCTTATTTATAAAAAAAAGTCCTTAAAATTATGAATGTGTGTAAGGGGTAGGGGTGTATATTCAATTATAGGTTTTTAACTTTCAATTAGACAATTTTAATTTATATTTAGACATTTTTAATATTAATTTAGACACTTTCATTTTTATTTAGACATTTTCAATTTTAATTTAGACATTTTTCATTTCAATTTAGACATTTTTAGTTTTAATTTAGAGACATGGACTTTTATATAAAAGTTATATAAAAGTCCATGTGTCTAAATTAAAATGAAAAATGTCTAAATATAAATTAAAATTGTCTGATTAAAGGTTTAAAACCTATATATCGCGCGCTGAAAACATTAATGAAAGAAAAATTATCAATGTTATTGCATGTAAATATGCAATGAGATTTTCATGGCAGTGATTTATTGGTATTTAAAACGCCAAACGATACTGAATACCTTGACACTTTTAATGACCAATCGCCAGCTGTGATTTTCCCGCCAATAGATGGCGCATTTCTGTCACATAGAGGTCTCGGCTGCGACGACCGCCTGCTCGTAGAGGTAAGTTCGTCTGTTATCTTTTTATTATATCTTTTGATTAATTTTCAAATTTTGTTTAAAAAATGGATTCTATTGTATTTAAACTTTTAAAACACCACAAAAATTATAATAAACTTAAATATGTTTATTTAGTTTACAAAAACAAAACTTTTTATTGAACATAAAAGTTGAATAAGAAATTTTTATTATAAAAACAAGAACAGCACTGGTTAAAAACATTTAAAATCGTATATTATTAATATCAACAGATTCTGTGAATAAAAATACACATTTATTATTAGAGAGAAATATTTTATATATTATTTAAAATAAATTTGTGTATATCTCGCTTTCAAAAATGGTTTTTGTGTGTATAATATACATTAATTTAACTTTTAAAAAATACGCAATTATTCAGTTATTTTGTTTCAAATGCGTTATTATATATAGTATATAACGCTTATATTTATTTCGTTTAAACAACAGTTTTCATTATATATATAATCCTGACTATATATATATATAATACATCAAAATGAATTCCTATATTTGACACTTTTTTTATTTCCTCGATTTAAATGTTTTAAATTTTAACTAACTTTTGAAAAAAAAAAATTAATTATCACATAAATAATCGATGTCATGTTTTTGTTGTAATTTCATTTATTTTATTTCTATAAAGAATATTTTAATCTTAATTTTCTTATTGTGTGTGTGCTGTTCTGGGGAAAGATAATAATTTAAAATAAAAAATAATACAACAGATTTCTGAATATGAATTTCTGAATAAGATTTCTGAATATTCTTTTTATTTTATTAAACGTAATCTCAAGCTTTCAGGCTTCTCTGGCCTTCTACAGAAGTACATAAAACAATTAACAACAAATTAATAAGAAATCAACTGAATAAAACATTCTAGAATCAAGTAATATGCTAAATCTAGTCAAATATATACATACATATATAATACACTGCGGCTTGTGATTGTAAAACGACACTTGAAGTTACACCGCATGAGTTTCAATGAAAAATCAAAATTTTATTTCAAGGTGAAATATTGACTATTTATAACCTTTTTGGATGAGGTATGAAAGGGTGAATTATGAAGAGTAATGATGAACGAAAAAATAAAAGTGTCCAGGGATGGGAATCGAACCCACAATGTTCCGCTTACCGGGCAGATGTCATTTATATACATACATATATTTTAAAATAAACTTTTGCATTTACAAATGTGCCAGAGCCCCGTTTGGTTACTAGCACTCGCTGATAGGGTTGGACTTTTTGCAAGAATCGGGGGCCATTGGAGCTAATTTTAATTAGAAAAAAAGTGCCCAATGTGAGATTCGATCAAGGGGTCATAGCGGTCGAAAACCAACGGTTTAGACCATTCTCGTCCACCGCTCCTTTTTAAATAGAAATAAAAGTTTTCACAAAAATGTTGATTTTTTTAATTTCAAATCGTAGTCCAATATTAAATAATGTATATATAATAATATCTATATAAAAATAGTATTTATTATTAATTTGTTAACGTGATAATCCTGTTGAAGGACTGACAAGTCCAAAAGCTTGAAAATAAAAAGTTGCACAAGAAACTTAACCCTGGAATCTTCATTTATTTTATAATTAAAAATGTATGTCTGTGAGTGTGTTTTCAATAAATTTCAATCTTAGAAATAAAAATATTAAAGTTGTGTGTTAAAAAAGGCGCTATCAAATTTCGACAACTGCGAGTCAAGATCGAATCCACATTAAACTCTTTTTTTTTTTCTAATAAGAAAATGCTTTATATATTTCTGAATCTTGTACAATCCCAACCTCACGAATAAATGCAACCAATCAAACGGTGCTCTAGCACCTGTAGTGCGCTTACAGTAAATAAAAAGCAGCCTCTTATTACCCCTACTCTGATTATCATGGTTGTCTTTACCACGCGCGTACACTCATGGAAAAAAACTTAAAGAAATGAAAAATATTTGATGTCGCCGGTCGTCTGTTTTTTTTTTTTTTTTTTTAAGGTGACAGAGGCAATTTTTTTTCACACTTGGTTATCTCGTGTATCTTCAATAAAGGTCACTGTAATATCTTTCAGAGTTATTGTCTGAATCCCGATATACATACTGAAAGGTACAACTTCCTTAAGTTTTGTCCATGAGTGTATTGTCTGAATCCCAATATACATGGTAAAAGGTACAACTTCCTTAAGTTTTGTCCATGAGTGTATTGTCTGAATCCCGATATACATGCTGAAAGGTACAACTTCCTTAAGTTTTGTCCATGAGTGTATTGTCTGAATCCCGATATACACATGGTAAAAGGTACAACTTCCTTAAGTTTTATCCATGTGTGTATTGTCTGAATCCCGATATACATGCTGAAAGGTACAACTTCCTTAAGTTTTGTCCATGAGTGTATTGTCTGAATCCCGATATACATGCTAAAAGGTACAACTTCCTTAAGTGTTGTCCATGAGTGTATTGTCTGAATCCCGATATACATGGTAAAAGGTACAACTTCCTTAAGTTTTGTCCATGAGTGTATTGTCTGAATCCTGATATACATGCTGAAAGTTACAAATTCCTTAAGTTTTGTCCATGAGTGTATTGTCTGAATCCTGATATACATGCTGAAAGTTACAAATTCCTTAAGTTTTGTCCATGAGTGTATTGTCTGAATCTCGATATACATGCTGAAAGGTACAAATTCCTTAGGTTTTGTCCATGAGTGTATTGTCTGAATCCCGATATACATGGTAAAAGGTACAACTTCCTTAAGTTTTGTACATGAGTGTATTGTCTGAATCCCGATATACATGCTAAAAGGTACAACTTCCTTAAGTTTTGTCCATGAGTGTATTGTCTGAATCCCGATAAACATGCTAAAAGGTACAACTTCCTTAAGTTTTGTCCATGAGTGTATTGTCTGAATCCCGATATACATGATAAAAGGTACAACTTCCTTAAGTTTTGTCCATGAGTGTATTGTCTGAATCCCGATAAACATGCTAAAAGGTACAACTTCCTTAAGTTTTGTCCATGAGTGTATTGTCTGAATCCCGATAAACATGCTGAAAGGTACAACTTCCTTAAGTTTTGTCCATGAGTGTATTGTCTGAATCCCGATATACATGCTAAAAGGTACAACTACCTTAAGTTTTGTCCATGAGTGTATTGTCTGAATCCCGATATACATGCTAAAAGGTACAACTACCTTAAGTTTTGTCCATGAGTGTATTGTCTGAATCCCGATATACATGCTAAAAGGTACAACTACCTTAAGTTTTGTCCATGAGTGTATTGTCTAAATCCCGATATACATGCTAAAAGGTACAACTTCCTTAAGTTTTGTCCATGAATGTATTGTCTGAATCCCGATATACATGGTAAAAGGTACAACTTCCTTAAGTTTTGTCCATGAGTGTATTGTCTGAATCTCGATATACATGCTATAAGGTACAACTTCCTTAAGTTTTGTCCATGAGTGTATTGTCTGAATCCCGATATACATGGTAAAAGGTACAACTTCCTTAAGTTTTGTCCATGAGTGTATTGTCTGAATCCCGATATACATGGTAAAAGGTACAACTTCCTTAAGTTTTGTCCATGAGTGTATTGTCTGAATCCCGATATACATGGTAAAAGGTACAACTTCCTTAAGTTTTGTCCATGAGTGTATTGTCTGAATCTCGATATACATGCTATAAGGTACAACTTCCTTAAGTTTTGTCCATGAATGTATTGTCTGAATCCCGATATACATGGTAAAAGGTACAACTTCCTTAAGTTTTGTCCATGAGTGTATTGTCTGAATCCCGATATACATGGTAAAAGGTACAACTTCCTTAAGTTTTGTCCATGAGTGTATTGTCTGAATCCCGATATACATGGTAAAAGGTACAACTTCCTTAAGTTTTGTCCATGAGTGTATTGTCTGAATCTCGATATACATGCTATAAGGTACAACTTCCTTAAGTTTTGTCCATGAATGTATTGTCTGAATCCCGATATACATGGTAAAAGGTACAACTTCCTTAAGTTTTGTCCATGAGTGTATTGTCTGAATCCCGATATACATGGTAAAAGGTACAACTTCCTTAAGTTTTGTCCATGAGTGTATTGTCTGAATCCCGATATACATGCTATAAGGTACAACTTCCTTAAGTTTTGTCCATGAGTGTATTGTCTGAATCTCGATATACATGCTATAAGGTACAACTTCCTTAAGTTTTGTCCATGAGTGTATTGTCTGAATCCCGATATACATGGTAAAAGGTACAACTTCCTTAAGTTTTGTCCATGAGTGTATTGTCTGAATCCCGATATACATGGTAAAAGGTACAACTTCCTTAAGTTTTGTCCATGAGTGTATTGTCTGAATCCCGATATACATGGTAAAAGGTACAACTTTCTTAAGTTTTGTCCATGAGTGTATTGTCTGAATACCGATATACATGCTGAAAGGTACAACTTCCTTAAGTTTTGTCCATGAGTGTATTGTCTGAATCCCGATATACATGGTAAAAGGTACAACTTTCTTAAGTTTTGTCCATGAGTGTATTGTCTGAATACCGATATACATGCTGAAAGGTACAAGTTCCTTAAGTTATGTCCATGAGTGTATTGTCTGAATCCCGATATACATGGTAAAAGGTACAACTTTCTTAAGTTATGTCCATGAGTGTATTGTCTGAATACCGATATACATGCTGAAAGGTACAACTTCCTTAAGTTTTGTCCATGAGTGTATGTAGTATACCAGCGAGAGACCATAAACAAGTCTAGATAAAAGAATATGGACAACTCAAGTTTACAGTCAGCACATTCCCAACACCAATTGTAAAACCAATAATACTCGTTCCCAACTTTTCCTTGATGGTATCAGAGTTGTTAAACAGGATCTTTGGACAATCCAGGAAATTTCATCAAACCTCTGACACCGACTTATTCAGTTGGTCCGAGATTCCATCACATTGTGTGTATAAAATAGCCCCAACATACAAACAACACATACATACGAACGGTAAAACCAGTCCCTAACATCTTCTTGACTGTATCTAAACTACAAAATAGGATTTTCGGGGAAATCCAGAATAAATTATCACGCTTTGATACATCACAGTCGTTTCGAGTTGGTCTGAGATTTCTCACATTGTGTGGGGTAGATAACAATAACATACAACACATACATACAAACGGTAAAACCAGTCCCTAACATCTTCTTGACTGTATCTAAAATACAAAATAGGATTTTCGGGGGAATCCAGAAGCAATTATCACGTTTTGATACATCACAGTCGTTTCGTGTTGATCTAAGATTCCATCACATTTTGTGTGGAAGATAACAACAACAACATACATACAAATGGTAAAACCAGTCCCTAACATCTTCTTGACTGTATCTAAAATACAAAATAGGATTTTCGGGGGAATCCAGATGAAATTATCACGCTTTGATACATCACAGTCGTTTCGAGTTGGTCTGAGATTCTATCACATTGTATGGGGTAGATGACAACAACATACATACAACACATACATACAAATGGTAAAACCAGTCCCTAACATCTCCTTGACTGTATCTACAAAACATGTTCTTTGTGAGAATCCAAATCAAATTCTCAACAAATTTCTGAGACATCACCGACTTATAGAGTTAGTTTGAAATTCTCCATTATATTGTAGAAAAATAACAACGGTAGAACCAGTCCCTAACATCTCCTTGATTGTAAAGAAGGTTGAAATCCTCTAAAGAATGTAAGTAATAGATTCGAAGCGTACGAGGATGCGTATCTTATGAGATCTACATAAGATACGCATCCTCGTACGCTTCGAATCTATTACTTATCTCCTTGATTGTACCTAAGCTACAAAATAGAATTTTCAGGAGAATACAGGAGAAATTATTACGCTTTGAGACATCACCAACTTATAGAGTTGGTCTGAGATTCCATCAAATTGTGGATAAAATAACAACAACATATAAAATTTATTGTAAAGATAGAGGCCGGCATTCATAGTTCTTAGAATTAAAGATACTTTGGCCAGCAAATCTTTTTATTACCTCGACGTTTCTACAAAAATCTTTTGTCCTCGTCAGGAGCAAATACCAGCTGGGCGAAGTAACTTTAATTTGTTCCTGACGAGGACAAAGGATTTTTGTAGAAACGTCGATGTAATAAAAAGATTTGCTGGCCGAAGTACCTTTAATTTGAAGAACTATAAACTTTAGTCCCAGTTCCCTAACATTGCTTTGAGTGTATCTAAACTACAAAACAAGATCTTAGAGTCAATCCAGTCCAAATATCAACCAATGTCCAAGATATCACAGAGTTGGATTTACATTCTACCAGATGTGGGAATATGAGACCACAATGTCCAACCTCTCTAAGTAGGTTCATTATTACATTCGTATAGCGACCTCCGTTCCCGTCGCTAAGCGGCGCGTACCTGTATTACGTCACCACCTTTTAATTAAAAATATATTTAATTATGTGCTTTTTTCTCATTAGCATCTATTGAATTCTTACGGCAGCTGAGAAGTTGAGACATGTAGCAACTGTACGATACGCCCGTGAGGTTTCAGCAATGATGGAAGTCTTCTTATTGATTCTCAATGTGATGGTGTCTTCTCAACACCGTCAATTCCTGATTTTGTTGCTCCATGGAAAAGGATGAGGATGCCATTGCCCCGTTAGTCAGCCACATTTCAGAGTTCACGGTTACCGTAGCGGCTCACGACACCGTACTACAGGGCAGTCCCTTACTTGTACTGCTTCTCCCGCCCGCCACGTAGAAGAGAGGTTGGACTTTTGGATAAAATTGTGAGAAAAATGTTTAAAAACTACAAAATTATTTTCTCAAAATAAGTTTATCTTTGTGTTTGTGTTTCTTCTTATAAGAAGAAACTCATTGTGAGAAAATATTTTTGTAGTGTTTTTAAACAAGTGATAATATAAGGTTGTCCCAAAAGTTCATATTTTTTCTTATTACTTGGCGAATAATATTATTATGGAGAATACACAATAATACAATTACTTTATACATAATACAAAGACATTCTATATACAGTTACGAGCGTCATGCGTTCTTAATTCTTCAGTTTTCATCTCTGTCACCGTTTGCTTTTTTTTTTTGGAATGGCGCTCTCCTATTGGTTGGCTACAATCACGCCACCTTTCCCCTCCCCCCACTCGCTTTTTGGTTTTTGTAACTATTGTGTTGGAGCGGGTCGCACCTTAAATAAATGCATATATTAGTTAATAATTAAATGGAATCCTCTCTTTCTTTTTTCCAGTAAGAGACGCCTACGGAAGCCAACAGTACATAGACAGATAAAGCACATAGGCTATAGTTATTAACTAATATATGCATTTATATAAGGCGCCAATTTATAATTGTAACAAATAGTATTTGAATCAAAACATTCAATCGGGTAAAACACGGGCGTTGCCCGGGTCATTCGGCTAGTTGTACATAACGGCGAATAATATACATATATTGCCACGTGGAAAATTAGGGAAGACAAAAACTTCAGGAGGAAACAAAATTTATTTCAGGGAAGGACAAACTATGAAAGGTAAACAAAAGATAAGCCACGAGGGAAATTTAAAGAGTCGCAAGATATAAAAATAAAAATGACCACTCTGTTAAATAAAAAATAATAAAATTAAGAAATACTATGTTACATAAATAAAATTAATAAATACTATGTTACACTATATTGGTATTTCAATTTTTTTGTAAGTGTTTACAAACTTTTGGGGCAACCTTGTGATAATAATAGATAGAAACATAACATCAACCTTCGAAATTGATTGCCAGAAGTTGATGTCTTTCTTTTAAAAGTGTTTCGTATAAAACTTTCCAACCATAAAAAAGACGAAAGTCGAAACGACGAACAATAAAAATTTCAAAGTTTAATATACGTTCCTATATTTAATTTAACCTATTATTTTAGAATACACTAGGGTCAAGTTTGGTCTCTTTTTGAGCGCCGCACCCAGTAAAATTACTTTTTAAAACTTTAACTGCAAAAAGAAAACAGGTTCTTACCAACTCAATATACACTCATAGACAAAACTTAAGGAAGTTGTACCTTTTAGCATGTATATCGAGATTCAGACAATAACTCTGAAAGATATTACAGTGACCTTTATTGAAGACACACGAGATAACCAATATCCACTCATGGACAAAACTTGAGGAAGCTGTACCTTTTAACATATATTTCGGGGATTCAGAGAATAACTCTGAAAGATATTACAGTGACCTTTATTGAAGACACACGAGATAACCAATATACACTCATGGACAAAACCTAAGGAAGTTGTACCTTTTAGCATGTATATCGGGATTCAGACAATAACTCTGAAAGATATTACAGTGACCTTTATTGAAGACACACGAGAAAACCAAGTGTGAACAAAATTGACTCCTTCAAAAAAATAATAATAATAAATAGACGACCAGCGACATCAAAGACTTTCTAATTACTTAAGTTGTATTCATGAGTATAAACGCGATAAAATTGTATCCAATCAAAGTGTCCTATTTCGTTTTTTAATCAACGATCATAATTCTGTCAGCAAGCTCCGCCTCCCCTAAGTTAGCAATGCGACATTATGTAAAAGTGCAAATTAAAGTGACACCACCATGTTGTGAAACAGTCCTTAGATGACAACAATACAAAAACTTTGTTTTTTTATTTTTACGCAACGTAAGGGTGAAGGCTGTTAGAATATGACGAGGGGTCAAGCCCCTAATAAGAAGGGCGCTCAAGTAGGCCAAGGTATCATTGAGTGTCACCTTTAACACTCCATCTGTGACAGCTTAAATATTGTACAATTTAAGTACTCACTTATTTCTTGTGTTAATATTTTTATATTTAATTTTATTCAATATTAATACAAGGAATTATTTTATTGAAAAGTTTTTTTTTATGAAATTTTATAATATTTGTTAGCACGTTTTCTTTGAAGTTTCTTCTAGAAAGAACGAGCTGACTCAATTCGATTCAATTCGATTTATTTCAAACAACAAAAGAGAATTACACTACGATTTAATGCGATTTAGTTGTATTTATAACACAAAAGAAAACAGAAGAAGAAGAAAAAACAACAAAAAAATGATGATAAGTAACAATAAAATTCTATGAATATGAATTATAATTAATAAATAAAATACAATAATAATAATAAAAAAGCCTAACAATATTGTAACGTAGAAAATTAATAAAGACAAACTTCAGGATGACACAGTAATTTATTTAAGGAAAGAACAAAATTAACATTTATAAGATACAAGATAAGCTGTTGAATTTGCTTATAATTTTTAATGGAACTGATGCCAAGAATTATTAATCAAACATTATATTTCTTGGGAATCTTTTATGGTTCAGACGATGAAACAACAAATAACAAGTTTACTTACAGCTGAAATGGTTTTAAAGATTTAGGCGATTTTTACATTTATAAATATATAAATATATCTTCCGCAAGCATTGATCGAAGCATATTATATATTTATAAATGTATGTAATTCTACTGTACTCTAAGCTTATGTCCATAGTTCTTCTAAAATACCCATTCAAATAGTCTATCAACAGCATCACTATAAAAGGAAGTTCCAAAAATACAATATAACAGCGGTATGGTAGATTAAACTGGCGAAACCGCTGGGAGGGTTCACCACTGATGAGCCAGGCCCTCATTAATTTTTCCATTGCAGTAAGGGCAGTAGAAATTGTTTAATTTCAAAAAGAATCTTACGCCTTTAAAATAGTTTCGAATTTTGTTAACAGATGGCGCGCTAATGCATCAAAAAATTAATAAATTGTTAATAAAATATAATAAATACTATGTTACAATATATTTGAATTCTTTTTATAAGATTCTAATCAATTTTTAACGAATATTTGCACATCTAAAAGTTTTTTTATTTTTACAGAATTTTGGAAAACCCGTGTATCAATCCTTTATTGAACTACTTCTCTGATAAGCAACTACTTCTTTAAAATAAAAAATGATGCGTGTGGCCATTGGACATGCGTCGGACCAGGAGGCTGTTGTTGGGTTCTGCGCTGCCTGGAGTATAGGAGCTCCATCTATTATTTCTTCCTGTGGTGAATCTGTGTAAGACCGGTGGTCTTAATAAAGCTTTGTGTGTGTGAAAAAAAAAGATGATTTGAACTGATCCAACCTCCAATGAGAGTCCACTTCCAGGAGAGACCAAGGGTATCCATGTTTTTGTGCCTATGATCTCTTATGGAACGGTCTACAGTACATACTAAAAATTCTCTGTGAAAATTTTAAAGAACTGAGTTTTTTCCCCAATATAGGTAATTCTTCTTTTTAAAAGTTTTTTTTTCATTTTGAAAAGTTTTCTTTAAAAAGATTTAGGATTTCTTCCCTTACAAATTCGATTCTTTAGTAAAGACCTTCTTCAATAGAGATTAAACCGCACTTTACACCAATATTTTCCCGGTCTTCATATCAAAATTTCCGAGCACCATCTTTTCATCAGTCGTTACTGCATAAAATAGTATCTACTTCTCTGATGAAGACCTAGAGCTCGAAAGGTTACATTTTATATATGAAATAAAGTTACAGAAAGAATTTTGATTTTATGGACGTCTTTTTATAAAATATCGAAGTATAGTGTATTAAAACAAAAGATATGCAATTTTGACTTATTATATTGGCAGACGATGAGAAAGAAAAAGTTGCATAAAGCGGACGATAAGGAAGTTGGAACTACCGGCCCCGTTCCACCAGACTGAATTCAAGACGTCACCTCTTGCCGTGATTGGCTATGCTGACCTTGGTCTTGATTGGCTTCCGTCTTTATGCAAATAAGGAATTTTCTGATGTCCCTAATATCCTTCATTATTGTAAGAAATAATCGGCCAAAAGACACAGTACGTAGATACAATGCGAAAGCGAAATTTTTCCTTATTGGTAAATCGTATTAAAAACTTTCAAATTTTTTAGATAGTTCGTCTGATGTGAAATTACAAGGAAAGCTGATACAATGATCTTATATACATACTGCGGCAATTTATGATCATGGCTCTTATGTTAGTAAACATGCTTCATCCCTTTTTTGCATATAATTCTTGGCTTACTACTGGTGAGCCATGTTATCAAATTAACGAAACTATTTTAGACGCGTAATATTCTTTTAATAAAACAATTTCTACTGCCCTTACTGCAATGGAAAAATTATTTGCGGAAGAGCGATTGCTCGAAGCACATTATATATTTATAATTATATGTAATTCTACTATCCTCAAAGCTTATGTCCATAGTTCATCTAAAATACCCATTCAAAGAGTCTAGTATCAGTATCACTATAAAAGGAAGTTCCAAAAATGCAATATAACAGCGGTATGGTAGATTAAACTGGCGAAACCGCTGGGAGGGTTCACCATTGATGAGCCAGGCCCTCCCAATAATTTTTCCATTGCAGTAAGGGCATTAGAAATTGTTTTATTTTAAAAAGAATCTTACACGTCTAAAATAGTTTCGTAATTTGATAAAAGAAACATTGGTGCTTAAATGATTCCATTCACCATGTATAGATGGCACGTATTACTTTGTATTAATATAATTCTTTATAACATTTTTACATATTGTTAATTTTGTTTTATTATATATATGCAAATCATTGTTGAAATATGTATATAAAATTAGCTTTGTATCTTCGTTCATTGTAATTCCCACCAGACGAATTACCGAAGAGATTTGAAAGGTTTATTAAACGATTTATTATTGAAGAGGAATTTTTGCCTATTTTTTTTTCTCGCGGCTTTCATGAATCTTGAATGCTCAAAGTTCAATAGATGTATTTAATGAAAAATAGAACACAAACTGAAACCTTCTGTAATTTTTTTTTAAATCAATGATTATTTTATATCATAGAATGCAAATATTTAGGTGAAGAAAGAGAAAAAACTCTTAAAAACACCTTCTGGAGATTTAGCAACCCGCTGAAGACGCTGAGAACTATTTCAGAAAAGAAAAATATAGAATAGAACTCTATAATTTCTACAGATCAATTGTAAATAGATTGACACACAAAAGAGGTAGTGAGGCAAGTTTTAGAACAGATATGTAAATAAATCCCTTTTCAAACAAACGCTCACGTGTACATGGGGAAAGGGAGGAAAAATTACTGTATTATTTTGTTGTTGTATGGCGAATCCATACAGGGCAATGGGCCCTAATAAAAGTCTTTTTGTTGTTGTTGTTGTTGATTATTTCATATTATTTCGATATATGGTGCAAGCCATCAAAAAATATAATTTCATGATATTGATTCTTTTTTTCTTTCTGTCTACTTGTTAATATCTTATGATTATTCTCTTTACGGCCTAAAATTATTGTAAATATGTATATAGAGACAACTTGTAGAAACATACATGTATGACAGCGTAAGTGCCCCTAGACGGACATATAACGCTTCAAATTGAAGTAAAAATTCTATATACAGTTACACGAGCGTCATCATCTCTGTCACCGTGCGCTTTTTTTTTTTTTGGAATGGCGCTCTCCTATTGGTTGGCTACGATCACGTGGCTACGATGGCGCCGCCACTACGCGAGACACTTTGTTTTTGACTTTGCCCCCCCCCCACTCGCTTTTTGGTTTTTGTAACTATTGTGTTGGAGCGGGTCGCTCCTTAAATAAATGCATATATTAATTAATAACTAAATGGAACCCTCTCTTTCTTTTTCCCAGTAAGAGACGCCTACGGAAGCCAACAGTACATAGACAGATAAAGCACATAGGCTATAGTTATTAACTAATATATGCATTTATTTAAGGCGCCAATTTATAATTGTAACAAATAGTATTTGAATCAAAACATTCAATCGGGTAAAACACGGGCGTTGCCCGGGTCATGAAGCTAGTATATATATAATGATAAAATTTGATGAAAGTTAGTCATATTGGTATTTTTTATCCCTAGTACACGTGGTGCAGGCCATTATAATCATAGTGGGTTGTTAGTGACTGCTTTTACTGTAAGTGCACCACATGTCTACACATGTGAAAATCAGTTCGACTTTGCACTTACAAATGTTCCAGAACCGCATTTGGTTACTTTTACTCGCTGGTGGGGTTGACCTTTGCAAGAATCGGGGGCTATTGGAGCATTTTTAATTAGAAAAAAGTGTCCAATGCGGGACTCGATCCCGGTTCTTAGCGGTCGAAAACCAACGGTTTAGATCATCCTTCCACCGACCCACCATACATTGGTATTTCTGTGGTAAAACTGATGTTTTAGAATACAATACAAAAACCTATCTCTGGAAAATTGTTTCCCTTTTTATATATATAATAGAAGAAACTATAATCTTTGAATTAGTTTATATTCATTCCGAAAGATGGCGCTGTGTCATCTAAAAAAAGCTGATTTCTTTTATTTCAACACACAAAACGCGATATCCCGGCTATGGATAATTGCGTCGATTTGCATTTTATAAAACAGAAACAGTTATAAACATATGATACAAGAAAAAGTAATCAAAATAAAAAGAGAAACAATAATATATATTAGGAACCTGAACCTTTCAGGTTTGAAATATAATCATAAATATATTTACAAAAATAGTTAAAATTATGATAATTATCTCTGCTATTTACAAATTGATATAGATCTACAACATTGTCTGTTGTCTAGCGGTGAAGAAGAGTGGGCATTCCAGCAGTAGGTGTCTCGAGTCCTGGAATTCATTGCCACAATGACAGCTAGAGTCCTCAACCGCGCCAATTTTTGATTTAAAAAAATCCCTTAAAATTTCCATGGTTCGTTAAAAACTGGGTATTATAAAAAAAGCTGATTAAGTAGCATACCTTTTCACTTATTGGTGGCAAATTGGCGCAGCGCCTCTCCATGAGAGAATGCAGTAATTAACGGGATGAAACGAGGCCTAGTTACGTCACAGTGAGGTGCCATTGAGGTCACGTGGTGTCACATGGTAGGTACATCGGACGTAAGGGATTCCCAGCTTGGGCAGATTTATATGGCAGGTGTGTGGGTAGTGTTTGTCTGGAAGTGTGGACTGGAACATGTTTAGTTTTTCTAGAGCATTTTCCTGTCTGGCTTGTGTGGAACCCGCAATTGTTTTCTGGAACATGTTCTTGTGTGGAACATCTTTAGTTTGTCTGGAACATGTTATTGTGTGGCTTGTGATATTGTAGTCTGGAGCATCTTTAGTATGTCTGGAACATGTTCTTTTATGTTTTGTGCCATTGTTATTTGAACATGTTCTTGTCTGGCTTGTGTGGAACCTGCAATTGTTGTCTGGAGCATGTTCTTGTGTGGCTTGTGATATTGTGGTCTGGAACATGTTCTTGTCTGGCTTGTGTAGAACGTGCAATTGTTGTCTGGAACATGTTCTTGTATGGCTTGTGTTATTGTGGTCTGGAACATGTTCTTCCTTAAGTTTTGTCCATGAGTGGATATAATTCAACCACCAATGAGAGGGACACCTTATTTTCTCCCCTTTTTTTCCACATTATAGCATAATCACCCACATTTAACCTATTAGCTACATTTTCATATTTTAATCAAAAAGATGCCTTTATAACAATCTTGATAAGTCATTGAGATACAGTTTGCATCTCGCTGGTGAGGGCCAACAACCCAGAAACGCCTACGATATAAGCTTATCATGTTTTACCAGGAAAAGCTATTATGGCCAATATCCTGGAATAAAATTAAATCAACGATTAGTTGATATCTATTCCTATAGATCGCACTTTGCTATCTAAAAAATGTTAATTTTATTGGTCAGAGTATACCATTATATATAAGCATTACATAACACATAATGGTATATAATAAAAATTGTTCCAATTTTACATCACAAATTGTGCCATTTTAACATGATACGTAGGGAAATATAGGAAAATGTAAAATATCTCCGGAATGGTAAAAATCCCTAGTGACAGTCATAACAGGAAAATAGAAACACAATAAATATTAAATGGCAAGAATTTCAAGGTTGCCAGATTGTAAAAGAGAATGGCGTTTCGAATTTCGTCAGAGAACGCCAATTATTCTATGACTAATTATTGCAGGGTGGCCGGGCTGTTACGATGATATTTTGATCGAAAGAAACGTCTGCATTATATATTATCTCAGTACATATAGATCGAGATTTATATTAAAATAGAACCTCTCGTAAGAGACCATCTAACAATATAGATACCCCTGGTCTTTCTTAGAGGTAATCTCTTATTGGATGTTGGATTCGTTCAGTAAAATTCTCTTGATAAAATTTGTAACAATAATTTTTGGCAATATGTTTCTTTGCACATATATGAAAAGATAATTTAAAAATATATATAAAAAGGTTAGGTGTTGATCATAAAAATAAAGAAGGCATATCCTGACCAGGAGCACATGTGCTTTCTAGATAGCAGAGCGCCATCTAGTGGATGGCTTTTCTTGATTTATCAAGTAAATGGGTTGGCCAAATTTCAGGGAATAGGTTAAATCAACGTTTAGTTGATTTCTGTTTCACTGGATGGCGCTCTGCCATCTAGAAAGCATATGTGCTCCTGGTCAGGATATGACTTCTTTCTTTTCACATATATCATCAAATATCTCTACAGACCTTACTGTAATGATAGAAGTTGTTGAATGGGAAGGCTTGGCTCATCAGTAGTGAACCCTCTCAGTGGTTTCGCCAAATTAATCTCCAGACCGCTCTACTATTGTAAGCTGTCTTATATAATAAATACAGGGTATATAACAAACCAATCCAATACAATAGTAGAGCGTTATGGAGATTAATTTGGCGAAATCGCTGAGAGGGTTCACCACTGATCAGACAAGTCCTCTCATTCAACAACTTTTATCATTACAGTAAGGTCTGTAGAGATAATATTTGAAGTAATTATTGAAAAAAAACACACACATTTCCAGTAAATTTATTTGTTAATAATTTTATCGATAGATGGCAATTGAATTTATAATTTTAATTTACTAATATATATTTTTGTTATGAAACCATATTTGCGGAAGAGCTTTGCTCGATGCAATACCTTGAAATTATATGTATGTACTTCTACAGACCTATAAGCTTATGTCCATAGGTTCACTAAAAACGACTAAGTTGCCTTTCATAGAAAAGACAGAATATTTCCCAAACCAATCCAATACAATAGTAGAGCGGTCTGGAGATTAATTTGGCGAAACTGCTGAAGGGGTTCACCACTGATGATCCAATCCCTTTCATTCAATAACTTATTGCCGTAAGGGGTCTGTATAGAGATAATATTTGATTAAATTATTGAAAAGAAATACATTGACTGTAAATTTATTTAGATTATAATAAAGGGTAAAAGAAAAGCATACAAAGAAACCAAAGTAAAGAAATGGCCATGAAATCAAATAAAGAAACCAAAGAAAGGGACACAAAAAGCAAATAAAGAAACCGAATAAATGGCCACGAAAGCAAATAAATAACCAAAGAAATGGCCATGAAATCAAATAAAGAAACCAAAGAAATGGCCATGAAATCAAATAAAGAAACCAAAGAAATGGCTACGAAAGCAAATAAATAACCAAAGAAATGGCCATGAAATCAAATAAAGAAACCAAAGAAATGGCCACGAAATCAAATAAAGAAACCAAAGAAAGTACTAAAGAAGCAAATAAAGAAACCAAAGTAAGATCAATAAAGTAAATAAATAAATCAAAGAAATGGCCACGAAATCAAATAAAGAAACCAAAGAAAGTACTAAGGAAGCAAATAAAGAAACCAAAGTAAGATCAATAAAGTAAATAAATAAACCAAAGAAATGGCCACGAAATCAAATAAAGAAACCAAAGAAAGTACTAAGGAAGCAAATAAAGAAACCAAAGTAAGACCAATAAAGTAAATAAATAAACCAAAGAAATGGCCATGAAATCAAATAAAGAAACCAAATAAAGTACTAAGGAAGCAAATAAAGAAACCAAAGAAAGACCAATAAAGTAAATAAATAAACCAAAGAAATGGCCACGAAATCAAATAAAGAAACCAAAGAAAAGAAAAGGCAATAAAATAAAGGAACCAAAGAAAAGAAAGGGTAACAATAGAAACCAATAAATACAAAGAGACCTTGCTCCAGGGTAGTATGGAAGACACGGTGTTGTAATGTACAATAACAACACGTGGACGTAGTGTGGCTCTACAAGTATTCCTGGAGTATACTAACCTCTACAGTTATTGTGCTACATTACCCGGCCTGCAGTTATATTTATGTTACAACAACACAGTCGGCCAGATGGAACCAAATATTGTTGGATTATTGTCAATCATCACTCCAGATAATATTGTGGCGAAGAAATAATTTATTATTTAATTTAATTATTCAATGAAAATATTCAACAGATTATAAAAATATATATTACTCTGTATTTGTAAAATCATCATAAAAATATTCCTTAGCTTGCTTGTTCAATATTCTCTAGCTGTAGATAGTTGGGTTGATAATTGTCGACTGGTCGAACTGACGTCATCAATAAATACTTTCACATCTTAAGATATTCCAAGACTTGATTTCTATGCTTACAATATATCAAAGTAAAAACATTCTCTTTCCTTCAGCCATGGGACACCTCTCCCGTTGAATATAGACCTTAAAAACTATCTACATTCTTATGGATCTCAATTAAATCAAAGCCTAACCTCTCGACTGACGAAGGCCCATTAGCTCGAAACCAAGGTGTCCAGGATGGCTATCTCCTTCTCAAAAAGAGACGTTTTTTTTTAATTATCCCTAGTACACGTGGTACAGGCCATGATAATCATGGTGGGTAGTTAGCAACTGCTTTTACTGTAAGCGCACCACATGTCTACACATGTGAAAGCAGTTCGACTTTGCACTTACAAATGTGCCAGAATCCCGTTTGATTACTTGCACTCGCTGGTGGGGTTGGACTTTTGCAAGAATCGGGGGGCCTTTTTAAACAGAAAAAAGTGTCCAATGCGTGAATCGAACCCGGGTCGTAGTGGTCGAAAACCAAACGGTTTAACCAGCCTTCCACCGACCCCCAAAAGAGACGTAAAATTTTGAATCAAGGGATTAATTTATCGAATTCCCAGATAATGTAATTCCTCCTTTTTTAAAGTGAAAATAGAGGCTGCCTGGCCGGCATTCATATTTCAATGAAAAATAGACACTTAGACCAGTTTTTTAAAACTCTAACTGGCCGAATTGTCTATTTTTCATAGAAATACTCCTTTTTTCTTATCTAGAAACATTCTTATAGAAATAAAAGAAGTTTATAATCGAATTAATTGCATAGACGTTTCGTACCTTTGAGTCAGACCCACCTACATATTTCCATATCTACGTGACAAGTAGGTGTCAAAACCCTACTAAGTATTCATCCCATGTTACACCGATTTTTTTCTTCTTCCCTAAGGTACTTAGTGTAATAGCCCATTGATTCCTATGGAATGCGTGACCCACATTTGGCCAATCACGTTACTTAAGGGTTTTTCCCCTTCAAGGAAGAAACATAGGGAATTGGTATTTCAAAGTATGAACGCAATATATTATAAGTAAAAACATATATTTGCGATATTTGTCTATTTAAATACAAGCGGCTTTATAAATTTGAAAACTTGTTTATATATACTCATCTCTTTATTTATATATATACTCTCACAACAACAAACTAACAACAAAACACAAAACAACATAAACAAAAAAAAACAAAAAACGCAACACACAACAACACAAACAACAACACACAACAAAAACAACACAAAAAACACAACACATAGACAAAACTTAAGTTAGTTGTACCTTTCAGCATGTATATCGGGATTCAGAGAATAACTCTGAAAGATATTACAGTGACCTTTATTGAAGACACACGAGATAACCAAGTGGGAACAAATTTCCTATGTTCCTTCAAAAAAAAATAATAATAATAATAATAGACGACCGGCGACATCAAATACTTTCAACTTCCTTATGTTTTGTCCATGAGTGTAAGTCAAGTTTTATCAGTTTGTTTATGAGGAAATGAAAATCTTCAGTACGGATAAAATCCATAAGTCCAAGCCCACCAGTGAATTTCAAAGTAACCAAACAGGGCTCTTTCATACTTGTAAGTGAAAAAGTCGAACTTCTTTCTATATGTGTAGATATGTGGTGCACCTACAGTAAAAGCAACCGCTAACTACCCACCATGATTATCATGGCTGCCTGTACCACGTATATTTGATAAATGTACCACCACCATTATTATTATTTTACCAGTATTGCGGTTTAAAAAAGCAATAGGTATTGCCACCTAGAAATTTAGGAAAGACAAACTTCAGGATGACACAGCAATTTATTTAAGACAAGAACAAACTAAGAATGATAAATAAAAGATAACCAACGTGGGAAGTTTACAGATAAGGAAAAAATATAAACATAAAAATGATACTCTGCTAATAAAATAATAAATATTTCGTTACAATATTCTAAACAATAATGTTAAAATCCATAGCGAATATTTCATAAATAATTAAATAGCAGACGATAGTGGTAATTTTTGTCAATCAATGAATATTTAAAAATTTAATAATTTTTAAAAATATATATAAATTAGGACTTCATTTTAATATATGTTAGACAACGGGATTCTAATAAAACCTATCACTGAATCGAATAAATCGTTATATCGGGGGCTCGTTATATCAGAATTTTACCGCCACATGTCCAAAGTTAGGTAAAAAAAACGTGCGACAATGGGACGAGTATGTCGTGATGGCGGAAGCACATCTAATTTGTCAGTAAAAGAAGGAAAAAATTCCATTAACCCGGTACCCCGGAAATTCTGCCAACTTTCTCTCATTATCCTACATTCACTTTCTTTCAGCCTATGGGACACCTCTCCTGTCAAATATGGACGTTAAAAACTATGGGTTTTCTTATGGATCTCATGAATTCAAAGCCTAACCCTTCGACTGATGATGGCTCATTCGCTTGAAACCATGGTTTCCAGGATGGATACCTCTCCCGTCAAATATGGACGTTAGAAACTCTTGTGTTTTCTTATGGATTACAATTAAAGCAAAGCCTAACACCTCGACTGATGAAGGCTCATTAGCTTGAAGCCATGGTTTCCAGGATGGACACCTCTCCTGTCAAATATGGACGTTAAAAACGATGTGCTTTCTTATGGATCTCAATTAAGTCAAAGCCCAACCTGGACAGATGAAGGCCTATTAGTTTGAAGCCATGGTTTCCAGGATGGACACCTCTCCCGTCAAATATGGGCATTAAAACTATGGGTTTTATTATGAATCTTATGAATTCAAAGCCCAATCTGGACAGATGAAGGCCCATTAGCTTGAAGCCATGGTTTCCAGGATGGACACTTCTCCCATCAAATATGGACGTTAAAAACTATGTGCTTTCTTATGGATCTTAATTAAATCAAAGCCTAACCTGGACTGATGAAGGCTCATTAGCTTGAAGCCATGGTTTCCAGGATGGACACTTCTCCCATCAAATATGGACGTTAAAAACTATGTGCTTTCTTATGGATCTTAATTAAATCAAAGCCTAACCTGGACTGATGAAGGCTCATTAGCTTGAAGCCATGATTTCCAGGATGGACACTTCTCCCGTCAAATATGGGCATTAAAACTATGGGTTTTCTTATGAATCTTATGAATTCAAAGCCTAACCTGAACAGATGAAGGCCAATTAGCTTGAAACCATGGTTTACAAGATGGGCATATCTTCGTCAAAAATAGACGTGAAAACTATGTGCTTTCTTATGGATCTCAATTAAATTAAATCCTATCTTCGACTAATGAAGGCTCATTAGCTTGAAGCCATGGTTTCCAGGATTGACACTTCCTCGTTAAATATAGACGTTAAAAACTATGTGCTTTCTTATGGATCTTAATTAAATCAAAGCCCAATCTGGACTGATGAAGGCCCATTAGCTTGAAACCATGGTGTCCAGGATTGACACTTCCTCGTTAAATATAGACGTTAAAAACTATGTGGTTTCTTATGGATCTCAATTAAATTAAATCCTATCTTCGACTGATGAAGATCCATTATCTAGAAACCATGGTTTCCAGGTTTCTATTATAAATTTACCAGAGCTCATATTGTAGGTTTGTCACCGATCCGAATCCACTGATTTTCAAAGCTTGTCAATAGATTAGGCTTAGTCGTTTTTTTTTTGCATCATTTTTAACGAGAGAGGTGTTCTTTCTTTATATAGACAAATAAAAAAACTTTCAATCTTTTTTATTTACATATTTAATACCGGTTTTATATTTTAAAATATATTGTGTTATTATTATAATAGCAGGTAAACATGATAATCATGGTAGGTGGAGGATTGGTGAACGAGTGAAATAAACCTTTGATTTCCGACTGCCACGAGCCGGGATCAATCCCGCTTTGATTACTCTTTTTTCTTAAGAAGCAATTGCTTCAATGATCCCAATTCTTACAACGTTTAACCCCACCAGTAACTGTAAATAACCAAACGGGGCTCTGATACACCAGTAAGTACCAAGTCGAACTGCTTTCTACATGTAGACATGTGGTGTACCTACAGTAAAGGTAGTCGATAACTATTCACCATGATTATCATGGCCTGTATCACCTATACTTGGGATAATAAAAAGGTAGTAAAGCATGGTGGGTAGAGGATTGTGACTGCTTTTACGTTAATTATACGTGTTTTTATTATTATTATTTCGTCTCAGTTTACAGGTGTCGAGTCACCTTGTCCTGGCTATTTACATGTGGCGATGTATTTACATATAGCGGTGTATTTACATATAGCGGTGTATTTACATATAGCGGTGTATTTACATATAGCGGTGTATTTACATATGGCGGTGTATTTACATATGGCGGTGTATTTACATATGGCGGTGTATTTACATAAAGCGGTGTATTTACATATAGCGGTGTATTTACATATGGCGGTGTATTTACATATGGCGGTGTATTTACCAATAGCGGTGTATTTACATAAAGCGGTGTATTTACATATGGCGATGTATTTACATATAGCGGTGTATTTACATATAGCGGTGTATTTACATATGGCGAGTTGGTGAAGTAGAGATGGCTCCCCCTCGACCTTACAAGAGGACAAGTACACATGTAGAAGCAATCTGTACTTAAATGGTTTGGCTTCGAGTACTTGTCTATTGCAATACTCCCTCTCATCCGATAGATGTTCTCCATTATCAGCCAGACCTGCAGTCCTGGATCTTTCCAGTTGATCTCGAGAACCACACCATCTCCTCAGCAGCGAAGCATGCCATCTACGTTTTCTCAGTAGATCGTGAAATACGTGGTGTCGCTGGAGACCCGTTGACGATTCTTCAGTAAACTCTGCAGCTATTGCAGAGACGCCATGTACATATTGATTGTACACATAGTTGCATATGTGAAAAAGCATCTTTTGTTGGCTTGCCCTCTGACTAACCAAATTGTACTTGCTTACTTTGACATAATGCCATCTTTCTGTATATACTCAATCTTATGAAAACTTTGGCAAGTTTAGAGCTATTTGTACACAGATTTATAAATCACTACTTCGTGTAAATAATTAAAGATATATATGTAAATAATTCTAATATAGCACAATAGTCTGATAGATTTCGTGCTTCTGTAATAATAAATTTAAAAAAATAAAATATGTGAAAAAAAATCAAAAAAGGCATATCCTGACTACCAGCACATGTGCTTTTTAGATGGCAGAGCGCTATCTAGTGGAACAGAAATCAAATAAACGCTAATTTAACCTGTTCCCTGATATTTGGCCAACCCCCCCCATTTCTTAATAAATCAAGAAAACCCATCAACGAATTTTTATTTCTGTTCCACTAGAAGACGCTCTGCCATCTAAAAAGCTCATAGGCTCGTGGTCAGGATATGCCTTCTTTTATTTTAATAGTATGTTATTGAAAATAGAGCAATCCATTTTGAATACATTAATAAAAATAAGGTTTATTTTGGCTCACAATGTTTAATAAAACTTCGAATATTTCGATAAGACAGTTCGCCTATCTTCTTACATCACATGGATAATTTGTTATAAGGTTTGAATCCCGGAGGAAGATAGGGGGACTGTGCCTCATCGAAATAATGAAAGTTTATTAAACATTGTACTCCCCAAAATAAGTCTTATTTTATTAATAGTTGTATATAATGCGTCGGTGAAAAGGTGGTCTAAACCGTTGACCGTTACGACCCGGGTTCGAATCCCGCATTGTGCTTTTTTTTTCTAATTGAAAAAATGCTCCAATGGCCCTCGATTCTTGCAAAAAGTTCAACCCCTAGTCTAAGTAACTAAAAAGGGACTCTGGCACATTTATAAATGCAAAAGTCTAACTGCGTTTCACATGTGTAGACATGTGGTACACTTACAGTAAAAGCAGTCGCTAACTTCTACCCACCATGATTATCATGGCCTGTACCACATGTACTAGGGATAATTTAAAAAAATAATTGTATATATCTAATTATTTGTAATTTAATCATTATCACAAAGCAATAACGCGCCATCTATACATATAAAATGAAAGGATTTAAAAGCACGAATGTTTCTTTTATACATAATACAAACTTCTACTGTCCTTACTGTGATGAAAAAATATATTGGGAGGGCTTGGCTCATCAGTGGTGAACCCTCCCAGCGGTTTCGCCAATTTAAATTTAAATTAAAACAAGAAGTTTGTATTATGTATAAAAGAAACATTCGTGCTTTTAAATCCTTTCATTTTAATCATTATCATTATTGTAAATTATTCAATAACATCATTGTAAATAGTGCGGACTGTACATATGTATGGACAAGATGTCAATTGTAATACTACACTCACACCTTCTTCTCTCATCAAAATTTCCATCTACATCTTTAATAGGTTCCTCGTATCTACATGAAAACCTCCCATCTACGACACATCTGTTAAGTCCCGATCACCTTTGTAAATTCAAAAATTGATATAATCCAACCTCCAGTAAGAAATCACATCCAGGAGAAACCAGGTGTTTCCATGGAAATTTCACCTTGAGGAAATTATCTGAAAAGAAAGAAAGAATACAATTTCCTTCCGGGAAAGTTTCCCCCCATATTTTGTTCATAAAATTGACCATGGCCACTTAGCTAGAGCGGTTTGTACACCCGCCTTAGACTGGCATTACCACGGAACCATGGTCTCAACGTGGGCGTTCTGAGTTTACCAAAGTTGGTGTTGTCACCCTGTACAAGGTTATAGAGGTAGGCAATAGATAGCACACAATATTCGCGTCTATTTTTTACACGGAGAAGTATAATTTTTACTACAGTAGAACTTCCATGAGAGGACACTTGCGCTAGAGGACACCTCTCTACAAAGGACAGTTTTAATTTGTAAAAATGACTATTTTTACTATTTAGCGAAACTCTCTGGTAAGATGACATCTCTCCCTAAAAGACACTTTGGTTCTGCAATTAGGTGTTGTCCTTTACAGGTTCAAAATCACATTAATAGGTACCGCTCAGCAAGAGCAACCTAGTTCATGATAATTGAAACAGTGAATAATATGTGAAGGTTATTCACATATTAAACAAAATTTTAACGCGGGATTCAATCCTGGTTCATGACTGTCGGGAATCGAGGGTGTTACCCACTCATCCACCGACTTGTTGTCCTTTACAGGGAGGTAGTTCTAATGTACTTTATTTTTATAGAAAAATAAAACGGAGATAGAAGAGGAGTATTTTGTGCAAATTTTATTAGCAAGCTTTCGAACGTCCTTCTACAGGCTTTTTCACGATAACTAAACTATCAACAACAACAAAAGCCTTTATTGAGGACCTCTCGTCCTATATAGGATTCGCCAGTTTACAGAGTAATTGAAGAGAACTAAGAAAACAGAGAGAAACCTATAAGTAGTAGGTATAGTGTAGTATTTTCTACACTGTGACTATATACAACAGCAGCAACAAGCCTTTTACTGGAATCAAAGTCCCATACAGGATTCGTCATTCTAGTCCTGACAAAGATTATTTACATATAATTATTTACATCAATTAGATTATGTATATAGCTTTCCTTTCTCTTCTTAACTAAACTACCATCTCGTCTTTTGTTTAGTTATTGAAAAAGCCTGTAGAAGGACGTCCGAAAGCTTGCTAATAAAATTTGCACAAGACACTCCTCTTCTATCTCCTTTTTATTTTTCTATTTTAACTCGAAGAGTTTATTTTAGTCCACTTTATTTTTATGTTTTTTTATAATACCGAACGCTAAATAAGAAAGATGGGTAAGTTTTGCTTTCTTTTCCAGTTTTTATCTTTAGAGTACAGATGTGATGAGGACATGTAAAAATTATTGTTTTGTATTTCTATTTTATGTAAATTTTATTTGCTTTTAAAAATTCGTATTTGTTTGTTGCAAATATGCAAAATTTTTATCATCTAATCTATATATATAAAAATGAATGTATGTGTGTGTGTCTGTTTGTTTGTTTGTTTGTCCTTTATGCCTGACCAAACCACTCATTGGATCGCCATGAAACTTTGGGAAGTTATTTAGTATAGTACTGGGAAGGTTTCTAGCAAATAAAATTTTTGAAATAACTTTTCGCCTAGAAATAATCAAGATAGATATTCTAATTTATCTGTTATAATTCAACAATCTGCTCTAAATATTATCATGATGATACGATGATTTTGTCATGTAGAAAATTAGGAAAGACAAAATTCAGAATGATGACACGGCAATTTATTTGAGACAAGAATAATGATACAATTCAAAGGCAAGATACTATTCCTTTAACTTCCAATTACCGAGGGAACCAATTAATATTGATTTTATTCAACTTATCGAGTATTTTTCAAGGGACCGGGGAAAAAATGTTCACTTTATCGAGAGATTCGTTAAACAAACCTTTACTCGGGTAAAACCCGGGCGAAGCCGGGTACATCCATACAAGAATAATGATACAATTCCAAGGCAAGATACTATTCCTTTAACTTCCAATTACCGAGGGAACCAATTAATATTTATTTTATTCAACTTATCGAGTATTTTTCAAGGGACCGGGAAAAAATGTTCACTTTATCGAGAGATTCGTTAAACAAACCTTTACTCGGGTAAAACCCGGGCGAAGCCGGGTACGTCCGCTAGTCTACTTATATAATTGCCTTATTCTGTCTGTGTGAAGTTCACTGTGTGAAGTTCACGAATAGATTTTGGTCAGAATGGATAAAATAAAAAAAGCATCGGCCGGGAATCGAACCCGGGCCGCCCGCGTGGCAGGCGAGCATTCTACCACTGAACCACCGATGCTTATAAAAAATGGACATATTTGGGTATTCATTCCATTCCGGATTACTCCGCGTAAAAAAAAAGTTCTTCAAATGAAAAAAAGAAATAGCCAAAAATACTAATCAGAATGTAGCCGAAAATTTTCCTCAGGTTTATAAAAAGCGACATGTAAAATTTGGTACCAATTGGTTCAGTAGTTTTTGAGTTTATCGCGAAACAGACAGACATTGGCTTTTATATATATATATAGAGATAATCATTTTATTATTATCATAATCATTATTATTATTATTATTTATAATACAGTAGGAGCTCCGTGATTAGACACTCTCGCTAGAGAACACAGCTCTCTCTAAAGAACACTTGATATCTACAGCTAGGTGTTGTCCTTCAGAGAGCAGTATAATTATTATCATTATAGTCATCATTGAATTAACTCACTATAATTTTCTAAACAAATTACATAGTGCCTTCTATATTGTTGCACCAAGTTGCAGCTTTGCAGGGTCGTCGACCTTGGTTTCTTCCTTCTTGGTGTTATACACGTTTCCCGAGCGGGTTTCCATATTCAAAGCAAATAAATAAAAGTAAAAGTAAATAAATAAAAGTAAATAAAAATAAATTACCTTTCAACGTTATTGTGTTTATTTATTCGTGGTCTTCCTCGTAGGTCGTGATCCGCAGTCTTCGTCTAGGTCCTCTCTCGCTCCAATAACCAATCAAGATATGTTCAATAAAATATTATAAAAGGAATGAAACTATAAAAAGTAATGATGATAATCTCTAAATAATCTGTTTTAAATAATTATTAAATATCATAGAATGTTTTGAATAAATTTAAGGCGCATTAAAATTGATGTAACAATATGCAGAGAATGGAAACATTCAATGTTACTGTAGACCCAATTATAACCATGATGGCACGCTATAGTGTATCATACTACACAATTTAGGGTTAGGGTTAAAATACTTGGCTACTTGCGGAAGATCAATGCTAGAAGCATATTATATATAATTATATGTGAAAAAACAATAGAAAAAAAATGAAAAGGTCAGGTGTTGATATCAATTTTTTTCTATTGTTTTTTCACATGTTAAGCGTATTTGCGTAAGTTTGGCCTTAAATATCCATTTCTTGGTTTCTCAAAAAGCCTCTGGAACCAAAAATATTTGGTTCTCCACGCTGACGAGCGTCAACAGCGCGAAACGCATTCGTGGATGGCTTTTCTTGATTTATCAAGAAATTGGCTTGGCCAAATATCAGGGAACAGGTTAAATCAATGTTTAGTTGATTTCTGTTCCACCAGATGGCGCTCTGCCTTCTGAAAAGCACATTTGCTCCTGGTCGAGCTTTTAATATAATTATATGTATTTCTTTACTTTCCTCAAAGCTTATGTCCATAGTTCATTTAAATTACCTTTTACAAGAGTTCATCTTCATTAGCGGAATGGTAGATTAAACTGGCGAAACCGCTGGGAGGGTTCACGACTGATAAGCCAAGCCCTCCCATTATTTTATCATTGCAGTAAGGGCAGTAGAAAATTGTTTTCAATCAAAAGGAATCGTACGCTTTGAAAATAGTTTACATGTCGAATTATAACTATAAAAACAAAAGTAAGTTTTCCAGAAGACAAGTAGAAGCCTGACTCCCTATATGTCCCATTGTTCCACAGAAGGTGTCTCGTCGACGCTTGCGCAAAGCGAACACAAAGAAATCTTCTGCCATTTATTGTCAACAGGTTTCCAATCGTTTGGCAAACTTTCAAGAAATCGCCTATTGAAGGTTTTTTATAGCTTACCTTTGACAATATAATAATAAGCTTTTTCCTCCTTTTTTATACGCGGTTGGTTTGAAAGTGAAAGGAAATATTTTTATTAGAAGATTGATAAGTTCGTCTGACTTTATATTTGCATATCTAACTTGAATCTTACGGTGTTTTTTGAAATTATTTTGGACAAGGATTGTCTGAATTGTAATAGGAGCTGGTCTAGTGTTTATACATTGGTCTATCGTTGCCGGGATTGTCTGAATTGTAATAGGAGCTGGTCTAGTGTTTATACATTGGTCTACCATTGCCGGGATTGTCTGAATTGTAATAGGATCTGGTCTAGTGTTTATACATTGGTCTACCATTGCCGGGATTGTCTGAATTGTAATAGGAGCTGGTCTAGTGTTTATACATTGGTCTACCATTGCCGGGATTGTCTGAATTGTAATAGGAGCTGGTCTAGTGTTTATATATTGGTCTACCATTGCCGGGATTGTCTGAATTGTAATAGGATCTGGTCTAGTGTTTATACATTGGTCTACCATTGCCGGGATTGTCTGAATTGTAATAGGAGCTGGTCTAGTGTTTATACATTGGTCTACCATTGCCGGGATTGTCTGAATTGTAATAAGAGCTGGTCTAGTGTTTATACATTGGTCTACCATTGCCGGGATTGTCTGAATTGTAATAGGAGCTGGTCTAGTGTTTATATATTGGTCTACCATTCCCGGGATTGTCTGAATTGTAATAGGAGCTGGTCTAGTGTTTATATATTGGTCTACCATTGCCGGGATTGTCTGAATTGTAATAGGAGCTGGTCTAGTGTTTATATATTGGTCTACCATTCCCGGGATTGTCTGAATTGTAATAGGAGCTGGTCTAGTGTTTATACATTGGTCTACCATTGCCGGGATCATCTGAATTGTAATAGGAGTTGGTCTAGTGTTTATACATTGGTCTACCATTGCCGGGATTGTCTGAATTGTAATAAGAGCTGGTCTAGTGTTTATACATTGGTCTACCATTGCCGGGATTGTCTGAATTGTAATAGAAGCTGGTCTAGTGTTTATACATTGGTCTACCATTGCCGGGATTGTCTGAATTGTAATAAGAGCTGGTCTAGTGTTTATACATTGGTCTACCATTGCCGGGATTGTCTGAATTGTAATAGAAGCTGGTCTAGTGTTTATACATTGGTCTACCATTGCCGGGATTGTCTGAATTGTAATAGGAGCTGGTCTAGTGTTTATACATTGGTCTACCATTGCCGGGATTGTCTGAATTGTAATAGAAGCTGGTCTAGTGTTTATACATTGGTCTACCATTGCCGGGATTGTCTGAATTGTAATAGGAGCTGGTCTAGTGTTTATACACTGATCTACCATTGCCGGGATTGTCTGAATTGTAATAGGAGCTGGTCTAGTGTTTATACATTGGTCTACCATTGCCGGGATTGTCTGAATTGTAATAGGAGCTGGTCTAGTGTTTATACATTGGTCTACCATTGCCGGGATTGTCTGAATTGTAATAGGAGCTGGTCTAGTGTTTATATATTGGTCTACCATTGCCGGGATTGTCTGAATTGTAATAGGAGCTGTTCCAGAATGGACCGACGAAGGATGTGGATATGAAGAAATTTCTCTACGCCTAGCCGGTGTGCTCAGTGTCAAATTGTCCAGCTGTCAAACTATTGTCACCAAGGTTGGCGTGACCGCCATATTGAAACCGCAACAATCGTCTGGCAGGAAAATCTGGCCATTTTTCCTCTCGTTTGATTCTTTTATTCTCTCAGATCACGTGATTCCATTCTATCAATGTCCTTGTAGAGAAGCGATCAATTTGTTGCATAGATCATACAAGTATATGTATATGCAAAATTGTATTTATATATTACAACGTTAATACCTTAATTTCACAGTTACTCTACGGGTTCTGCAAGTATATGTAAAATTGTATATGCAAATTTTGTTTATATGTTTTAACGTTAATACCTTGATTTCACGGTTACTCTACGGGTCCTGAATAAATATAATTTTTAGCTTTTACACGGTCAATATAATACGGGTCCTGAAGTTGAAATATCATCCTGGAAATCAGAAAACCAATAAAACAAACAGATTAATGAAATATAGACATCATTAATTTATCATCTAATCTGTAAAAACTTTGAATTTATCAGCCCCGATAACCAATAACTATACTAAACTGTGGGGATTAAGTGGGAAAAGGATTATATGTTAATATGAAATTATGTAAACATCAATTCAATTTCCAAAAACTGATAACTCCATTTTTATCTTTGTGAGGATATGTGTGTTTGTTTTTGTGAGGATGTACTGATGTAAATAAATATTGTAAAATAATTACATATTCGTGTGTAGTTGGAAGATATTAACATATAAATATATTTAATAAAAAAATGAAAATTTATGCAAATAGATTTAGTTATTTATTTGAAAGGGCAAGCTTTCACGCAGTGGCCCTTCTTCAAGCTAATGGGTCCGTAAATTTGATTAACCTAGATTATACAACAACAACAAACCTTTATTAAGGACATTCGTCCCATTCAGTATTCTCCCAGATACAGAAGTAAACATAACAGTTATCTATAGAAAGTGAAGATTAACATCGTCCTTTCTTCAAGTTGGATCCATCATCTATGTTGCGCCTATTGTCTGTTTTCCAGAATTTGTGAAAAGCTAATACATGAATCTATATTAGTTATAGGGGGTTATAGATACGCTTTTTTAATGACTCATTAGCCTGATAAAGAGCGACCGCGTGAAAGCTTTCCCTTTATATATATATATATATAATATATATAATAAAAAAAAAAAACTCTGCCCATGTCGGTCCCAAGCCAGGATGAAAAAGGAGGAGGGAGAGCAGTAACAAGCTCGCTAAAAAACCTGGTCTCAGCTGGCCTGGCTGATAGTACCCTGTAAGGAATCCAGGGATACCAGATGAGTCTGTACTCCATGTTAGGAGCCGCTGCACATGGTGTCTGTTCCTCATGTCAGAGGCGGTCATTTCATATCGGAGCTAAGTCGGCCTGCTACTGAGTAGTGCTCCCAGTCTTAATGACAAAAACAGATGCATTCTACTTCACCCACACCATCAACAAGATCTACAAGCTTGATACCCTAATACGATTGAGTGGAGATAAGAAAGAAGAAGAAGAAGGAGAAGAAATAAAAAAGAAACTTCTTACAAATCATTTTGTTTAAAATTTGAGCCGTAAATTATTTGCCTATTAACATTTCTTTAACACTTAACTTCCAACATTTCGATTACTCCAATGAAGACCCATTTACACAAAGAACTATTTGGCTACTGTGAAAAATAATACTGAAGTGAAATTGAGCTAGGATCAGATGGATAAATTAAGAAAAAGGTATCTCCTGATTATGCAACTCAAAGTTGCTGATGGCTTACACATTATTTTTAAAACTAATCAAATTTAATGGTTTAATATGAAATTTATATACAGGAAAACTCTTAATTAAGACTTCTGGATAAATTGGAGGAAAAGAAATTTCTTATACATGGATTGTATTAGGTTTGTAAAGTATACCCCGAGAGAGAGAGAATAAAGGGAAATTAGGTACATCTTGAGATTTTAAGCGTTTCGCCTGTTGTGATACGCTTTGTTTCGCAAGAACTCCCACTACGTGCTCCACCAAGATTCTACGCTTGACTTGATTTCAGCTTGAAACTTCCTTCATAGGTTAAACACTAAAACCTTGAGTGTAAAAGTGGAAAATATATTAAAATTTGTGAATATATATACATACTCATGGACAAAACTACAGGAATTTGTACCTTTTAGCATGTATATCGGGATTCAGACAATACACTCATGGACAAAACTTAAGGAAGTTGTACCTTTTACCATGTATATCGGGATTCAGACAATACACTCATGGACAAAACTTAAGGAAGTTGTACCTTTTATCATGTATATCGGGATTCAGACAATACACTCATGGACAAAACTTAAGGAAGTTGTACCTTTTACCATGTGTATATCGGGATTCAGACAATACACTCATGGACAAAACTTAAGGAAGTTGTACTTTTAGCATGTATATCGGGATTCAGACAATACACTCATGGACAAAACTTAAGGAAGTTGTACCTTTTACCATGTATATCGGGATTCAGACAATACACTCATGGACAAAACTACAGGAATTTGTACCTTTTAGCATGTATATCGGGATTCAGACAATACACTCATGGACAAAACTTAAGGAAGTTGTACCTTTTAGCATGTATATCGGGATTCAGACAATACACTCATGGACAAAACTACAGGAATTTGTACCTTTTAGCATGTATATCGGGATTCAGACAATACACTCATGGACAAAACTACAGGAATTTGTACCTTTTAGCATGTATATCGGGATTCAGACAATACACTCATGGACAAAACTTAAGGAAGTTGTACCTTTTAGCATGTATATCGGGATTCAGACAATACACTCATGGACAAAACTTAAGGAAGTTGTACCTTTTAGCATGTATATCGGGATTCAGACAATACACTCATGGACAAAACTTAAGGAAGTTGTACCTTTTAGCATGTATATCGGGATTCAGACAATAACTCTGAAAGTTATTACAGTGACCTTTATTGAAGATTCACTAGATAACCAAGTGTGAACAAAATTGCCTCTGTCTCCTTCAAAAATATATATATATATTTAGACAACTGACGACATCAAAGACCTTCCACTTCCTTAAGCTTTGTCCATGAGTATATACATCAATATATCAAAATACCAACATACAACTATGACTTTCATTATAAATAGAATATATAAAATCATTTTTTAAACTATAGATAAAGAATTCTTCCTGGATTGAAATTAGACGAAAAACATGGTGAAGGAAGACGAGTTTCTTTTATTGATGAATAATTGCAAGCTTTCGGGTAAAAACCCTTCAACAGGCGAGCGCGACTTATAAGAACTATGGTACTACCATATTCCTACCATTTGTACCATAGTTCTTATAAGTCGCGCTTCAATGCTCGCCTGTTGAAGGATTTTTACCCGAAAGCTTGCACCTATGCATCAATAAAAGAAACTCGTCTTCCTTCACCATGTTTTTCGTCTAATTTTAAAACTATTTATTAAATATGAAAACAACAACGGCCACTAGCCAGTGACATAAACAATGTCCCAGAGAATAATAAACTATTTACACTATTTTTAACGCGTATGATTATTTTTAAATTAAAGCAATTTTCCACTGCCCTTACTACAATGATAAAATTAATAGGAGGGTCTCTGGCTCATCAGTTGTAAACCCTACCAGCGGTTTCGCCAGTTTAATGACTAATGTTTGATATCCGAAGTGTGTTGTGTGTGTCCAGGATGTCCCAGGATGTGAAGAAGTCCGAGGACTTAGCTCTGGAGCGAGGCCACTGGGGAGGCCGCCTGGACTTTTTACTGGCGTGTATTGGCAACGTCGTGGGACTGGGGAATGTCTGGAGGTTCCCTTACTTGTGTTACCGCAATGGTGGAGGTACTGTGTGTGTTGTATCTTGTGTAAATATTACATAAATTCCTTCTCTCTCTCTCTCTCTCTCTCTCTCTCTCAGTAAAACTAACAAGTGTGGCTACCATCTACAAGTACCATCTTGGTCTTGAGTTGGGTAACACCAGCCATCACATCGACCTGCCCTCTCTGTGGGAAATAACTCTCGCAGTTTTCATGATGGTGTCTGCTGGGGATGATTAGAGCTCATTAATGGATATGCTAATAGTCAACAATTAAGTATTCTTCTTTCTTATCTCCAATTAATCATATCAGGGTATCAAATCTGTAGCGCTTAGATTTTTATGGTGTCTGCTGAGGATGAGTAGAGCTCATCAATGGATAAGCTAATACAGTCAATGATATGGTATTCTTCTTTCTTATCTCCACTCAATCATATTAAAGTATCAAGCCTGTAGAGCTTGAGATTTTTCATGATGATGTCTGCTGGGGATGAGCAGAGCTCATCAATGGATAAGCTAATACAGTCAATGATATGGTATTTTTTTCTTACCTCCACTCAATCATATCAGGGTATCAAGTCTGTAGAGCTTGTTGATGGTGTCTGCTGGAGATGATGCTAATGCAGTCAACAATGTAATTTGGACTTTGTAGGTTGAGAAATGTGTATCGATGTTGTCTCTTATTGAAGAAAAATTTCGTTTATATTTTTATTGATCGCTTTTTAGAGAAAGAAAGTTGAGATGTATTAAAATCTTGATTATACAAATCCTGTGTGCAGGAGCGTTCTTGATTCCATACATCTTGATGGTGTTCCTCGTGGGACTGCCTGTGTTCCTGGTGGAGCTGGCAGTGGGGCAATACTCCGCCCTGGGACCTCTGAAAGCCTTCGAGCACCTGGCCCCGCTCTGTAAAGGTCGGTACTTCGATTTGTGTTTCTTTATTTGCATATAGCAAGCTTTCGGACTTTTATTGTCCTTCTGCAGAAAGAGTTATATATGTTTAATGGGTCGGTACTCTATATTTCTCCTCTTCAGTTTATCTGTTCTTGAGCAGGTCCTGGTCTTATTCAATTTCTTCTACTTCAGTTTCTCTGTTCTTGTATAGGTCTTCAGTGACGTCATACTTCTCTATCTTGAGTTCTTCTCTTTATTTCTTCATAACTTCCCATCCAGTCCATCAGCCCAATTCTACCACCTTCAACTGTTCTCTATTTATTTCCAAGTTTTAGAATTGTCTCTTCCAATAAATCTCCATTTCCTCTTAATTATACATATTTATATATTTTAATACAACAGACTCCTATCGGGATTTAGACGCCATATTTGTTTACGAGAGGCAGTACGGGGTCGTCTTTACCAACATACGATTTTGTTGCACGATCAGAAGATGTCTTTTCCAACAATCTAAATCAGAATCTTGACCCTCCGCTTCAACACTTGACCAATGAATGTTCTCTTGTCACTCTAGTAGACAATCGGGGCGGTCTGACAACCCAAACATCAGTAAAACAACTCGCAACATCTCATAAAAACAAATATTTCTGATATTTTCCTGCTTCCGTAACATTATTTCCTTAATAGTTATTACTTCCCTTAGAGATAGGCTCTGTGTGTTGTTGTTATAAATAAAAACTGATTTTTTTTTTACAATCGAAAAAAAAAACCTATCAAAATTGAAAGATAAATTTGGTTATTGATGAAATCTTAAAAAAAAAAAAACTATATCCTTAAAAAAAATAGTATAAAAGTGAAATTGTACTGCTATCTGGTTGATAAACTAAGAGAAAGTCATTTCCTGATTATGCAACTAAAAGTTGCTGATGGCTTGCGCCATCTGTCGGAATAAATTTCAACTAATCGTTCATTTTTAATTATTCCAGATTTGTTCAAATACCCTTTCTTGATTATTCAAGAAAACCTAACCATGTGCACGTTTCGGGCTGTTGGCCCTCATCAGCGTAATGCAAGCTGTATTTCAACGATCAAAAAAGATGGTCTTTGGAACATCCTGAAAAGTTCGTTTTTTTTTATCGTTGAGGTAGAGCTTGCACCACGCGGATGAGGGTCAATAACCTGAAACGTGTACGTGGTTAGCTTTTCTTGATTAGCCAAGAATGGTTATTTGGCCAAGTCTGGAATAATTAAAAATCAACGAATAGTTGATATTTATCACGGCACAAGCCATTAGCAACTTCTTGTTGACTTATCATTGGATGCTTTTTTCATAATATGTATCCACCTGATCTCAGTAAAATTTCACTTGTGTACTGTTTTCATATATACATATGGTTCCGGGATGATGGTATTCATGTACCAAAAGTAGCACCTCTCCCTTTTAAATCTTCCCAAAACTTTATGTCGTATTCTAGCCTGAAAATAGGCTCTGCCACTTTACTAGTTTGAATTCCTTTTTGTCAAATCCGGTCAATTTCATAAATTCTGCAGCGTGATCTGCACCACTAGGTATATAAACACACATGCATTGAAGGTATGAGACACCACAAGTGTGACAATTGACAATTCGAACACTTTTATTGACTTCTTAGTCAATATTTACAATACAAAGATCAAGAGAACTATATACAATCAGCCAGGTCCCCACCGTGTCCTCTTCCAGGTGATGACCTCGATGGTCTGTCCGACCTGGATGAAGTATCGGTTGATACTTGATTTCGCCGATGTGAGGATGGCCAGATCGTCTTCTATCAGGCCTGTCCCGAAGTTCCAGGACTGGAGGTCAGGGGGCCTTCCTATGATGTTGAATGCCTCCCGGACGAGAGGCCTGATGTGAGGGCAGCTTCAGTACCGATGGCCCAGGGAGCCATCGGAGGAGCCGCAGGCAGAGCAGGAAGGACAGGCAGAAGCTGGATGGTCTAGGTGAGGCAGGGCATGGAGGTCCAATCGCCGGCCGATGTCGGCATTATGCCCCACAAGTGTGTGTTACAATCAGTATAAACATAAGCATGCCCATACATACATTGACCAAGTATTGCTACCTATGCCAAGAAGCTATACACACATACATTGACCAAGTATTGCTACCTATGCCAAGAAGCTATACACATATACATTGACCAAGTATTGCTACCTATGCCAAGAAGCTATACACACATACATTGACCAAGTATTGCTACCTATGCCAAGAAGCTATACACGCATACATTGACCAGGTATTGCTACCTATGCCAAGAAGCTATACACGCATACATTGACCAGGTATTGCTACCTATGCCAAGAAGCTATACACACATACATTGACCAAGTATTGCTACCTATGCCAAGAAGCTATACACGCATACATTGACCAAGTATTGCTACCTATGCCAAGAAGCTATACACACATACCTTGACCAAGTATTGCTACCTATGTGAAGAAGCTATACACACATACATTGACCAAGTATTGCTACCTATGTGAAGAAGCTATACACACATACATTGACCAAGTATTGCTACCTATGTGAAGAAGCTATACACACATACATTGACCAAGTATTGCTACCTATGCCAAGAAGCTATACACACATACATTGACCAAGTATTGCTACCTATGCCAAGAAGCTATACATACATACATTGACCAAGTATTGCTACCTATGCCAAGAAGCTATACATACATACATTGACCAAGTATTGCTACCTATGCCAAGAAGCTATACACACATACCTTGACCAAGTATTGCTACCTATGTGAAGAAGCTATACACACATACATTGACCAAGTATTGCTACCTATGTGAAGAAGCTATACACACATACATTGACCAAGTATTGCTACCTATGCCAAGAAGCTATACACACATACATTGACCAAGTATTGCTACCTATGCCAAGAAGCTATACATACATACATTGACCAAGTATTGCTACCTATGCCAAGAAGCTATACACACATACCTTGACCAAGTATTGCTACCTATGCCAAGAAGCTATACACACATACATTGACCAAGTATTGCTACCTATGGCAAGAAGCTATACACACATACATTGACCAAGTATTGCTACCTATGGCAAGAAGCTATACACACATACATTGACCAAGTATTGCTACCTATGCCAAGAAGCTATACACACATACATTGACCAAGTATTGCTACCTATGGCAAGAAGCTATACACACATACATTGACCAAGTATTGCTACCTATGTGAAGAAGCTATACACACATACATTGACCAAGTATTGCTACCTATGTGAAGAAGCTATACACACATACATTGACCAAGTATTGCTACCTATGTGAAGAAGCTATACACACATACATTGACCAAGTATTGCTACCTATGGCAAGAAGCTATACACACATACATTGACCAAGTATTGCTACCTATGCCAAGAAGCTATACACACATACATTGACCAAGTATTGCTACCTATGGCAAGAAGCTATACACACATACATTGACCAAGTATTGCTACCTATGTGAAGAAGCTATACACACATACCTTGACCAAGTATTGCTACCTATGTGAAGAAGCTATACACACATACATTGACCAAGTATTGCTACCTATGCCAAGAAGCTATACACACATACATTGACCAAGTATTGCTACCTATGGCAAGAAGCTATACACACATACCTTGACCAAGTATTGCTACCTATGTGAAGAAGCTATACACACATACATTGACCAAGTATTGCTACCTATGCCAAGAAGCTATACACACATACATTGACCAAGTATTGCTACCTATGGCAAGAAGCTATACACACATACCTTGACCAAGTATTGCTACCTATGTGAAGAAGCTATACACACATACATTGACCAAGTATTGCTACCTATGCCAAGAAGCTATACACACATACATTGACCAAGTATTGCTACCTATGTGAAGAAGCTATGCACGCATACATTGACCAAGTATTGCTACCTATGTGAAGAAGCTATACACACATACATTGACCAAGTGTTGTGCTACCAATGTGAAGAAGTTACACACAGCCACATGTGCAGGTGTGGGGTATGCCAGTATCCTAGCCTCCGCCCTAGTGGCCATCTACTACAACATGATCATGGCCTGGACAGTCTTCTACCTCGTGGATTCCTTCCGTCACTCCCCGCGGTGGCACACGTGTGGACATCCCTACAACACCCCGCGTGAGTCCTACACATGCCCGCTTCAAAATGTCACAGCAATATTTCACCATATTAAGAAGAAAAAAAGTATCCCCTTATCGTGCAACTGAAAGTTGATAATCAAGAATGGGTATTTATCCAATTCTGGAATAATTAAAAATTAACAAATAGTTAATGTTTATTCCGATAGATGGCGCAAGCCATCAGAAACTTTTAGTTGTACGATAAGGGGATGCTTTTTTTTCTCTCAATTCATGCACCTTATCCCAGTAAAATATCACATTTTTAGTATTTTTTCACTTACGCCGTATGTTATTCAACATCGAAATTCTACTCCTTTTGGAATTTGAAATTGAAAAAAAAATACATTCTACCGTTCTTAATGCGATGAAAAAATATATTGGGAAGGGACCTTGCACTTCAGTGGTGAACTCTCCCAGCGGTTTCACCAGTTTAATCTACCTGACCGTTCACATATTGTATTTGGGCTGTATTTCTTATATATATCTGGCATTTATATTTTTTAGGTTTTAGTTCTCTCTTTAATATACCTATTTACAAAACTTAAAGAAAGCGGAAAGTCTTTGATATGGCCGGTTGTCAATTTTTTTTTTTTTAGGAGAAAGAGGCAATTATGTTCACACTTTGCTTATCTCGTGTATCTTCAATAAAGTTCATTGTGTATCAAATATCTTTCAGAGTTATTTTCTGAATCCTTTGATATACATGTCAAAAGATATAACTTCCTTAAGTTCTATCGATGAGTGTAAGCGCGTTATATACTGTCAATATACAATATTAACGTCGTCTGTTAGATTAAACTGGCGAAACATTAGAAGATTGATGAGCCAAGCCCTGCTAATAATTCTTCCATGTCAAAAACACATAAAAAGGTGTAATATGCCGGATGCATAAATAAATAGTTTAATTTTAAACTTCCCATATTTACTTCTTGCTGCTTAACGTTAAAAACAAACACAAGGAAGTTACAATTAGGACACCTCTCCCATCAAAATAAATGTCAAACTAGACACCATCTATTGACCGTCGCCGCAAACTAGGTGAAACACCTCTTTGGTGATTGTAAAGGTTCCATTTGATCCCTTGTGGAGTTCATAGAATAAAGTCCACTCTGGACTGACGAGGACCATTAGCCCGAAACCATGGTCTCTTCTCAGTTTGCCAAAGCTGGTGTTGTGGCTTTGTCACCGACCCGAGGCCGCTAGTTTGCGGTGACAGTTAATAGATAGCGTCTAGTTTTAACTGGAGAGGCGTCCTATGCTTTAAAAAAACATAAATCTAGTGACAATTCCCAGCAGTGAGGTGATTACAAGTGACGTGTGCAGTGTGTTTCAGCGACACCCAGTACAAGTCCTGCAAACAGAACGTCTCCGACAACGTGTACCTCGGTGGACAATGCTACAATGTCACCTACGCCACAGACCTCAACATCACGGAGATCCCGGCCAAGGAGAGAGTGTCTCCCGCTGAGGAATACTTCAAGTATGTCATTGAGGAACAGTTCCTTTATGTCTTTGTTATCCTTCAACAACAGTTTTTTACATCTCGCCTTACATTCATGGACAAAACTTAAGGAAGTTGTACCTTTCAGCATGTATATCGGGATTCAGACAATACACTCATGGGCAAAACTTAAGGAATTTGTACCTTTTACTATGTATATCGGGATTCAGACAATACACTCATGGACAAAACTTAAGGAATTTGTACTTTTTACCATGTATATCGGGATTCAGACAATAACTCTTAAATATATTACAGCGACCTTTATTGAAGGCACACGAGATAACCAAGTGTAAACAAAATTGCTTCAAAGACGACCGGTCATATCAAAGACTTTCCACTTCCTTAAGTTTTGTCCATGAGTGTATTTATTTATTTTTCAGTCTTGTTATATTTTTATCCTCCAGTGGCAGCAGTAGGGAGGTAAATGTGTAAATTTTGGAGAATTGATAAAGTTGCATAGAGCGGGCCGGACATCCTGGTTGTGGGCACAAAGAGCAGGATAGTGTTGTGTGGCGGAATGGGGGAATCCCGGGGGTGGATCACGCAACACTGTGGCCTCTACTTGTCCTGAACATCTAATCTAAATCTCCATCTCTGCTCTCACTTCTTTCTAAAAATATCGCAATACAAAAGGTAAAAAACAATAGAAGTCCCATGAGAGACCATATCCTAAAACATGAATAACCCGGTCTTCTATGGATGTGGCTACTCTAATCAGAGGCTCCGCCATGTCAGGCAAAGCCATTAGTAGTATTTCAATTGAGCCAGAGTCTCCATTGAGAATACCATAGCCTAAAAACATGGCTAAACCCGGCTCTCCTGGAAGTGGTTTCTTATCAGAAACGCTTCCATTTCAGGCTAAGTTATTAGTAGTCTTTCAATTGGACCAGAATCCCCCATGAGAGACCACAGTCTAAAAAAAGGACTATAGCTGGTATCTCCAGGAGGTGGCTTCTCTAATCAGAGGCTTCGCCATGTCAGGCAAAGCCATTAGTAGTCTTTTAATTGAACCAGAGTCTCCATTGAGAAGACCATAACCTAGACCATAGACCACCTCTCCTGGATGTGGTCGCTTATCAGAGCCCCTTTCATGTCAGGCCAAGTCATGAGAATTCTTTCATCCAAAACAGACTTTCTGGTGAGAGAATATCGCCAGGAAAAACCAGATTTTGCCATGTTTTTAGGCTATGATCTCTCATGAGAGACTCTACTGGACGCTCAATAAAAAAGGAGTATTGAAAAATTAGAATCCCTTATTTGCATATTCCCAGAGGATAGGCTCCCCATGGGATAATAATTTTTGAATTGAAGTTTCACAAGGAATATATCGCGCTGAAGTAAATTGAAAGCTAACCAATCCCTGGATCATATTTTCCTAATGATAAAGGAGGAGCATCTATTGACGAAAATGATCCCAATACACTCATGAACATAACTTGAGGAAGTAGAATGTCTTTAATGTCGCCAGTCGTCTATTTTTTTTAAGGAGACAGAGTCAATTTTGTCCACACTTGGTTATCTCGTGTGGTTTCAATAAAGATCACTGTAATATCCTTCAAAATTATTCTCTGAATCCCGATATACATGCTAAAAGGTACAACTTCCTTAAGTTTTGTCCATGAGTGTATTGTCTGAATCCCGGTATACATGCTGAAAAGTACAACTTTCTTAAGTATTGTCCATGAGTGTATTGTCTGAATCCCGATATACATGCTTAAAGGTACAACTTCCTTAAGTTTTGTCTCCATGAGTGTATTTCGGTGAACAACACGCTCATCTTCGTCAAGACAAAGTATTCCTCTTAACGTTTGTCTTCATGAAGATGAGCGTGCTGCTTCCCCGAATAAACTAACAACTAAATTACATTCGTAGATGCTTCTCTTTTATTACAATTCTATTCGTCGTAGATACATATACTTTGGCGTAGGCAATTTGAACCATTTATAACACTTATGGTCCTTTTAAATTAAACAAATATATTTTCTCGGTCGGGTTCTTCGTGTCTTCATCCCAATCATTGTTGGTAGTTTTGATCAGCTTCTTTGTTTACTCCAGGGTTGTTAGTCCAACAAGATCTATTAAAATAAAGGTTATACCTCTCTCTTCAAAATAGACTCTAAAATTTTAAACAATTATTTTTTGGCAATATGTTTCTTTTCTCACATACAGTAGAACCTCCATGATAGGACACTATCACTAGAGGACACCTCTCTACAAAGAAAACTTTTCATCACCAAAATTACCAGTTTTGCTAATTGACAACTCTACGGTAAGAGGACATCTCTCCCTAAAGGATACTTTAGCTCTGCAAATAAGTGTCATTTACAGAGAGTTTTTACTGTATATCATCAAATCTCTACAGACCTTACTGCAATGATAAAAGTTATTGAATGAGAGAGCTAATATTTGATTATATATGTTATGATGCATTAGGGCTCCATCTGTTATCAAAATACGAAAACATTTAAAAATAGAAACGTAGAAAAATGGTAGATTAAACTGGCGAAACCGCTGGAAGGGTTCACCACTGATGGTAGATTAAACTGGCGAAACCGCTGGGAGGGTTCACCGCTGATGAGCCAGGCCCTCCCATTAATTTTTCCATTGCAGTAAGGGCAATAGAAATTGTTTAATTTCGAAAATAATCTTAAGGCGTCTAAAATAGTTTCTAATAAAATGTTAAATTCTCGAAGTTTCAGAAACTTGCTGTCTCTCTCTTCACCGAATCACTGAAACGTTGAGAAATAAATGGTTGATGTAGTTGTAGTTATTCTCCAAACCAACTTCCAACCAACCAACAAAAGATCTTCAAAAACATTTATTATTATTCCTAGTACATATAAAATAAAAGAATTTAAAAGCACGAATGTTTCTTTTATACATAATACAAACTTCTACTGTCCTTACTGCGATGAAAAAATATATTGGGAGGGATTGGCTCATCAGTGGTGAACCCTCCCAGCGTTTTCGCCAATTTAATCCACCAGACCGCTTCTCAGAGCTCTAATACTGTATTGGACGTAACAATTATTCCGCCTTCTACAAGCTTTCAGGTAAGCTTTTTAAGGCACATAAAAAGACACAGGACAACATCTAGACGACACGTGCAAACAACCCGCCGAATCTGGTACAGCGCGCCGCCTGCGAAGGAACCAAGGACGCACCAAGCACACCTAGAGCCCGAAGCCCCAAGGCGGCAAAAATAGTGACCACGAGGATCGAAACTTCATCTAGGAGTGAATACTGTATTGGACGATTCTGCTTATATACGCAGCACTGAAGGATGGAATCTCAGAAATGGTTTTTAAGAAAATTATGGACATAAGCTTATAGGACAGTAGAATTACATTCAAATATTTGCATCGAGCAATGCTCTTCCACAAACTATAAAGACAAGGCCAGTTAGGCATAAATTAACACAAAGCAATAACGCGCCATCTATACATATAAAATGAAAAGATTTAAAAACATTCGTGCTTTTAAATCCTTTCATTTTATATGTATAGATGGCGCGTTATTGCTTTGTGTTAATTTATTATTCCTACTACACATGATACAGGCCATGATAATCATGATGGGAAGAAGTTGTCGACTGTTTTCATTCAAAACTAAAATCTACCAGTAGTTTTAGTTTGCCAACTTCAAATATAAATGTAATTTATTTATGGAGGAAGTTGTTCTTCAAGTTACGTTTCTATTTTTAAATGTTTTTTCCTACAGTTGTTTACTTCGCTTCTCTGTCGAAATTATAAATATACGGGTTATATCGCATTAATATCTGGCCTGTGATCATTGAATATATTATCTTTTTTAATTAAATTTGACCATATTTATGATCACTCTTTCTCGGCTTCGTTTTACAAAGAACGACATTGATTTATAAAGATCTGAAGATTGTTGGTATGGCGTAATGGTACAACTTGTCGTTATTCAAGTGTGAAAAAAAAAAAATAGTACAAATGTGATATTTTACTGAGATAACGTGGATAAATGAATGAAGAAAAAAAGACATCTCTTTATCGTGCAAGTGAAGCGCTATTGTGAACAGCTGTGTGAACACCAACCGAAATATATTAGCAATTTCAATCCAATATATGAAAAAAAAACGATAGAAATAAACTACTCCACGCTGACGAGCACCAACAGCACGAAACGCGTTCGTGGATGGCTTTTCTTGATTTATCAAGAAATTGGGTTGGCCAAATATCAGGGAACAGGTTAAATCAATGTTGAGTTGATTTCTGTTCCACCAGATGGCGCTAGACCTTCTGAAAAGCACATGTGCTCCTGGTCAGAATATACCTTTTTTATTTTCAATCCAATATATATATATGTCTTTTTATTATATTGTAATGTAGCCTATTCCATTGCCCATTCTTACAGGAAAAGAGACTGGAAATTCACGAAATTTCGGGGCTAACTCACTATAATGAACAACATGTATATAAAATTGTTTACTACTCTCCTGCTGGATAATACATTTGTTTATAAATATTTAAAAAAATTTAAGGTGATTGATAAAATGAGAGAAGAAGTGCTCAACTCCACAGACAACGGCTGATTGCTCCCCCTCCCCTCTAAAATTGCTTTTCCTCCTCACTCATGTACATATATAACCTTTTAGGGGAATCCCCTTGTAAGACAATCGTGTCTTAATAATGGTTTTGTTGTTGTTGTTGTTGTATTGTAACATAGAAAATTAGGAAAGACAAACTTCAGGATGACACAGCAATTTATTTAAGACACAAACAAAAATTTATAAAAATACAAGAGATAAGGAAAAAGTTTAGCAATATATAAATAACAAAATTAATAATCCGTTCATAAAATATAAATATTTCTCTACAATATACGGATTTATTAACACAAAGCAATAACACGCCATCTATACATATAAAATGAAAGGATTTAAAAGCACGATTGTTTCTTTTATACATAATACAAATTTCTACTGTCCTTACTGCGATGAAAAAAATATATTGGGAGGGCTTGGCTCATTAGTGGTGAACAATTCACCACTGATGAGCCAAGCCCTCCCAATACATATTTTCATCGCAGTAAGGACAGTAGAAATTTGTATTATGTATAAAAGAAACAATCGTGCTTTTAATTCCTTTCATTTTATAAATATTTATAAATATCTCTATTTTCAAAACAAAATACATTTTTTTAAAACATATTGCGAAATAAATCCATTCATTTGAGCGCGAACTTTATGGACCCCATAGTAGCTCGACGGTGACTCTCGAGTGGCAGAAATGGGAACTAAAATTTTCTTGCTAATTTTTACTTCCTGCTTAAAAGGAGGATCACGTGGGTATGGAAGGGTGTTAATAACTATATATAAACAATTATGTAAATGACAACATTCAAATTTCTTTTTAAAAAACGGTAAATAAAACAAAACCAATTTTAGTTCCTATTTCTGCCACTCGAGTGCCACCGTCAAGATGATATTTGGTCCATAAAGATGTCTTTTTGAAATTTCTCCTTTTTTTAACTTCAATTAAATTATAGATTTACCGTTGATTTATGTTAGTAAACGTTACGATAAACGTTTAGTTGGTTTTTAATCCACTAGATGGCGCTTTGATATATATAATGCCCATGTGAACTATCAAGAGATGTCTTTTTGAATTTAAATATCAACACCTAACCTTTTTTACCTCTATTTTTTAAAACCAATATCCACTCATGGACAAAACTTAAGGGAGTTGTACTTTAGCATGTATATCGGGATTTAGACAATACACTCATGGACAAAACTTAAGGAAGTTGTACCTTTTAGCATGTATATCGGGATTCAGACAATACACTCATGGACAAAACTTAAGGAAGTTGTACCTTTTAGCATGTATATCGGGATTCAGACAATACACTCATGGACAAAACTTAAGGAAGTTGTACTTTAGCATGTAGATCGGGATTCAGACAATACACTCATGGACAAAACTTAAGGAAGTTGTACCTTTTAGCATGTATATCGGGATTCAGACAATACACTCATGGACAAAACTTAAGGAAGTTGTACCTTTTACCATGTATATCGGGATTCAGACAATACACTCATGGACAAAACTTAAGGAAGTTGTACCTTTTAGCATGTATATCGGGATTCAGACAATACACTCATGGACAAAACTTAAGGAAGTTGTACCTTTCAGCATGTATATCAGGATTCAGACAATACACTCATGGACAAAACTTAAGGAAGTTGTACTTTAGCATGTATATCGGGATTCAGACAATACACTCATGGACAAAACTTAAGGAAGTTGTACTTTAGCATGTATATCGGGATTCAGACAATACACTCATGGACAAAACTTAAGGAAGTTGTACCTTTCAGCATGTATATCGGGATTCAGACAATACACACATGGACAAAACTTAAGAAGGTTGTACTTTAGCATGTATATCGGGATTCAGACAATATACTCATGGACAAAACTTAAGGAAGTTGTACTTTAGCATGTATATCGGGATTCAGACAATACACTCAAGGACAAAACTTAAGGAAGTTGTACCTTTCAGCATGTGTATATCGGGATTCAGACAATACACTCATGGACAAAACTTAAGGAAGTTGTACTTTAGCATGTGTATATCGGGATTCAGACAATACACTCATGGACAAAACTTAAGGAAGTTGTACCTTTCAGCATGTATATCGGGATTCAGACAATACACTCATGGACAAAACTTAAGGAAGTTGTACTTTAGCATGTATATCGGGATTCAGACAATACACTCATGGACAAAACTTAAGGAAGTTGTACCTTTCAGCATGTATATCGGGATTCAGACAATACACACATGGACAAAACTTAAGAAGGTTGTACTTTAGCATGTATATCGGGATTCAGACAATATACTCATGGACAAAACTTAAGGAAGTTGTACTTTAGCATGTATATCGGGATTCAGACAATACACTCATGGACAAAACTTAAGGAAGTTGTACTTTAGCATGTATATCGGGATTCAGAAAATACACTCATGGACAAAACTTAAGAAGGTTGTACTTTAGCATGTATATCGGGATTCAGACAATATACTCATGGACAAAACTTAAGGAAGTTGTACCTTTTAGCCTGTATATCGGGATTCAGACAATATACTCATGGACAAAACTTAAGGAAGTTGTACCTTTTAGCATGTATATCGGGATTCAGACAATACACTCATGGACAAAACTTAAGGAAGTTGTACTTTAGCATGTGTATATCGGGATTCAGACAATATACTCATGGACAAAAGTTAAGGAGGTTGTACCTTTTAGCATGTATATCGGGATTCAGACAATATACTCATGGACAAACTTAAGGAAGTTGTATCTTTTAGCATGTATATCGGGATTCAGACAATACACTCATGGACAAAACTTAAGGAAGTTGTACTTTAGCATGTATATCGGGATTCAGACAATACACTCATGGACAAAACTTAAGGAAGTTGTACTTTAGCATGTATATCGGGATTCAGACAATGCACTCATGGACAAAACTTAAGGAAGTTGTACCTTTTAGCATGTATATCGGGATTCAAACAATACACTCATGGACAAAACTTAAGGAAGTTGTACTTTAGCATGTATATCGGGATTCAGACAATACACTCATGGACAAAACTTAAGGAAGTTGTACCTTTTAGCATGTATATCGGGATTCAGACAATACACTCATGGACAAAACTTAAGGAAGTTGTACTTTAGCATGTATATCGGGATTCAGACAATACACTCATGGACAAAACTTAAGGAAGTTGTACCTTTCAGCATGTATATCAGGATTTAGACAATACACTCATGGACAAAACTTAAGGAAGTTGTACCTTTTAGCATGTATATCGGGATTCAGACAATACACTCATGGACAAAACTTAAGGAAGTTGTACCTTTTAGCATGTATATCGGGATTCAGACAATACACTCATGGACAAAACTTAAGGAAGTTGTACTTTAGCATGTATATCGGGATTCAGACAATATACTCATGGACAAAACTTAAGGAAGCTGTACCTTTTAGCATGTATATCGGGATTCAGACAATACACTCATGGACAAAACTTAAGGAAGTTGTACCTTTTACCATGTATATCGGGATTCAGACAATACACTCATGGACAAAACTTAAGGAAGTTGTACCTTTTACCATGTATATCGGGATTCAGACAATATACTCATGGACAAAACTTAAGGAAGTTGTACCTTTTATCATGTATATCGGGATTCAGACAATACACTCATGGACAAAACTTAAGGAAGTTGTACCTTTCAGCATGTATATCGGGATTCAGACAATACACTCATGGACAAAACTTAAGGAAGTTGTACCTTTTAGCATGTATATCGGGATTCAGACAATACACTCATGGACAAAACTTAAGGAAGTTGTACCTTTTATCATGTATATCGGGATTCAGACAATACACTCATGGACAAAACTTAAGGAAGTTGTACCTTTCAGCATGTATATCGGGATTCAGACAATACACTCATGGACAAAACTTAAGGAAGTTGTACCTTTCCACTTCCTTAAGTGTCACAACACCAGTTTTAGTAGATTCGGCTGATTTCATAACTCCTCCCGTAGGATGCTAGGAAATCAAAAAGTCTCTCTCTCTAATAAGGAAGGACATAGCCCAAACCCATGGTACACATGTTGTTAGCTTTTGTTTGAATCTGACCATCATGGTGTTATGGCTTATTCACTGCTCTAAATCCGTGAATTCTTGGGGAAATGTGATCAAACGAAGGTAAAAAAATGAACATAAATCGTTGAGGTTATTTGAAAAATACAAAAATTAGAACCTTTTGTGTTATCAAATGAAGGTATTGTGTAGATGCATTTGATAAATACATATTTTAGGGCATTCATTAAACTCAGAATGAAACATTATAAAGGAATGACAATACATCCAGATGGCACAAGAACCTACAGGACAACTGTCCTGGTGTGGAACTAACACCTACTCACATATTCTCATGCCCAGCAATGGTCGCAGCCTTGCAGAAAATTGACACAGACCCAGAACAGCAGCTTAACACACCCAAGATAGAGAACATTGCTGTGATAGAGATGTATGGAGACATCTGAGACTCTTCATTGGACACGACAACAACAACAAGACATTAATTAAAAGAAGAGATTTCACCTAGAAAGATCTCAAATGTGCATATAGTCTAAGAATTAATAAAGAATCGCCTAAACAAAAGAGGGATATGTAAAAAGTACATTTTCATGTTATATGTTGTTGCTGTTGTTTATTCCTCAAGTCGTTCAAACGATCTCCATTAGGTTCCATTGTCTCAGCTTTTCTATTATAGTCGTGTGGTTTTCCCATTCTCATGTTATAGTGTTGCCCTGGTGACCTGATGTATTGGGAGGAAACATCCGAGAAGTCTTTTTACTGTTTATTTACAAACAAATGGTTTTAGAAAGAACACTTTCTAACTAAAGATTATTGTCTTAAATAATCTTTTAGAACAAAAGGTATGAAAATTTAATGAAAGGAAATTATGGTAAATAATTATACAAAACTAAATTATGTAAAATTAATTATACATGAAAGTTAAAAGGAATAAATAAGTTTTAAAAAGTTACCGTTAAGTCCACGGGAAAAGATGTATTATTTATTTAAGTAACCCAGGTTCCTGGAGCGTACAGAAGTCGCCAACTACCCGGGATGTCCTTCTGACCTAAGTCTTCTTGGATTTATATACAATGCCAGTGGAAGTCCAATTAATGAGGTGTCGCCAGGCAGATTGCTTTCTTGGGAGATTTTCTAGGGATGCTGGACATATGTTGGTGATACCTAGGAGAGTGGCTGTCTGGAATCTTTGGTATTGGAAGGTTGGGCAAGTGAAGAGGAGGTGGTCTACGGTTTGGTCTTCATCTTGGCAGTGGGGGCAAATTGGGTCTTCTTTCGATACCGTTGCAAGGTCTGCCTGGATGTAACCATGGCCGGTCAGATGGTGGGGAAAAGATGTAGCCAAAACAAGTAGGTTTAGAACAGTGGCAGGTGAGCACCCGCCTCGAGCCGTACGCCTCTCTCCTAACAATATAAATAGATAATGATATATTGGCATGTAAAAGTGAGAAATCAACTGTGTATATGGAATGATGTTAAACAGGTAAACAAACGGGTGTTTCCAGTAACTACATGTTGGCAAAAAGCGATGGCATCGAAGATATCGGTTTCATCAAGTGGGACTTGCTCCTGTGTCTTCTGGCCTCTTGGTTCGTCGTGATTCTATGTCTCATCAAAGGCATCAAGAGCTCGGGCAAGGTGAGCTGCTGTGACAGTGGTGACAGTGTCTCAATGGTGACAGTGCAGGTGGTCTACTTCACCGCCACCTTCCCCTATGTCATCCTGGTCGCGCTCTTTGTCCGTGGCGTCACACTGGAGGGTGCCATGGATGGGATCTACTTCTATCTGGTCCCGGACTTCGCCACGCTGGGACAGATCTCGGTAACTGGTGACACCATCTATACACTCATGGACAAAACTTTAGGAAGTTGTACCTTTTAGTATGTAAATCGGAACAATAACTCTGAAAGGTATGTTAAATTATTCAATATGTCAAAAATAATAATTTCTTATATATAATATTATTTGATATTTAAAAAAAAATCCCATCTATAGGGAAATGGGTGTCTTTTTTTCTCTCAAATGATGCCAAAAATTCGAAAATAGAAAAAAAAATGCTTAGGATAAAAATGTTTAAAATAGTAAAAATAAAAAAGAGAAAAATCTTTTTGCCCTCCGTTGTCGTGATGTATTGGTATGGTAAACCGAGAAACTGATACCTCAAGTGTGTTTTACCAGGTTTCGAGTTCGAAAAACCCAATGTAATCTCTAATAAAGATTCTTTACTACTTTTACACTTTGACAAAATCAATAAAATAATCTAGGGTTTGGTTTCTTTTTACAATTCTTTTATTTCTCGAGCTTTCGGGATAACATGCTCTTCAACATGGATACCTAAAAGTACTTTAGAAGTAGGTCTCCTTGTTGCAAATAATAATCTCTTATATGGGAATATGACAGCCAGGTAAGTGGGGCGGAGCTAAGACTTGGTGGGAGGAGCCTGTGGTGGTGTTGGTGGAGTAGGCGGGGCTGGAATCTTGTGGGAGGTGTTTATTCTGCATCTATAGGGAAAAGGGTGTCATATTTTCTCTTAAATGATGCCAAAAATTCGAAAATAGAAAAAAAAATGCTTAGGATAAAAATGTTTAAAATAGTAAAAAAGAGAGAGAGAGGCATGTTAGCCCGAAAGCTTGATAAATAAAGAATTGTAAAAGAAACCAAACTCTAGATATTTTATAGATTTTGTCAAAGTGTCTACTTTCTCCTTTGTGAAGGATCCTGTGATGCAGGTGTGGCAAGACGCGGCCATCCAAGTCTTCTATTCCTTCAGTATCGCCAGCGGGGCCATGATCACCTACGCCAGTTACAATAAGTTCGACAACAACCTCCTCAGGTAACTACAACCTACCTACCTACCTGTAGGACGCCTGTATACCTACCTTTATTTCAAATGGCATCCTCAATTTTCCGCCATCTATAGGTGAATTTTGAAAATACATTTTAACGCTAATTTTTCTTTTAAATATAACATAGCTGCGGGTGGATAGTGTATATATATAGATATGAAAATTTTTAAAAAGGAATATCCTGATAACGCTCACATGAGCTTTTTAAATGGCGTTCTGCCATCTAAAAACCTCGTGTGAGCGTAGTCAGGAGATTCCTTTTTTGATTTCTTCTTTCTTATCTCATGGTGGATAGAAGTAGGCGACTGCTTTTGCTGTAAATGCACCATATGTCTACACATGTGAAAAGCAGTTCGACTTTTGCACTTACATAGTACCAGTGCCCCACTTTGGTTGCTTGCAATCAACATGTTTTTTTTTTGTAAAGGAATGGGGGACTACGAAGGAATTTATTGATGTAGGTTGTAACCCGGGTCCTCTTCTTGATATCAGTTTAGTAGGACAGGTTCTGTGACATTGGAGACATTGTGTCTGCTGGTACAGGGACGTCTGGATCATCGGTATCGGAGACATGCTCACCAGCCTGTTCTCCGGCCTGGTGGTGTTCACCATGCTGGGCTTCATGGCGCTGCAGATGGGCACTGATGTCCCCAGCGTGGTGCAATCTGGTGAGTCAGTCCCCCCCGCCCTGTCCCGCTCGAACTAACCCCGCTGTGACGCAGGAACGGGCCTCGCTTTCATTGTCTACCCGGACGCCATCGCCCGGATGCCTTTCTCTATCGTGTGGGCGGCACTCTTCTTCTTCATGCTCTTCCTGCTGGGAATTGACAGCCAGGTAAGTGGGGTGGAGCTAAGACTTGGTGGGAGGAACCTGTGTCGGTGGAGTAGGCGGGGCTGGAGTCGTGTGGGAGGTGCTTATTCTGCAGTGTGGTGTGTGGAGTCTTATGGGCGGGGCTTGTCTTGTGGGAGGTGCTTATTCTGCAGTCTGGTATGTGGAGTCTTATAGGCGGGGCTTGTCTTGTGGGAGGTGCTTATTCTGCAGTCTGGTATGTGGAGTCTTATAGGCGGGGCTTGTCTTGTGGGAGGTGCTTATTCTGCAGTCTGGTATGTGGAGTCTTATAGGCGGGGCTTGTCTTGTGGGAGGTGCTTATTCTGCAGTCTGGTATGTGGAGTCTTATAGGCGGGGCTTGTGGGCGGTGCGTATACTGATGGCTGGAGTCTTGTGGGCGGTGCTATTCAGCAGTTTGGTGTGTGGAGTCTTATGGGCGGTGCGTATACTGTAGTCTTATGAATGGCGCTTATATTTCAGTTTATTGGACGGTGCTTATGCTGCAGTTTTAATCAATGGAATCTTTTGAGCTGTTTTTATAGTCAAATGAATGGAGTATAATGACAATACGAGCGTTTTTGTGGGCGGGAAGTGAACGAGTAGCAGGTACTGTAAGTGCCGACTGTGCTGCTGCAGTTCGCCATGGTGGAGACTCTGCTTACCTACCTACTGGACCAGTTCCCCAGCACCAGGCACCGCAAGCCGCTAGTCGTGGCGACGCTGGGCGGACTGCTCTTCTTGCTGGGAATCCCACTGACTACCAACGTGAGTTCTCTAATTTCAAACTGTCTTCCTATCGAGGGTATGCTCTGTATGACATATATGTTCCAGGGTGGAGTTTACATACTGGAAGTGATGAACGAGTACGCCGCGGGATGGCCCTTCCTTGTGATTGGTCTTATGGAGTGCTGTGTCATCTCCTACATCTATGGTACCTTCCTTCTTTCTGGGATCAACACACTCCTTGTACCACTTACCTACAGTGTTATGCATATTTGCTTTGCCCTATTCTAACCCGATCTTTCTATTATATTTTAGGTAAAACTTATTTTTAATGATTTAGACGGTAATATCTCTCCCATATGATATACTAGCCGAATGACCCGGGCAACGCCCGTGTTTTACCCGATTGAATGTTTTGATTCAAATACTATTTGTTACAATTATAAATTGGCGCCTTAAATAATTGCATATGTTAGTTAATAACTATAGCCTATGTGCTTTATCTGTCTATGTACTGTTGGCTTCCGTAGGCGTCTCTTACTGGGAAAAAGAAAGAGAGGATTCCATTTGGTTATTATCTAATATATGCGTTTATTTAGGGAGCGACCCGCTCCAACACAATAGTTACAAAGACGAAATAGCGAGTGGGGGGGGGCAAAGGTGGCGTGACCGTAGCCAACCAATAGGAGGGCGCCATTCCAAAAAAAAAAGCAAACGGTGACAGAGATGAAAACTGATGACTGATTGATTAGGAGATGAGGAATGACGCTCGTAACTGTATATAGAATAAGACTAAAACGAAAAGACTAATTCCATGTACTTGTGGAAGGTTAGAAATGTCCGAAATATTTTGAAGTGAGAGAGATAGATTTAAAAAAGACACGATTAGCCTTAGTCTTCTCGTTTTAGCGATAAAATTATTTTTTCAAATAAAGCGATTTAGAAATTATAGAAATCCCATATCAATATGGTTCCTTCTTGAACAAATTTGCATATAGTTATCCAGCTCTATTATCCTTACTATGTAAACAAAAAAATAGGTTGGAATGCGCTCTTGAAACAAGGATTAAGTAGATAAGATAAATAGATCAAATTATGAGAAGTTTATTACAAATCGGAATTGTCCCTTTAGACCTTCTGTTTGTCTGTCCGTTTAGGGATCACAAACTTCTTCAGGGACCTGGAGGAAATGGTGGGATGGTCCCCCGGGAACTGGGTCCGTAGTCATCTGACAGTAACCCTCATGTCTGTTTCTCCATTACTCATAACGGTAAGTCTGTCTCCTATACTTTAGTAACCGACATTTCCCGTGTCTATCTCCACTGAATACCTATCACAGTGGGTCTTATTGTGTGTAATCTGTAATATGTGGTGGTGGAATGTACCAGGGAATATTGGTAATGCAGTGGGTAGAATACGCCCCTCTCAAAATTGGCAACTACAGCTTTCCTCTGTGGGGAGACTTGTTGGGATGGGCCTTCGCTCTTATCCCCCTGAGTGCCATTCCTCTAGCTGCCATCTGTGAATTGACGACAAAGTTCCGTTCTCTTCCCTTCCGACAGGTAATACTGATGACATATGCTCTAAATGGGACTGACGTCACTGTCCAGAAAATACGGACATTGCTCACGCCTACACTCGAGTGGAGAGCCAACTCGAGGACCAACGCCCCCGTCCCGCCCTTCCAACTGGCATATGATAATCACATTATGTATGATTCCCATGCTCTTGACGTCATTTCCAGGCCACACCTGTAAACACTCATATTCACGCATCCAGACCACGCCTATAAGTAACCATAACCACGCCTCCATACTCTAGGCAACGCCTATAAACATCCATAACCATACCCCACACTCTAAGCCACGCCTATAAACAATACAAACCACGCCCTCAGAATCTAGGCCACGCCTATAAACAATCCAGACCACGCCTATAAACACTCCCTACGTCTCCATTTTATTACCACATCCTCTTGCCACTATACTTACACCACGTGATTGGAAAGAATAGGCATTTCTATCGATTTTACAAAATCCTCAAGTTTTATTCTCTTTAATTTTTCTTTTATTTATATTATAAAAATATATATACTTTGTAATAAAAAAAAAACAAGACAATCAGAATGCAACCCATTAATTACAAATAAAACTTTTAGCCATATTTTTACAAAAATGTTTGGCTCGACACATTTTGCAGTAGAATTTTAGGGGGAAAAAACGACTTGAAAAAAAGTGCTTAAAATATAGCATTGTGTTATTTTGATTTATTTGGTTATAACCGAGGTATAGTTGTGGCCAATTATCACGGGTTGTCCTTCAGATCTAAGACACACAGCTTTGTTTACCAGAAGATTGGAGTTCCAGAGATATCGGGCTTAGATTTGGGGACTCCTAGGATTTCTGTAGAAACAAAGAAATGGATTTGAAGGAGATCATAAATACATTTGCTCAAACTATACATTTATCACATAGGACTCCTATAAGATGTTTTTAACATTTAAAAAAAAAGTAGAAAACGAACGGTCTACTCTACTAAAATTAAAGATACAATAATTTATATAGCAATATCACAAACCAATCTATGCAAATAAACCTAAAATATGAAACTTAAAATTCTATAAAATAAACATAAGACTTCCGCTATAATATATAAAAACTAACACTTTTTCAGATCTCAGTATTAAGACTGTGATGTTTTCTAAATTTTATTTAATCGAATTTAAAAAAAAAAAAAGAAAATATTTTTATTATTCAATTTATATAAAATGTGTTATTTTTCCATTATATATATATATATAATTATACATATTTATATATCAAAATTTTTGAAAACTTTTATACTTTCGCAATTTTTGTGATGTCTGTGATTATTTTATTTTATATTCTTATATTGTTCAAAAAAGGTAGAGAAGAAAGAAGATCAGGGTGATAACATAATGAAAGAACATCTCCTGATCATATAACTAAACGTTACTGATGAATAAACGCCATCTATCGGAATAAAATATCAACTGATTATTGTTATTAAGGAAATTGGTTAAATGCATTTTGTTGAGCTTAAGGTACAGCCTGCACCATGCTAAAAAGGGTTAACAAGCCCGAAGCGCGTACGTGATTTTTTTTGGTCAATTTTCATAAATCAGAAAATTCCGATATATGGCGCTCTGCCATCAGCAACGTTTAGTGACATGATCGAGAGATGCGCTTACACACGTTATATATATTTTTAACCAACATATAGAGTAAAAAAAAAAAACACTTCTTCCTATAAATGTGTGTTCCTGTATGTGAGCGCGTGTTCCAGTGGCATGGTGTATGCGCACGTGTGTTGTGTTTGTTGTGCGTACGTGTGTGGTTTGTTGTGGGGTATTTTGCGTGTGTTGTGTGTATTTTGCGTGTGTGTGGTTTGTTGTGGGGTATTTTGCGTGTGTTGTGTGTATTTTGCGTGTGTGTGGTTTGTTGTGGTGTGTATTTTGCGTGTGTTGTGTGTATTTTGCGTGTGTGTGGTTTGTTGTGGTGTGTATTTTGCGTGTGTTTGGTTTGGTGTGTGTTGTGTATTTTGCGTGTGTGGTGCGTGCGTGTGTTATGTGTGTTGTGGTGTGTGTTTTACGTGTGTGTAGTGTGGTATGTGTTTTGCGTGTGTTTTGCATGTATCATTTTTCGTGGGTGGGTGTCTGTGACAATTTTTTTTTTTTTTGACAATTAAAAATTATTTATTGTCTTCTAGACAATTTTACACAATTTCAATCACAGAGAGAGAGAGAAATGGGTGGGTGTCTGTGGTAGTTTGTGTGTAGCGTGTGTGTATTTTTCGTGTGTAGTGTATGAAAAAAATTAAAAATATCATTTTGGGATTTATATAGCATTCACTGTTTTGTCAAAAAATATCTTTAAGTCAACTTAAGGATATGTCCTGGTAATGTGAAACTCAAATGATACATGACAAACCGAATGATACCAATGTAAAAGAAGAGTTGAGGAAGAGAACATTCCAGAATTTTGTAATATGGTATGTAAACCCCAGTATTTTCACCTCAACGAATTATTTATAAAGGCGTAAACTATATTTTGGAGAAATAAATAAATGTTTTGTTTTTTTAAAGAGTTTGTGTTTTTATTTTTTTACACAAATTTCCATTCACACAAATGAAAAATATAAATATTCATTAAATAAATGCAAATACATATAAATAAAAACACTAACAATTGTAGATAAAACGGTATAAGATTGAAACAATGATATATATATATATATATATATATATATATATGTAGTAAACCCGATGTGGAATGTGCTGGGTGCAGTCGTGGTCGTGGATGTGTGATGGTATTCCCGCACTGGGACAACAAGAGACAGAGGCAGGTCTAGATGGTAACTCCAAGAGGAAGAGGCAGACCACGGACGAAGATAGCGGACCCGGACGCCACGGATGCCCTACATCGCGGATAGGGGTGAGGGATCCGACCGACTGTAACGGGGTCGCTCTGGAAACAACTACTAACTATCTATCTAAATCTCCAACTATCTGACTGACGAAACTTTCCAACGACCCCTATATATAGTAACTCTCAGCCGTCTACCCTGGCCTTGAGTCTCATTGGCTGCTGGTCAAGCTGTTTGTTTGCTCAGGCGTAACGGCGCGCCTCGGTGTCTAGCCTTTCATCTTAGGTTTTGGTTTCGATAGATTGGTTTTGGTTGCTATAGTCTGACCTTGGCCGGCTACCTGGTGGATGCGACTCAAAATCATAACACCTGTTCGTTTGATCTATGGCGTCGTTGGTCTACCTCCCTCTTTGCTTTATTTGATATCCATCTTACAAGGTTGATACATATTTATATAGGGATGGGATTACAATAAACATCAAAAATATACTACAGAATGTGTCCCCGGTGATGAAGGTTTGGTTGGGGGAATGACATGTAATGAATGATAACCTAACAAACCTATTATATAAAAAAAGAAATAATTTGCATACAAATTAGTTAAAATTATTAAAAGTTACAAGTTAAACAGAGAAAGATGTTGTAATGGTGGTGTATCAATGAAATATAAAACAAGGTTATAAAAATAAAAAGGTTCAAAATGAATGATACAAGATTAAGGGAAAGTATATAATGCAAAATGGTAAATATGGTAAAATGATTCGTATAAGTAAAAATATCTTATTGCATAAAACATGAGCGGAGAAAAAGTTAGTTTATTGGTTGAACATATAATGTGACGCTAAGGTTGAAAAAGGGAAAGCGGGTATCTGAGCATGTTTCTGCAAAGTTGTATCCCAAGCATTCTGCAATGCAATGCGAACTTGTTTAAGTGAGGCATTGTTTTCATTAACAGAAGGCACAAGATATTCCGTCTGCATCATTAGCTCAGATAGTGAAAAGACGTGGGAAGATTGATGGGGTAAGAGGGAGAGGTAGAGGTAAGAGGGATTCCTGTTGTCCATAATGATTGTGCCCGGTTGAATGATGAAAAAAAAAATTGAAAAGTTGAAAAATGGTGAATTGATATGATGAGTCGGGCGATGAGAAAAAAAATTTAAAAAAATCACGCTGGATATCCTGAACTCATTATGGGGAATTCGTATAACGAGGAAGGATCGTTCCAGTCGGATTAATCAATGAAAAAAAATAAAAATGTTTGGCGAACTGGAATCCCTTGGAAGGTTGGAGGTCTGAAGGATGCGGAAAAGGAGAGGTGGGTGCAAGAGCTTTATTGCTGTCAAATTTGATTGTGTCCGGCTTGTATGATGAAAAAAAAAGTTGAAAGATGAAAAAAAATGATGAGCCGGACGATGAGAGAAAAAAAAAAAATCTAACTAGGTCTCCTGAGCTCACTGTTGGGAAATGAACAGCAAGGAAGGGTCTTCTAGTTAGGTTAATCAATAAAAAAAAAAAAGAAAATGACTGACGAACAATAAACTCTTGATGGCTGTAAAAGGTTGGGAGGAAAGGTTCATGGGATAGAGTTAAGAGGTTGTAAGGGAAGCGTCAAAAAAAAACATTTTGAAAATCTATTAACAAAAATAAAATGATAAATGTTTTATCTTTTAAGAAATATTAAAAATATTGTTAGGTGTAGGTTTTTTAAAATGGTGCCTAAAAATAGTTGAAGTTGTAAAATGCTAGGTCTTAACATGATGAGAAAAAGAGAAAGAAAAAAAAAATCAAAGGTAATAACATACAAAGGGTGGGTTGGTAGTTGAAGACATTAATAAACAAAATGATATCGATTAATAGTGAAAAATGTCTTATCCACATTTGTAAGTAAAAAAAAAAGTCCAATACCACAAAACTGTGTAAATTGTAAGTCTATTTACAATGAAAGAAAAGTCAAAAGAAAACAAAAATATTCGTTCCTGAAAAAAGGGAACATTTTTACAGTGTTTAGTTGTAGGTGTAGGATTAATGATGTCCTTCTAGTTTGGTCTACGGAGAGGCGATGTGGCCCTATGTCGCTTTGGTCCGGTCTGAGAAGTTGGTCTTTGCCAGCTTTTCCCGATTATATTGTGTGAGACCAGACGGGGAGCGATCTTGATCCCCAAAATGTCATTGTAGTGGAAGGTGGGACTTTAGATACATGTATTGTATAGTGCATGTCTTAGGCGCTAAAAAGATTGCAGAGCGTTTTATGCAGTTTGTCTGCAAATTTTTAGGTGAGCCTACCCAAACGCCGGTTTGTTACGTTTGGGGAAAAATCATTTTAAAAAAAATTAACCAACAGATCTTTTCTCTATGTAACGTTGCGTTACATATGGAGAAATGAGATGCGACAAAAAGAAAAGTTAGTCTTTTTTATTCCTAACGAGGGAGCCGGTAATGTAATGCATGTTCGTATAAAAGAATACCCAAGTCATATAATTGAATGCTTGACAGACACTAGTGTTGAAGATTGGAATATTGTCATGGCGATGGGAATTAAAATTGATGTGAACAATCTAGAAAAGTGTGAGATAAAAATGTGTGTTTTAACAGGTGATACTCAGGTGGTGCGAGAAAATCGAGCTTGTACAGCCTTGTGTAGCGATGATTAGGTTTATAAAAATTATAAAATAATGAATTTACGAAATTTTCTAAGAGAAAAGGTTATGGCATGGGTACAAAATTCGGTAGAGTTTCGTAATTAACAATTTAACACAGGCAGGAATGAAATGCAATGGGATATGAAAATTTTATGGTATGTTATTTAGTTTTCGCATATTGCATTTATAGTTGTATTTGCAATTGTGGGAAGAATGGGAGGCACATTTTGAGATGAGATAAAAATTGATATTTAAAAAAATACAAATCTAGGACTAGCTTTTAAAACTTTTAAAATATTGAGAAATATCAATTTGAATAGTAATAGGTCAAGTAAAATAAAGAGCGTAATAAATTTAATTATTAATACTATTTCCATAAATAAGGTATTAAAAAAAACACACAAATAAGTTTAGAAAATATGATTCGAGTAATTAAAATACAATATGATTTTTTAAATGTAAAATTGAAATTAATGAATTGAAATTTAAAAGTTGCGTAAAAAAGGAAAAATTGGTAAATGAGGGTGTACAAGGTTCAAAATTTGAATTGAAATGCTATAAAAATGGTAAAATGATGAACTTGACGGATTTATAAAAATAATGTTATTGCTATTAAAATGGTATCGAATAATTAATTCAGAGCAAACGGAGATAGTGTTACATTAAATAGTTCTGTAGAGAAAATTCTCCTACCAGATGGATGTCTTGAATGGGGCTTGTGGAGTGGGCTGCGATGAGGCTTGGTGGTCACTTTTTGCGATGGTTGCCATGGGACATCGTCGATGTTGGTTGGCGGGGCAATGCCAGGATTTCTCGATGAGTCTTGTCTGCCTGTTCGAGCTGATGGAGGAAGATGCTCGCGGCGCAGGAGATGTGGATGGGGGCGATGATGACCTCCTCGGTGCGAGGCGCAGCAAGTCCTCGCATGGCGTCTTTTAGGCGGCTTATTAGGTCTTCGCAGTGGGGCTGCATGTTGGTGAGGGCATCCGCGAAGTACTCGTTTCCGGCCTCGTCATCCTCTGCATGTCGTTGTCCTCGTTTATCCTGTCGACTTTAAACGGGTTCTGTAGTAAACCCGATGTGGAATGTGCTGGGTGCAGTCGTGGTCGTGGATGTGTGATGGTATTCCCGCACTGGGACAACAAGAGACAGAGGCAGGTCTAGATGGTAACTCCAAGAGGAAGAGGCAGACCACGGACGAAGATAGCGGACCCGGACGCCACGGATGCCCTACATCGCGGATAGGGGTGAGGGATCCGACCGACTGTAACGGGGTCGCTCTGGAAACAACTACTAACTATCTATCTAAATCTCCAACTATCTGACTGACGAAACTTTCCAACGACCCCTATATATAGTAACTCTCAGCCGTCTACCCTGGCCTTGAGTCTCATTGGCTGCTGGTCAAGCTGTTTGTTTGCTCAGGCGTAACGGCGCGCCTCGGTGTCTAGCCTTTCATCTTAGGTTTTGGTTTCGATAGATTGGTTTTGGTTGCTATAGTCTGACCTTGGCCGGCTACCTGGTGGATGCGACTCAAAATCATAACACCTGTTCGTTTGATCTATGGCGTCGTTGGTCTACCTCCCTCTTTGCTTTATTTGATATCCATCTTACAAGGTTGATACATATTTATATAGGGATGGGATTACAATAAACATCAAAAATATACTACATATATATATATATATATATATATATAGTTACGGTTTCAAATAATTTATCATCTATATGTTTTTTTTTTAACTGACTAAAGTGTTTATAGGTGATGCATTTTTTTTTTTTTTTTTTTGTGCTCAGTGTATATGATTCAAAGATTTTTTTTTTCTTTTAATATATTTGACCACCAACACACAAAACATTAATTTTATTCCAATATCTAATTATTTCTGAAAATAAACGCAACATATAACATATTTTAATAAACCAAAAACTATTGTTAAAAAAAAAAAAAACAGATACAAAAATATCCTACTATAAAGCCAGCAACTCAATATGTATCCCCCCCCCCCCCCTAAAATCTATCTCTTCTAGCAATAAAAAAAAAAACATCGTAATCAAAATTCAAGTTAACCAATGATTATTGGGTGGGGGGGGGGGTGTATGACGTAATGAGTATTGATTTGATTTATCGTAGCCGTGTGTTTGCGTAGATTTTGATATTTATATCATTGTCCAATTGTATTGATATATATAGACGGTGTGCATTTCTGACCTTTCTCTCACACCACCGCGTAGTTGTTTTAACAACCATCGCTAAACTTTGTTGACTTTGCTTAGAATTATTAATGAAACTGATTCCAAGAATTATCAATTAAACATTATATTTATTGATTTACAAGAGAGAGAACAAAATATAAAAGGGAAACTAATATTGAACAAAGGAACTTTTTTTCTGTTTCGGTTAGCGCCTATTTACCTGTGAGCTTACACACACTCTGTGGTAACAATTAATTAATATATATACAACAAACTTAATCTCTTTTAATACAAGGTTGTCCCAAAAGTTCGTAAACACTTGCAAAAAAATTGAAATACCAATATTATTCGCTGTTATGTATAATGTATTTTTATTATGTATAAAGTAATTGTATTATTATGTATTCTCGCCGTAATAATATTATTCTCCGAGTAATAAGAAAAAAAAAACGAACTTTTGGAACAACCTTATATCTCCATTCTGTTGGCCAAGTTTGAGATTTAGGTTTTTTTTTTCGTCGGCTAAGGTGTCGCTGAAGACCTGTTGGCGATATTCCATTATTTAACTCTACATCAGTGACTTGTATATATATGATCATTGTGTATAATATTGATATGTCAATTTTTCACAATCATCTTATCGTTGTATTAATACACTAATGGACAAAACTTGAGGAAATTTCATATTTTAATGTCGCCTGTCATCTGTTTTGTTGTTGTTGTTTTTTAATGAGACAGAGGAAATTTTGTTCACACATGGTTATCTCATACTAGCGGACGTACCCGGCTTCGCCCGGGTTTTACCCGAGTAGAGGTTTGTCTAACGAATCTCTCGATAAAGTGAACATTTTTTCCCGGTCCCTTGAAAAATACTCGATAAGTTGAATAAAATCAATATTAATTGGTTCCCTCGGTAATTGGAAGTTAAAGGAATAGTATCTTGCCTTGGAATTGTATCATTATTCTTGTCTCAAATAAATTGCCGTGTCATCCTGAATTTTGTCTTTCCTAATTTTCTACATTACAAAATCATCGTATCATCATGATAATATTTAGAGCAGATTGTTGAATTATAACAGATAAATTAGAATATTTATCTTGATTATTTTAAAGCGAAAAGTTATTTCAAAAATTTTATTTGCTAGAAACCTTCCCAGTACTATACTAAATAACTTCCCAAAGTTTCATGGCGTTCCAATGAGTGGTTTGGTCAGGCATAAAGGACAAACAGACACACACACACACATACATTCATTTATATATATATATATGTGTCTCTTCAATAACTTCCTGGCCTGACTCATCAGTGGTAATCTCCAACAGCGGTTTCGCCAAACCGCTCTAATCTTGTATCCGAGAGGCGTTCTCCATCATCGGCTCCAGTTGGTCTCGAGGACCACGCCATCACCATCTCCTCAGCGGCGAAGTACGCGATCTACGTATTCTTCGTAGATCGCGAAATGCGTGGTGTCGCTGGAGACCCGCTGGCGATTCTCCACCAAACTCTGCAGCGATTGGCAGAGGCGCCATGTTCTTTGTACATAGTATGATGCACATATATAATTATTTTTTTTTTATTATTTTAATAGTGCAGATTGTGCACTTTGCATGTATTGACAAGATGTCAATAAAATTATTTTAATTGTCAATTGTCTAATCTTGTATCGGACTGTTTTGCTTATATATCCATCACACTTCACTTTAGAGGAATTCTTGGTGAAAGTGTTTTAAAAAATGAACAAACATAGTAACCATCGCTTAAATAAATTGCACAGGGTTATTAAATTCCGCTGGAAGTGTAAATTGTATAATCCTTATAAATTCAAATTGTTTTTCGAATTTTTACAAAGGTTCGTCTGTTTCTAGATACCTTTGTATTTCCCTTGTGTTGAATAATCGAATATATATATATATTTAATATTTAAAAAAGCGTATACTCTAATCTAAATATTGTAAAATTAATATAGTATCTCACCATTTTTATTAAATTTATTAAAAATTTTATTACTGGATTTTATTTTTATTATCAAAATGGACTTGGCTTATATAACGCATATAAATTATAATTTGAAATAAGTATATTTATGTTTTAAAAAATAATAATAATTACAAGAAACAAATATTATAAGCAAAAAAAAAAGCAGTTGCATTTATTTTTAATATAACACGGCTTCTTTTAAATATTATTACAAAATTCATTTACTTACATATTTCACGCGAATCCACTTTTGATAAGTTTTAAATCAACAGGTTTCCATGTACATAAAATTTGTTATTAGTGGCAAAATACTACAAAGTAAAAAATGAACTATAATTGCATCTCCATCAACTTCATACAAACAATATAAATTTAAACCAAAAGATCCAATCCAGTGGGCGAAAAACGAGATTAAATTTTGTTTGTATGAAAACATGGTTGCACCTTTTATAAAATAATAGAGTTCTATCAAAATAAATATCAAAGATGCAATTTTGAAAGTGGTTATTTTCGCTTCTTTTTCGGCATATTCGTATAGAGTGTATTTAGTTGAAAGAGCATATATAATATTTATATGTCTGTAATTTAATGATGTGATAATTGAAATCGTATGAGATATTAATATTAGAAATCTTGGCGGAATTAAAAAATTATACTTCATTTCTATGAAACACACACAATGCCATCGAAAACTATTTTTAACAAAAACAGGTCAAAATTAATTTATTTTTAAAATACATTGAGTAAATGCATTTAAAGGCAATATTTTATTAAAACTTTTTAATGTTTGAATTTTAAGCTATATATTTAGAAATGTGACGAAAATATTATTTATATATCTTATTTTATTATTATATAAAGGATACACGCACCAATTATTATTATAACACAAAAAAAAGGTCTTTAAATGTTTTAAAATTTGATTTGGCGCAAATTTACTTATTTAAATCTGCATGATTTACGCAGGAAGTATCAAGAAAGTGTGAGGTTTTCGTTTTTTTTTTTTTTTTTCAGAAAACAACTTTAACATTATATTTTGGTTAACCGAAGTTCCTGGAGTGTTCATTTGTATTGCCAACTACCCTGGAAAAATACCTTTATAATATATGTTAAAACTTTGAGAACCGAAAAATTATATCTTTTTAGTATCTTTTAAACGAGTGTATAAAGCACCTTTTATATTCTATAATAAATAAGACCCCTTACTTTGAGAGGAAGCGATATTTTTTATATATTTTCCAAAGAGTGAGAATATTCTAAAATAAAATTAATTTACTTTCCCTTAATATCGTAAAGATAGAGGCTGCCTGGCATTCATATTTCTATGAAAAATAGACACTTCGGCCAGTTAATAAACTTATAATATACAGTTAATAAAGTTCCCTTAATATGTATTGCATTTTTGTTTTAAAAAAAAAAAGAGACAGAAGGTATATAAAGGGGCAAATTTATTAGATGTTGAAGAAATGTATTAAACCTTTAAAGTATAAAAAAAGGCTTATTAAAATAAAGAAATTAAGACCATATTTTTAAAAAACCCATTTAATTTCAAAAATTTAACTTCTCTAACCCTTTAAATATTTTACATTTATTAAGAATCTAAGAAAAACAACAGCTGTGTGTTCAAAAAATAAGTTATTATCATCCGTTGTTTTGTAAGAAAGCGGAAAATTTGTTTTAATTCTATTTTTTTCTCACTTTTCATCACTTATCATGAGTGTGATTAGAAGATCGTCTATTGATCATATTGAAGAGATACATCTTGAAGAATGATGGGAGAGATCAAAGAAGGATTGATCTAATGGATTAATGAACGATGGCTTAGTCTGGCGCCAGAATACATAACTATCATTCATGTAGTCCAGATTTATGTAGAGAATCAAACTGGTTTCCGAGACCTTGGTCCTGAAACTCTTCAACTTTGAGGACGTATCCCAACTTTCGGGTGAATAAACGACTGAACTTACGTAGACACACCAGGTCTTTTTCTTCCATTTTTCCTCTTCGGATAAATGTGATGCAGGAATATAGAAGGGGCCGAGAATGTTGTATATTCCATTTTTGTTGATACAAGAGTAAGAAAAAGGGAAATATGAATCTCTTTGTCCAGAATGTTTTAATCTGAAAATTTTCGCAAAAATTTCGCATTTCGTTTTTGATATAGAAATCTGGCTTATGTTTCGTGCTGGAATTGCTTGCTTTATCCTTTAAATCAAACCTAACTTCTTCCGCAATGTCTCATGAAATGTCTAACTGAATCATTCAACATTCTTGCAGAATTTCTGTTGAAATTCCATCTTTTTTCTTGAACATTATCTTCATATACTTTATTTCGATGAAACTTTCACCTCTTCCTCCTCAATCCCTTTAATCGTTTTTCTCACGAGATCACATGAAAACCAATCCAAGATGCTGTATATTGTGCTTTAGGACTCTCCTTCCTCTAGAAAATGGCGTGCTGTGTGAGCTTTTTAAAATTTTACGCACGAATTATCAGAATTTCTTGATTCGAAGGCAATTTTCTACCCTAATAATTCGAACAATTTGTTGGAGAACAATCGTATACAATTGTTTTTCAGGCACTTTCACGTAACATAGGTGTAATTTATCGTAGTTATCAAATTACGAGACAAATCCTGTCCAGATTTTTTCTGAACACCCATTAAATGCGTCATCTCAACAACTTGATAAACTTAAGCCGGTAAAATAAAGCAATCTTCTTAAAGATATCCTATGTAAACTCGACAAGCTTATAATGTATTCTTAAGGGAATTCCAAAGTGCAACTGTTGGGGGAAAATTAAAGATTCGTAGAGGAGGAGAAAGATCATTTATTACCTAAAGGTATAAAACAATAAAAGAAGGACAAAGAGATCAAATTATATGTACATCAGCAGCTCACGCCGGCCTGCCCTATCTAATTAACTGCTAGCCTAACTAAACAATCCAACAAGGCCGCGCTATACGAGGTGTGTTCAAAAAGTATCGCGACTTTTGAATTTTCGCGGGTTACGTATATTCTAATTTCGATCTTTTTGTGGCTTTATGTTGGTACTCATGTCTCTCACTTATGCCGACAAGCTCGGCCATTTCGAATGTTCACTTAATTGTTGACAGCTGCTTTGCTTGCAGGTGTTTTGGATCGTCTTCGATTTTTACCTATTAAAAAAAATGGATCAAAGAACCTGTATCAAATTTTGTGTGAAAAACGAAATTAAGTGCGCGGATGCATTCCGAATGTTGACTGTGGCATACGGAGAAGTACCTTGGACTGAAGCAACGTTTATCGGTGGTACAAAATGTTCTCAGAAGGCCGAGAAGATGTGAACGACGAAGAGCGTGCCGGACGCCCGAGCGCTTCAACAACAGACGAAAAAATTAATGAAGTGGAGAAGATGATATTGGCCAATCGTCGAATCACCGTTAGAGAAGTTGCTGAGGACCTAAACATATCGATTGGCTCGTGCCATTCGATTTTTATCAATGATTTGGGCATTAGACGGGTCGCCGCGAAATTCGTACCAAAATTGCTCAATTGCGACCAAAAACAGCATCGCATGAACATTGCTAATGAGATGTTGGACTCTGTCCGTGACGACCCAAATTTGCTCCAGAGGGTCATAACTGGTGACGAAGCGTGGGTTTATGGTTATGACGTGGAAATCACAGCTCAATCATCTCAATGGAAGCTGCCGCACGAACCAAGACCGAAAAAAGCGCGCCAAGTTCGGTCGAATGTGAAAGTTTTGCTGACAGTTTTCTTCGATTGCAGGGGCGTGGGGCATCATGAGTTCTTGCCACAGGGCAGAACGGTCAATAAGGAATATTACCTGCAAGTTATGCGCAATTTGCGCGAAGCAATCCGCCAGAAACGCCCGGATTTGTGGAAGAAAAATTTGGCTTTTGCACCCTGCTCACACATCGTTGCTTGTGCGCGACTTTTTGGCCAAAAACAACACACTAATGATGCCGCAGCCACCGTATTCACCAGATCTGGCCCCCTGCGACTTTTTCTTGTTCCCTAAACTGAAGAGGCCCATGAAAGGACGACGTTACGCTACGCTTGACGAGATAAAGACGGCATCGAAGGAGGAGCTGAAAAAGATTTTAAAAAATGATTTTTTGAAGTGTTTCGAAGATTGGAAAAACCGTTGGCACAAGTGTATAATATCTCATGGGGATTACTTTGAAGGGGATAAAATAGGTATTCATGAATAAATAAATAATTTTTGAAAAAACACAAAAGTCGCGATACTTTTTGAACACACCTCGTATAGGCTATAGATGTCAATTTGCACAGACATCCTAGGAGTAATGGCCACCCAGACCTTTCGGTCCATAAGCCGAAATTTGCAAAGACAATGCTAAAATTCTATGAAAACACAAGAGTATTGCATCGTAGAAACATCCGGAATTGCTACTTTCAACAGCAACTTCTTACAACACGCGATAGTGAGGACTTTATAAGTGGGTATCATTGCAAATCTAAAACAACAACAACAAAAAGCCTTTATTCAGGGTCACTGACCCTATACAGGATTCACCAGAGGTATGCATAAGAACAAAGCAGTGAGACAAAGGAAATAACGATATATACAGAAGAAAAAGAAAAAAAACAAGAAAGAGAAAGAGGGAAGCAAGAAAAACAACACAAAAAGAGTAGCAGTAAGAAAGTGAGGAGTGAGTGTCACTTGGCCTTCTTCTGAGATATGGACTTGTGGAAACCATAAAACGCCATAGCAATATACTTATTCTGGGTCATATTGTCAATTATTGATGGAAGTGAAGCACAGAGTTGCCCAGTTTTGAGCATAAGGGTTCTTCTTTCTTCTTTCAGTGCATAGCAATCAAAAATATAGTGAGTGATTTCATTTTTTAGTTTTGAATTACAGAAGGTACAAATCGGGTCCTCACCGCAGAGCATCTTGGTGTGGTTTTCTCTAAAAAAACTTGAAAGTATTCTAACTTGTGCGGGAAAGGAAAATCCCCTAAAAGGTATCCCTCCGTCATGAAAGATATGTGAATGTCTTTGTAGTGAGAGTATAGCTTAGATTTATCCATTCTTGTAAGGTCGTTTTGTATAGATTGGTCTGCCACTGTTTTTAAGAGCCCTGTAATTGCGCTCCTCAGCGTTTCAGGATCATATCATTGCAAATCTTAGAGTAAACTATTTCCATATTTTTATCCTGCATGTTCTGTAAGCATGCTGAAGTCTTCTGAGAGGAGGAGATATTAGCGAATTCAGAAGCTTTTGGAACTCGGCTTTCGGCTGGTCTAAAGGTTAGGTCCTTTTAAAAAAATTAATTAATTTTGGAGGGTTCACAGAAGGAGGCGTCACAAATTTAGGTCTTTCAATGTGGGCAGTGGACCCAAAAAGTTTATGAACCTATTGGTTATACCCTTAAAATCGATGTTTTTATTCCACCAGCAATTCCTATTTAGCTAAAGGGCATTTTCTAGTAAAAAGCCAAATTAAGCAAACTACATAACATTTTGTTAGTTGTCTAGCTATCATCACTCTAGCTTGATGATCTGTTAATGATGGTGTAGTTAGGCAATCGAAATATCACACTTTGAATCCATTGCAGTTTATTCAAGGGTCAAAAAAAAAAAAAGTTTCTCATTGCCCAACAATAATTTTCTAACGAGATTGTGAGCGGCATGAGAATTGGATAGGACATATATCTTCTTCTCTTCTTCTTTCTTATCTCCACTCAATCATATTAGGGTATCAAGTTGTGACCCTTGATGGTGTCTGTTTGACAACCATCATGACTGGGTGAAGTAGAATGTGTCTGCCTTTGTCATTAAGACTGGGAGCACTACTCAGTGGCAGGCCGACTTAGCTCCAAAAGAAATGGCCGCCTCTGACATGAGGAACAGACACCATGTGCAGCGGCTCCTAACATGGAGTACAAACGCTGCTCATCCTGTATCACTGGATTAGGAGTCCTTACAGGGTACTAACAGCCAGGCCAGCTGAACCCAGGTTTTTTAGCGAGTTTGTTACTGCTCCCCCTCCTCCTTTTTCATCTGGGCTTGGGACAGGCAAAGGCATAGTTTTGGACACATATATTAAGAGGTAATAAATTAATGAATAAAGTTCTGGAAGATTAAATTAATGTAAAGAGGGAGGTAGGAAGAAGAATTGGACTGCTGAACTGGATGGTGAGCTATGAAGACAAAAAAAAGGAAGAAAGAATTCAAGATAAAGAAGTATGGCAATACTGAAAATAAGGACCTGCTCAAAGGTAAAGAAACCAAAAAAAAAAAAACTGGTGATAGTGAAGCAACATACAAGGACACTTGCAGTTTAAACATTTGGTTTTGTTACTATATTTCCATTTAGAATCTTAATTACACTATTTTTAGGCTTAGCATTCTTTGAGGGCCATTACACTCCCTGGGACTACATTTAGCACCATCATGATCATTCACAGATAAAAGAAAGGACCAAGGGAAGAGTAACAAGCTTGTTAAAAAAAAAAAGGTTCAGTTAACAACCTACCATGAAAGGGCTCCTAATCCAAGGACACAGGATCAACAACATCTTCGCTCCATGTTAGAAGTGGTTTCTGTTCTTTATGCTAAGAAATTGCCATTCCACAATGGATAGTCATATGGTCTGCTATTGAGAGGTGTTCCCAGTTACATAGAGTAACAGCAATTTCTCAATCCATGGACTAGTTAACTTTAAATGCATAACTGGTTTAAAATCAACTAAACCAGGGAAAAGATGGAGAAAAATAAACATTTCAATCAATTCCTTGTGTAATGTATATATTAATTTAGAAAATATGAGCCAAAGAGTATGATAAAATAACTAGTTTTTTTATTCATTTCTAAACTATTTGGATTTGATCCAAATATTGTTTCTTTTAAAATGGGGAAAACATTTAATAAAAAGGCACCTAATTTTGAATTACAAGCAAAATTAGAATATCATGATAAAAATCTTGTACAATTAAAAAAATAATCTAGAAAGCTAAAATTTTAATACATACAAATATATAATGTATTTACATCTAAAAAAAAAAAACTTATGTGCATATATAGAATGTTAGGATGTTTTTGTCCTATGGTCAGCTCCAACAGCTTGAGAAATATTGGTGTAGTTGTCTTTACGGAGACATTCTTCCAGCTCTCGCTTGATCTTGGAAACTACTGGGAATCCTTCGTAGATTAGGGCAGTGTAGATCTGGACAAGGGATGCCCCTGAGCGGATCTTTCTGTAGGCATCTTCTCCTGTTGATATTCCGCCTACGCCAATGATGGGAATCTTCCCCTGGGTGAGTATGTACATGTCTGAGATTAACTTGGTTGAGATGGGTTCCAAGGGTTTGCCACTCAACCCTCCTGTTTCTTTCTTATCTGGGTCATTCAAGGATTCTGGACGGGTAACTGTAGTGTTACTGACTATCAGTCCATCTACCTTCTTTTCCAGAGCAATACGGGCGATGGACTCCTTTTGGGAATCTGTGATGTCTGGGCTAATCTTGAGTACCAGAGGTTTCCTTAGAGTAAACTGATCCCTGGCCATTTGTACCTCGTCGATGAGGGTAACCAGGGAAGTTTCTTCTTGTAGGGATCGCAGTCCTGGAGTATTGGGGCTGGATACATTCAGGACCAGGTAATCTCCCAAATTGTTGAATAAGGTGACACCTCGGACATAATCATCTATGGGGGAAGGTGAATCTTTATTCTTGCCCAGGTTGATTCCTATCAGTCTATTGGGCTGATAACCCAGAGTGGAGAATCTTTCAAACATGGCTATGTGGCCAAGACTGTTGAAACCATATCTGTTGATGACTGCACCATCGCTTGGAAGACGGAAGACTCTGGGCTCTGGATTACCTGGCTGTGGTTCTGGAGTCACTGAGCCCACTTCAACAAATCCAAACCCAGCTCGGAAAAGACTGTCGATTCCCCTAGCATCTTTGTCAAATCCAGCTGCCAATCCGACGGGATTCTTGAACTCTCTGTTCCAGACTGTTGTGGTCAACATGGGAGAGTCCTTGTGGGAGCCAGGGGGAACCAACCCGTATTCCGCCATATACAAGGCTAGCTTGTGAGCCCATTCTGGGGAAGACAGCCTATGCACCAATGGCATGAGAGTGCCGCTGTAGAACCTCTCGTCATTCTTCAGGAAAAGGTACAGAGGTCCACCTACAAGGGAAACTCCGGCAATCAACAAACCTGACTTCCACTTGGGTAATGTCCGCAACTTGGCTGCCATTTCTGGAACACATCAACATTTACTGTTCCACAAATCTTATTCACACACAAAAACACATAAACACTCATAGACAAAGTTGTACCTTTTAGCATGTAAATATTTGGATCCATACAATAAAGACAATAAATAAAGATATTTTTGATACACAGTGACCTTTATTGGACACTGATGACTGGCGACATCAAAGACAATCCACACTTCCTTAAGTTTTGTCCACAAATGTATATATTGAAATAATAATTCCTTCACTAAACTTTTAGAACGAAATACTTGATGAGGAAAGAGTTTCTTTATTACACAAAATTAGTTCACAAGCTTTCGGGCACAATCACCCTTCTACTGGTGTAAAACGAGACAAAATTATTAGTGGCATTCAGCTATATACATATATACAAAAAGTAAGAAAATAAGACAGATATGTAAAATTGTGCCAGAGAAAATTAACATAATATTGGAGGATCATTCATAAAATTAAGCAAAGCAAGTAAATAAACGTATAATACATTCAATACTTGGCTATTACAGAAACTAAGTATGAACAACGACTGTTAAACGAAATAAAACAAAATAAAATAGAAATAAAATAAAATAAAATAAAAATAAAATAAAATAAACCAAAATTGCCATTGACGTGTAAAAGTATAAGTAAGTTAATGAAAACTAGATCTTTCAGGTAGGAGGTTCCAGTACTAAATTATCATATATTTCAGGAAGGTCTATTGCTCTATTGATGCTTTTAAATTTTTTGGTGAGTATAGCTTCCAGGACCAATCGCTGGTGTTTGTTCTTAATCTCATGATAATGGGCCGAGGGGTTATAGATATTGAATGTGTGGCCTGTGTCCCGTATGTGTTGGTAAACTAGAGAGCGGGGATCTTTCCTTTTTACCGATCTATCATGCTCCACCATTCTGGTCTTCACCATTCTCCCAGTCTCTCCGACATACTTGGCATCACACTGCTCACATGATATGGAGTAAATGGCATTGTGATAATTAAGGGAATCAATGGTTACACTACTTCTTGCTATTGTCTGTTTTAGTTTGGTTGCCAGACTGAGTGTGTTGGAGAAATATGAGTTTACGCCATATCTATTCAGAATTCGTGCTATGGCCGCCGATTTGTAAGAGTATGGAATAAAACAGGTGGACCGGTATTGAGCAGTATTTCTTATTCCTGAGAAAACATAAAAATGTTTGCAAACAAAGGATGTCGGATAGCCTGCAGAGTTGAGATTCTTGATTATGTTCTGTTTCTCTATTGCCTGGAAAGATGGAAGGGAACAATGGGTGTGTATACGCTTAGATAAAGTTTTTATAATACTGATTTTTTGGGAATTGGGACAACAGGAAGTGTAATGCGTGTAGTTGGGGAGGAAATCTTTTTTGTAATATACGGTAGTGTGGTAAGAGTTTGGAGTTTGAATTATTAGAACATCAAGGAATGGTATTACACCCCCTTGAGCTATTTCTATGGTAAACGACATATCCTCATTGTAACTGTTAAGGGATGCTAATATAGTTTCGTATGAACTCTGATCACAGACACAAAAGATATCATCTACATATCTGCGCCATAACACGATATCTGTTCTATGTTTTTCTAAACATAGAACAGATATCGTGTTATGGCGCAGATATGTAGATGATATCTTTTGTGTCTGTGATCAGAGTTCATACGAAACTATATTAGCATCCCTTAACAGTTACAATGAGGATATGTCGTTTACCATAGAAATAGCTCAAGGGGGTGTAATACCATTCCTTGATGTTCTAATAATTCAAACTCCAAACTCTTACCACACTACCGTATATTACAAAAAAGATTTCCTCCCCAACTACACGCATTACACTTCCTGTTGTCCCAATTCCCAAAAAATCAGTATTATAAAAACTTTATCTAAGCGTATACACACCCATTGTTCCCTTCCATCTTTCCAGGCAATAGAGAAACAGAACATAATCAAGAATCTCAACTCTGCAGGCTATCCGACATCCTTTGTTTGCAAACATTTTTATGTTTTCTCAGGAATAAGAAATACTGCTCAATACCGGTCCACCTGTTTTATTCCATACTCTTACAAATCGGCGGCCATAGCACGAATTCTGAATAGATATGGCGTAAACTCATATTTCTCCAACACACTCAGTCTGGCAACCAAACTAAAACAGACAATAGCAAGAAGTAGTGTAACCATTGATTCCCTTAATTATCACAATGCCATTTACTCCATATCATGTGAGCAGTGTGATGCCAAGTATGTCGGAGAGACTGGGAGAATGGTGAAGACCAGAATGGTGGAGCATGATAGATCGGTAAAAAGGAAAGATCCCCGCTCTCTAGTTTACCAACACATACGGGACACAGGCCACACATTCAATATCTATAACCCCTCGGCCCATTATCATGAGATTAAGAACAAACACCAGCGATTGGTCCTGGAAGCTATACTCACCAAAAAATTTAAAAGCATCAATAGAGCAATAGACCTTCCTGAAATATATGATAATTTAGTACTGGAACCTCCTACCTGAAAGATCTAGTTTTCATTAACTTACTTATACTTTTACACGTCAATGGCAATTTTGGTTTATTTTATTTTATTTTTATTTTATTTTATTTTATTTCTATTTTATTTTGTTTTATTTCGTTTAACAGTCGTTGTTCATACTTAGTTTCTGTAATAGCCAAGTATTGAATGTATTATACGTTTATTTACTTGCTTTGCTTAATTTTATGAATGATCCTCCAATATTATGTTAATTTTCTCTGGCACAATTTTACATATCTGTCTTATTTTCTTACTTTTTGTATATATGTATATAGCTGAATGCCACTAATAATTTTGTCTCGTTTTACACCAGTAGAAGGGTGATTGTGCCCGAAAGCTTGTGAACTAATTTTGTGTAATAAAGAAACTCTTTCCTCATCAAGTATTTCGTTCTAAAAATGTATATATTCACAAGGTAATAAGACCAAATCCAAAACGACACACACACTATTTATTTATTTATTTAGATTTGGTCTTATTACCTTGTGTTTATAATCTATAATCTAAATTGTGCCTTATCAAATGTCTATATTGAAAGAGAATCTCTTGTTCATGGAACTAAACATTCCTCTGTGATTGTAGACCATCTATCAGAATAAATATCAAATAAAAATTGATTCAAACAGCTAATCAGAATCAACAACCAGTATCCAAGGATAAGTGTCTTCTTTTATTACCAAAATTTTGAGCTTTCAGGTATAACAATCGTTCTAAAGGAATATCAAATGTGAAATGCATCTTAGCTGTTTCATATTCAATATTCCTGTAGAAGATGTTATACCCGAAAGCTCCAAGTGTTGGTAATAAAAGAAGACACTTATCATTGCAAAATTACCATTTTTATTATTTAGTAACTCTCCTGTAAAAGAACACCTCTCTCTAAAGGTCACTTTGGTTCTGCAATTAGGCGTACTTTACAGGGAGGTAGTTCTACTGTATTCACCAAATTCCAGAAATTAAAAATTTAACATTCAGTTGAAATTTATTCCTATAGATGGAGCTCTTCCATCAGCATCATTTAGTTTCACAATCAGAAGATGCTCTTTGATTATACTACCTCCCCCTATTGTTTTCTTTCTCAAGTTGTTTATAAACACACAAACACACACATAGATCATATAAAGTGCCAAATATAAAAGCAAAATAGCCCAATACAATATCATATTAGAGTTCAGAAAAAGGCATCTCCTTATCGTGCAACTGAAAGTTGCTGATGGCTTGCGCCATCTATCGGAATAAATATCAACTATTCTCGTTGATTTTTTAATTATTCCAGAATTCGCCAAATACCCATTCTTGATTAATTAAGAATTTGGCCGATTCTGGAATAATTAACCCTCGAGCGCGCGCGCTAGAAATGTAACGTACTTGCGCGCGCTGGGTGAAATTTACCCGATATTTTAATTACATATTTTGAATATAAATATTAACTGAGGAAAAACAAAACCTTTTCTATTTCAAAGTAATAACATTTTAATTTTCAAAAAAGGCAATTATTAATAAAATATTTATATTTTTTACACAGATTAAACATTTTAAAAACTATTCTTGAATAATCCTCAAAATTGGTAATGGCATATAAAATATGAAACTATTGCTCCTTTTCAATATTAAATATATAAAATTCCATGAGGATATTTTAGACAAATCATTGCAAACTGCAATTGTATGTCCTTTATAAATTGGCTTTGCACATTTATGGCACAAAGTCGAGGTCTTCCAGTCCTTACTGGAGGGACACACTACATCTGGTAGGAAGCTTTATCTTGCGGTTCCTGACCTTCTTTATGGCTTGAAGTGCCTTCTAAAAATAATTGAAATAAATATTTAGAGTATACATTTATGATTAAATTAACTTAACTGTAAAAAAAGGAAATTTTTAATAGTCTTTTAGGCAGTGAAGAAATGATTTTTCTTTGATTTAGTTGCTCTTTGATGAGTTCAAGGGCCAAAACTTTCAAGAATTTTCTTCAAAAGAGCCTATAAAGGTGTATTTTAATTTTTTGCTTCTTTACCTTTCAAGCATAGTAAATGTGTAATGACATTAGGCGTTCTCAGCTTTACTGTTTGTGAAGGACAATTTTTGAACCATTTGATTTTCGAGGCTCTCCCTATATAAAAATGTGTTTGTGGGTTAATTCCCTTATTCCACAAAATTCCTATATCTGAATATATTCCAGTGTCACTTCCATAAAAATGTTCATTTAGATGATCTTCTTCAATATCACCTTCTACAATAATCTCTTCTTGATCTAATAAATATGACCTTCTTCCCTCCATTTTATATAGAATTATAGGCTGATAAATATATCAACTTATTATAGTTATTTTTTGAATTATTAATTTGAATTATTTATCTCACTTTAAAAAATGTTATAAAAAAAATGCAACAAAAAAATTACGTGAGTGCGCGCGCCGGGTAATTTTTACCCGACAGTGACAATAGATGGAATTTCAGTGGGAGCTGTCAAAATGTGAAACCAAAACTTTAGACTAATTGATGAGTCAGGAAGCTAAACGAAACCACTTCTCCGCCAACCAATTTTTTATTGGTTAATTCTCCATTCAAATGTTGCCATGGGTAATTTTCACTCGGCGCGCGCAATGCCGGGTTAAAAATCAATGAGAATAGTTGATATTTATTCCAATAGATGGCGCAAGCCATCAGCAACTTTCAGTTGCATAATAAGGAGATGCCTTTTTCTTTATATAATCACCTTATCCCAGTACAATATCACATTTGTACTATTTTTTTCACATCATATTAGAGTGTTATGGTAAACTGAAAAAACCACTGTGAAGGTTCACCACTAATGAGCCAGGACCTCTTATTATGTTTATCATTGCAGTAAAGGCAGTAGAAAAATTTCTTTAATTACCAATCACATGAGCCATTTATAGTTTGAATTTCTAAATGCAGATGTCATATGCCATCAGATTTAACCTACAGTAGAAGTACCTCTCTGTAAAGAACAACTTCTAGTAGCAGAGCCAAAGTGTCCTTTAGAGAGTGGTGTTCTCTTACCAGAGAACAGCTAATTGGTCAAAATCTTCTTCTTTCTTATCTCCACACTGGGTGAAGTAGAATGCGTCTGCCTTTGTCATTAAGACTGTGAGCACTACTCAGTGGCAAGCCGATTTAGCTCCAAAATAAATGGCCGCCTCTGACATGAGGAACAGACGCCATGTGCAGCCACTCCTAACATGGAGTACAAATGCTGCTCATTCTGTATCCCTGGATTAGGAGCCCTAACAGGGTACTATCAGCCGGGCCAGCTGAGCCCATGTTTTTTAGTGAGCTTGTTACTGCTCCCCCTCCTCCTTTTTCATCCGGGCTTGGGACCGGCAAAGGCGGAGTTGGTAAAAATGGTAATTTTGGAGATAAAAACTGTCCTTTGTAGAGAGGTATCCTCTAGTGAGAGTTTCCTCTCATACTATTATGAAAAGTAAAAAAAAAAAAAAAGAGAGAGATAGATCAATAGTCTTTTTTTTTCTTTCTTATCTCCACTTAATCAAATCAGAATATCAAGCACCAACTATCATGATTGGGTGAAGCAGAAAGTGTCTGCCTTTGTCATCTTCTTCTTTCTTATCTCCACTCAATCATATTGAGGTATCAAGCTTGTAAAGCTTGTTGATGATGTCTGCCGGGGAAGAGTAGAGCTCATCAATGGATGAGTGAATACAGTCAATAATGTGTTTTGGGGTTGCAGGTTGACACTTAGTACATAGTGGGAAAACCCTGCAACCATTCTGGAAAGTCATTGTCCATAGATGACCAGACTTAAGTCTGGAAATCAAAGACTGTTGTTCTCTTGGGAGGAAAACAGAACCGATGCTTGTTCCTCTTGTTCTGTACCAGTCATTTGCAGCATTAGATTTCCACCACTTTGTCATTAAGACTGGGAGCACTACTCATATAATCCAAGTTAAAAATACAATTATTGATCAACCATTAACAAAATAAGACCATCTTTACAAAACCAAATCTTAAAAGAGATTCTACAAAATTATGATTGTTGTTTTTATAGAGAGGGCTTTATTTTAAAATATAAGGTATATTATTTTATTTTTTAGTGTGAAATCTCAGCATATAATTTGAGGGCTGCCATGTTCAAATTTCCAAAGAAGAAAAAGGATGAAGAACAGCATCAGCAGCAAGGCCATGAGTGTGAGGTGACGGGGGCTCCGAGAGGTCATGATGCCAAGTTCCTCATTTCTCACTTCAGCCTCACTCTGGGTATGAGCAATATCTGGAAGATGCCGTACATGGTGTACAAGTATGGCGGTGGATCCTTCCTCTACTGTTACTTATTGATGGTTATCTTTGTAGGCCAACATCTCTTCTTTCTGGAGCTGGCATGTGGGCAGTTCACTGGGCTGGGTCCTATGACACTACCGCGGTGCTTTCCTCTTGCCAGGGGATTGGGTATGGTGATGATTCTAACGACATTGATCATCACTTCATTTTCTAATCTTATTCTTGTCTACACAGCCTTTTATCTTATTGAATTGCTTCGTCCCCATAAATCTCATTGGGAGTGCCAAGAATCCAAAGCTACTGATGTGGGGAATATTACGTGTATGCCCTATTTGCATCATTGCCCTCATACCCAAAACCACAGTGAATGGCTCAGATGCATCAACTACAGCATGTCATCTCTCTATGACTTCTGGGACCACAGGGTTCTGGGTATCTCTGCAGCCACGTGGGACTTCAAACTGGACCTTCTGTTGATCCATACTGTCCTCTGGCTGGTCATGTTCCTCATCTGTATGAGGGTGGTGCGGTGCGTCAAGAACTACATCCCTCATGCCATTGGCTTCCCCCTTTGTTTCCTTCTCTTTACCAATTTCAAGGCTCTCTGCCGCCACAATGCTAGCTGGGGCATCTCTAACTTCTTCCTGCCAGACTGGGAGAGTTTCTTCACCCTGCGTAACTGGCGCATGGCTGCGGAATACATGTTGTTCTCCCTCAATATCTCCCTGGGAGCCAACTTCATGTGTGGCAGCAGTAACCACTTCGACGTCTCCATCCACAACGATGCCACCATGGTCACCTTCATCGACACCCTGTTTGGCATTCTCTTCAGTCTTCTTGCTTTCAGCATTATGGGGAACATGGTGGAGACTAAGGAAACTTTCTACTCTACCTTCAGGGCGGATGAGAGCCTCATCTTCATAGTGTTTCCCCAGCTCTTCAACGACTACTTCTGGATGCCTTACTTGATGCTAGCCTGCTTCCTTATTGCCATACTGTACATGTGCATGGACAACATGCTGCTGCTGGTTAACACCCTCAAGTTTGTCGCTGGTGACCTATGGCCGGATACCATCCATCCCCATCATTCGCTGCTCTTCCTCGCTTGCTTTGTCTCCTTCCTGCTTGGCCTGCCACTCGTCACCAGAGGCGGCTTCTCCATCCTCCACACTCTTAACAAGTACGGCTCTGGCCCCACTCTGCTGCTCAACTCCTTCTGTGAGATTGCCATCACCATGTGGGGCTATGGTCCCCAGAAGATGCTCAAGGACTTTGAATTCCTGCTTGGCTCTCCTGTGCCAATGCTCACTAGGTAAGCCCAGTACCAACATACAGCATAACTTTGTTAAATCAACACCCACGAACTAAACAGGACCTTTGGGAGAGGCCACTGCTTATCATAAAACAGCTCGAGGAGCATGAACTCATGGAATTCGTGTAATCATTACACAAGGGGATAAGAAACAACAAATCAACACCCAATAATTCGACCATGTTTTTTCATGTCCTGATTTGCATCCTATCAAATAACAAACGTTAATTCGACCGATTTAAAAAAAAAACAAATTTAAACACATTAGATAATTCTTGTTTAAATACAAATTTATTGCTCAAAATACAATACTTTGGCACGGCGGGCACAGTGTCCATAGTTAGTATATGCACACCGTGCTTAAAAGTTGAAATGAGTCGCAAAATTGGCGACAACAATGGACGATTTAGGCCTAATTTTAGCGGCTGCTATAAATTACTGATATGAACAAATTTCTTGGAGCCTTTTCCTTTTAGCCTTTTCTTTGTTTTTCTTAATTTATTCACTTTTTTTTTTACCAATGCATTTATTCACTTAAAATAATATTTGTAATTTTTACTTTGTTCTCAAATGTAATTCATGTCATTTTATCCATCATGGTGTCCAATGGTATCAAAAAATTCACAATACAAATTAAAATATAACAGTATATTTTATATAAAAATTATCTTAATTATATATTTGATTATCCTAGAAAGATGTCCACTAGCAGCAGTGAATGTTGTGATGAAAACATCTAAAAAAAACTAACTTTAATTCAACACTTACTTCACAAGGTAATAAGACCAAATCCAAATAAATAAATAGTGTGTGACGTTTCGGTAACAGCGTTGTTACCATCTTCAGACAAAAGTACTGAATGCCTGAATTTTGTCTGAAGATGGTAACAATACTGTTACCAAAACGTCACACACTATTTATTTATTTGGTCTTATTACCTTGTGTTTATAATCTATAATCCAAATTGTGCTTTATCAACATTTACTTCAATTCAACTGAAAGCTGATACCTTGGGATGTCGAATTAAAGAGGTTAGACTGTATCTGGGATGTGGGGGTAATGTTCCCTTAGTTGGGATGTACAGTCTGTGGAAGAATCAAAGGAAAGAGGTAGAGAGTTGAAGGGATTGGGACAACGAGACAAGTGTTGAAGTTGTCCATTCACAAAACCTGGAATTTAGGGGAGGGCAGAGTGACAACCTTCAAACAAGAATCTCATAATCACAAGGTAATCAGACCAAATCTAAATAAATAGTATGTGATGTTTCAGTAACACTGTTGTTACCATCATCCAGTGCTGTAGTGGAGGATATACGCCGTATACCCTATGCTTTTAAAATTTAGATAGCGTATACCTAGTGGTTTTACTTAAAAATAGTGTATACCCTATGATTTTGTTCAAATTTTTTATTAAAAATTTATTATTTTCTTTCTTTGTAATAGTGAAAAAAAAATGATGATAAAAATTGTACTGAAAAATTGCAAAAAATTTTCAAATTAACAATTCACACAAAATATTTCATTCATTTAGTAAAAATTTCTTGGGAAAAATATATCAACTATATTCAAATTAATAATCAAACAAGCCTCCTTTAACGAAAAACGGAAAACGAATATAACCGAACCTTTAATTTTTGAAAATGGTAATTTTGTTTAAAAAACCACAATGAAATGAAAACTTTAAACTTTCCTAATATTTAAAAGTTATTATGTTTGCTTAATAGAAAATATGTTAAAAAATTAAAGTTTAAATAAAAATAAAGTTATATTTTCTGATGTTAAAATCATTTACAAAAAAAAGTAAAAACGACTTCTTCAAGATAGATGTTCTCTTATTACCAATGCTGTATTTATCCAGCAGTGATGTAAACTAATACATAAACAATTTGGTTTTCGATTTAAAACGATTTTCTTTTCTAATTCTATACAATTGAAAATATATTTGAATTTTATCAAATACTCTTCTTTAACTAAAGTTGCTATGGTAACCATGCTAAACTACGTTATTGTGGACGTTAATTTTGAATATTCTTTAGTTTATATGAAGTTAGCAAAAGCTGTTGACAAAATAACATTGATTTTCAAAAATATATAATTTTGAAAACTTCTTTAAGTAAGTTTATTGATACTGGCTTAAAAGCTTATTTAAATTGTTTTTAATTGTTGATGAAAAGTTGGTGTTTGTTTTTTAAAAAAATAAATAAAATAAAGATTTTATTCAAAACAAATCGATTAAGTAAGTATCTAAATTTTGTTAATGTTAAAATAAGTGAAATTTAAATTTTCTGTACTTATACTAGCTTTCGAAAATAACTCTTCTGTTTAATTATGGACCGCTGGTTGAAGACAGGAAATTTATGTACTAAAAGAAGTTTGGAGGTAGAAGAAGATGCAGAAAAGAATGAACTAGAAGAAGCTGTTAAAAGAAATAAAAACACTGTTGGTACATCAAATGCAAGTACTATCTCAAAAAGAGCTGATATATTGATCAATAGTTCACCAGAGAAAATGAATGACCAGGATTCCAAATTTGAAGTTTGGAATGATTCCCAATATATTCAATTTAAGGAAAAGTATCCATGGCTTTCAATTTCCAAAGGTAGACTCGGATGTAACATTTGCGCAAGTGTTAAAACTTTAGGGGCTGCAAAAAGTGAAAGAATTCATATTTCACCAGAATGGAGTAACTACCTAATAGAAGCAGCAGGAAAAGATCGGGCAAGCAAATTATCAAACATTCGAATGAAAATTAAAAAGCATTGTGAGTCTGAAGCTCATAAAATAGCTGAGAATATTAAGAAAGACAGAAAAAAAAATAAATTAGAAGAATATGCAAACAATATGAACATTGAAGTAGAAAATGAAAATATTAAGCTTTTTAGAACTGCTTATAATATCGCTAAAACAAATAGACCATATTCTGATTATGAAAATCATATCACGTTACAAACATTAAATGGCATTAAATTAGGATCAACTCTTCACTCCAGATATTCTGCTACACAAATAATAAACCATATAGCCTGCGAAATGCGGAAAATGCTTGTTGCGAAGATTTTGTCAACAAATTCAAAAATTACTATACTAATTGATGAATCAACAACCTTAAGTAATAAATCAACTTTGGTCATTTTCTTGAAAGCATATTTAGGAGGAGAAAGTATTGATTATATTTTCTTTGATTTGTGTGAATTACAATGCCAAGACTCAGAAAATATTGAAAAAGAGCTTTTGAATACTTTGTATAAACATGGGTTGAACGAAGAATATTTAAAAGAAAATTGGATAGCAATTGCGACTGATGGGGCAAGTGTCATGGTAGGAAGACATTCGGGAGTCGTAACTCGACTTAAGCAAAAGTTTCCAAAACTTTTTGCATGGCACTGCCTCAACCATAGATTAGAGCTTTCTGTTGGCGATACTATCAAAGAAGTCCGCGGAATCAACCATTTTAAAGCTTTTATGGACAAACTGTATTCATTATATAGCCAATCTCCCAAAAATTGTCGTGCTCTGGAGGAAGCTTGCCATGAATTAGGAACAAGATTTGCTAAAGTGGGTCGAATTTTAGGAGTACGATGGATTTCAAGTAGTTTTAGAACAATAAAAACCGTCTGGGAGTCATACGAGTCATTGCACCATCATTTCAAATCATCAAAATATCTTGATTCCACATATCAAGGGTTATTAAGAAGATTGGAGAGTCCAGAATTTATATTAGATTTAGGTTTAATGTACGACACGCTTCAGGAAATGTCAATGTTGTCTTTAGAGCTGCAGTCTAGAACAACTACTTTACAAAAGGCGGAACATATAATAAAGAGAACAATTAGAGTCATAGAAAGCTTCAAAACATCACCAGGAGAAAAAAGCTTGCTAGCTCTTGAAGTGGCATAAAACTTAGTTTTTAGGAGCGTAACATTAGTTCCCAATGCCAAAATTATTCCGATTGATATAAAAAAATTTCTTCTAAGTATAATAGAAAAGTTAAAATTAAGGTTGTGTACAGAATCAAATGAAGATAATGAGCAATTAATTAAGGATATTTCAGCTCTAGAACCAAACAATTTTGACGCAGAAAATGTTCGATATGGAGAGGTCGAAATGAGACGTATTTGTCGAAGGTTTAACTTAGATGAAATGAAATGCATTAACGGCTTGAGAGATTTTGTTGATGATAAAAACAATGTTCCCGAAACACTTCAACCATTATTCAGGGCAATTTCAACATTGCCCTGTTCAACAGCTGAATGTGAGCGAGGTTTCAGCCTGATGAATGATATAATAACAAACTTGCGGACTTCTTTGCTAATATCAAATGTTTCGAACTTAATGTTCATAAATTCAAATGGACCACCAATCGAAATGTTTCAGCCGAAAAAATACGTTCAATCATGGCTTTTACATCATAGATCATCTACTGACACTAGATCAAGAGTTTGTGCCAGAAAAAATACAGATGCATCTCGGCAGTCATTATGGGACATTTTTATGTAAAAGTTGTATGTAATATTTTACGTCTTTTTTTCAAATAAAAATATAATTAAAAATAACCTTGTTTATTTTTACCAAAAATTTATATTCTCAAGTGTATACCCTATGCTAATTTTACGACTACAGCACTGCCATCATCATCACACTATTTATTTGGTTTTATTACCTTGTGATTATGACCTAGATATTTCATCAGCCAAACAACTTTTGGATAGATACAAGAAAATAAGAACTAATCCAAATAATTTAATATTGTGTGACGTTTCGGCATTGTTATCATCATCAGACAAAAGAATAAAACTTTTTTTTTTTTTTTTGCTCATCCCTAGTACACATGGTACAGGCCATGATAATCATGGTGGGTAGAAGTAGGTGACTGCTTTTACTGTAAGTGCACCACATGTCTACACATGTGAAAAGCAGTTCGACTTTTCACTTACAAATGTACTAGAGCCCCGTTTGGTTACTTGCACTCGCTGGTGGAGTTGGACTTTTTGCAATAATCCGGGGCCATTAGAGCTTTTTTTTTTTTAAACATAAAAAAAGTGCCCAATGCGAGAATCGAACCCGGGTCATAGTGGCCGAAAACCAATGGTTTAGACCATCCTTCCACCGACCCCCTAGAATAAAACATAATAATGCTGTTGCTGAAATATCAGACACTATCAAATTATTTGTATTAGGTCTTATTTTCTTGTATCTATAATCCAAATTGTGCTTTATCATAACTTTTGGATAGATTTAGATTTCATGTGTGTGGATTCCTTTGTGGAGCTTATAAAATCAAAACCTGCCCTGGAGGACCATAGCCTGAAATCATTGTCTCCAGGTGGGGGTTCTGAATTTACCAAAGTTGGTGTTGTGTCACAAAGTTTGCTAGATTGCATAGAAAGTCAATAAAATATAACATAAAAAGACCATAAAACAAGGTAATAAGACCAAATCCAAATATATAAATAGTGTGTGACGTTTCGGTAACAGCGTTGTTACCATCTTCAGACAAAAGTACTGAATGAGAAATTTTACCACAGCATATTTAAAACATGCTGTGATATTTTTTCTCATTCAGTACTTTTGTCTGAAGATGGTAACAACGCTGTTACCGAAACGTCACACACTATTTATATATTTGGATTTGGTCTTATTACCTTGTGTTTTATAATCTATAATCCAAATTGTGCTTTATCAATAAAAAGACCAAGGATAGAGCACAATATGGATTATAGCTACATGACAAAGCATGCTGAAACGTCACATACTATTAATTTTTTTGGATCTTATTTTCTTGTAGATAAAAAGACCAAATACTATTTATTTGTTCTTGTTACTTTATAATTCCAATCTATAATCCAAATTGTACCTTATCAAGAAAGTCAATAGATAAGTCAAAATAATATTTAGAGCCCATTTTGATGGGAGATTGATGTCTTGGCTAATGATCAATATATACTGTTAAACCTGTCTATAGCGCCCCCTCTAAATAGCGCCCGATTTTAAATACATAGTACGATGCAATTTACATTAAAAGTGACCTGTCTATAGCACCCACTCTCTATAACACCCTATTTTGATGAGTCCCAAGAGGGTGTGCTATAGACAGGTTTAACTGTATATAATTCTGCTCCATTTTTATAGAACTCCCTACAGAAAACTTGGTTGTCTCAACCAGATGGAATGTTCCAGGGTATGCCTAATGTCCATAGCTCCCGTGGTACTATTGCTCCTACTACTAGATTGGGCCATGGATGTCCGCCATGAACTCAACCAGAGCCCAACCATGGGCCACTATGCCCTGGGAGTTGTCATGCTGGGTGTGGGCATGGCTCTAGGACCCCTGGTAGCTCTAAGCATCCTGCTACTGGAGCGTGGCCCTGTCTGCCAGCCTAATGCCAGCTGGAGGCCAGAGGAAGATGCCGTCTATTCCGACTACCTTGCTAGGAAAACTCGCCAGCGTCGCGACCTCATGTCCTGGAAGATTCTGAAAGAACCTATACATAAGGATATAAACTGACGGAGGAATTCTCTGATGTGTCTCTGGCTTGATTTAATTGCGACCCATTAAACATTGGAATAGCAATGAAAGAATACATGGATATCTATAGAATTGATAAGGCACACTTTGGATTATAGATTATAAACACAAGGTAATAAGACCAAATCCAAATAAATAAATAGTGTGACGTTTCAGTAACAACGCTGTTACTATCTTCAGACAAAAGTACTGAATGCACTTACATCATCTACTTACATTCAGTACTTTTGTCTGAAGATGGTAACAAAGCTGTTATCGAAACGTCACACACTATTTTATGGATATCTATAATTAAAAAAAAAAAAAAAGGGGGGGGGGGAGAAACCAAAAAATTAAACTATATTTCAAGGGATTGAAGTAAACATGGATTCAACATCTAAAGATATAATTCTTTGATTCCCATTTAGCTTCATGTCAATAATATCTTCTTTGAATTCATTGGAGTTTTAACAATTTGATTTTCATTAAAATATTGGTAGATTTTTAATTTTTGTGCTAACCATTTTGCCAAGGCATATGTTGGTGAAGGTCTATTGTTTACTATTGGGCATAATGGACAGTTAGGCTTTTGGACCTTTGGAGCACCATATATATTTCAAGGGTGATAAGGCACAATTTGGATTATAGATTATAAACACAGTACTTTTGTCTGAAGATGGTAACAATGCTGAAACGTCACACACTATTTATTTATTTGGATTTGGTCTTATTAGCTTGTGTTTATATTTCAAGGGATTGCTCTCTCTGTTTCGGTGACTCACTTTCCCTCTTCCCCTTAAGAGAGTGACAGAAGTCATTGAAACATCAGAAACTAAATAAAAGATTGGTTGATATAAACATACTAGCCGTATGACCCGGGTAACGCCCGTGTTTTACCCGATTGAATGTTTTTATTCAAATACTATTTGTTACAATTATAAATTGGCGCCTTAAATAAATGCATATGTTAGTTAATAACTATAGCCTATGTGCTTTATCTGTCTATGTACTGTTGGCTTCCGTAGGCGTCTCTTACTGGGAAAAAGAAAGAGAGGATTCCATTTAGTTATTAACTAATATATGCATTTATTTAAGGAGCGACCCGCTCCAACACAATAGTTACAAAAACGAAAAAGCGAGTGGGGGGCATGATGGGGGGGGGGCAAAGGTGGCGTGATCGTAGCCAACCAATAGGAGGGGCGCCATTCCAAAAAAAAAAAAGCAAACGGTGACAGAGTTGACAAATGATTAGGAGATGAAAAATTAAGAACGGATGACGTTCGTAACTGTATATAGAATATTTTTCCAAATACTCTCTGTTAACATTACATATAATTTACTTATTTGACGAATCCTGTATGGGACTTTGATTCCAGTAAAAGGCTTGTTGCTGCTGTTGTATATAGTCACAGTGTAGAAAATACTATACTATACCTACTACTTATATCTCTGTATTCTTAGTTCTCTTTTCTTCAATTACTCTGTAAACTGGCGAATCCTTTATAGGACGAGAGGTCCTCAATAAAGGCTTTTGTTGTTGTTGTTGTTTGTTATAATTTACTTATTTGGATTTGCTCCCTTGTTATTGATAAAACATATATATGTGAGAAAACAAAACTATTATAGACACGTATGATTCTTTTAAAAATTAAACAATTATCTAACTGCCCTTACTGCAATGAAAAATTAATGGGAGGGCCTGGCTCATCAGTGGTAAACCATACCATCGGTTTGCCAGTTTAATCTACCATACCGCTGTTATATTGCATTTTTCGGTTTTCATTGCAGTAAGGCCAGTAGGAAATTGTTTAATTTTTAAAAGAATCATACGTGTCTATAATAGTTTTGGATTCTCATTACAGATGGTGCGCTAATGTATAATTATATTTTGCTTATCCCTAGTACACGTGGTACAGACCATGATAATCATGGTGGGTAGAAGTAGGCGACTGATTTTACTGTAAGTGCACAACAAATCTACACATGTGAAAAGCAGTTCAACTTTGCACCTAGAAATGTGCCAGAGCCCTGTTTGGTTGCTTGCACTTGCTGGTGGGGTTGGACTTTTGCAAGAATCGGGGGCCATTGGAGCATTTTTTTTTTTTTTTTAATCAGAAAAAAGTGCCCAATGCGGGAATTGAACCCAGGTCGTAGCGGTCGAAAACCAACGGTTTAGACCAGGGGTCTCCAAACTTTCCAGCCTTAGGGCCATACTGATTACTCCAGTAAGTTCCGAGGGCCAAGATGGCAACACTGCATATTATTAATTTTCCTGTATTAATTGTTATGTTTATTTGTTATTAAATGTTATTATTAATTGTTGCTTTTGTGTGTGATTTAGCAGAATGGAAAAGAAGCGAAAAATTGATAGTGAATGCAGAAAATTCAAAGATCAGTGGAACATTCAGTATTTCGTAATTGAGTCCAGTAACAAGGCGCTATGTTTGATTTGCAATGAAAGCATAGCCGTTCTCAAAGAATATAACATGAAACGTCATTATGAAACAAAACATTCTCAAAATTACTCAAAATATACAGGAATTGTGCGGACAGAAAAATTCGAAGCTTTGAAGCGCGGATTGAAATCGCAGCAATCTTTATTTACAAAAGTCAAAATTGAACAAGAGGCGGCAACTCGTGCCAGCTTTCGTGTGGCTCTTGAAATTGCAAAACGTGGAAAACCATTCACCGATGGAGAAATGATCAAGGAATGCATAATTGCAGTAGTCGAAGAAATGTGCCCTGAAAAGGTAAATTTATTAAAAACTGTCAGTATGTCAGCAAACACTGTGGCTCGAAGGGTAGAAAACATCGCTGAAAATATATCCTCTCAACTGTTCGACAAAAATGGACATGTTGAGTGGTTTTCTTTGGCCTTGGATGAGTCAACGGATGTGTCAGATACTGATCAGGTGTTGATTTATATTAGAGGAGTAGATAAAAGCTATGAAGTGCACGAAGAACTTCTTGATATGTATAGTATTCATGGCACAACTACTGGTACCGATAATTTTGAAGGAGTTGAAATGGCCATTAATAAAAAGAACCTTCGATGGAAAAACTTGAAATGTATTACAACTGATGGAGGCAAAAACATGAGTGGGAAAGATAAAGGAGTGGTCGCTCTTGTGTCAAAGGCTGTAGAAAATGACGGTGGCTCAAAACCATTAGTCTTACATTGTATCATTCATCAACAGTCTTTGTGCGGAAAATGTTTGGATATGTCTGACGTTCTGAAACCAGTCATATCAACTGTTAATTTCATCAGATCTTTTGGGCTGAATCACCGACAATTCCGACAATTTATTGCAGAGATTGGAGAAACAGACTTACCTTATCATACTGCCGTACGCTGGCTTAGTTGTGGGAAAGTCCTTCAGCGCTTTTTTGAACTTCGAGCAGTGATCGAAATTTTTTTGAATGAAAAGCACCGCCCTCTTACTGAATTACAAAACAACGCATGGCTATGGAAGTTAGCATTCTATGTTGATTTGACAAAACATGTGAACGAACTGAATTTGAGATTGCAAGGAGAAAACCAGCATCTTCCTGATTTATACACTAATATCAAGTCATTCCGGATGAAATTGATACTGTTTCAATCACAACTACGAAGTAAATGTTTTTCACATTTTAAAACATGTGAAATATTCAGCCACACTACTGAGACTGAGTTTCCTATCGATTTTGCAATCGAAACTTTGAGTGCTTTGAAGATAAATTTTGATACTCGTTTCTCGGACTTTGATGCCATTGCGAATCAAATTAAGATTTTTCAGAATCCTTTTGATGCTGACATTGAAACCCTAGCCCCGGAACTTCAAATGGAAATGATTGATCTTCAGTGCAGTGATATAATTAAGAACAAATATGAAAACTCATCTTTGTTGGAATTTTATAAGAGTCTTCCACTGACACAATTTGATAATTTGCATAAATTTGCTCGTGGGCTGTTTTCCGTTTTTGGTACTACTTATTTGTGTGAGAAAACCTTCTCCAAAATGAAGTACACAAAAAATGTATACAGATCTAAATTAACTGATGAGCATCTTAAATCTCTTTTAATAATTGGTACAAGTAAAATTAGTCCACAACTACAAACTATTGTCGGTGGAAAATCTCAATTACAAACATCTCATTAGCATTTCATATGTCATGTTATAAGGTATGTGTTGTTCATTACTTACAATGTATAAAATGTAAGTTGGATTCATTTCAATAATTTGTTAGTTATTATATGCTGAAGTTAAATTTACTGCATAAATTATACATGTCTTTACTCATTACCATTCTGTGTTTCTTTATCCAACTTATCACAAACATTTTATTTGCTATAAAAAATATTTGTTCTCTAAAAGGAGTTTTCAAGTATGTCTCCGCGGGCCGGACAAAATCTGTCTGCGGGCCGGATGTGGCCCTCGGGCCGTAGTTTGGAGACCCCTGGTTTAGACCATCCTTCCACCGACCCCCATGTATCATATTAAAAATTATAAATAACATCTATTTTTACAGTAAAGTAATATCTAGGGCTAATTTGTAGGTATTGTACATTCAAGTTTATCAGGATGGTTATCTTTAAACCATATTGGAGAGATACATTTTGAGGAAAATGTAAGGGAGAGGTAGACAATCAAGACAAGATTTGTTCAATGATCTTAAAAGAGAACGGCCTATTAGGAGATTCAAAGAAACATAAGGTAATAAAATTAAGGTAATATGGTAATGTAACCAAACGGGGCTCTGGCACATTTGTAAGTGCAAAGTCAAACTGCTTTTCACATGTGTAGACATGTGGTACGCTTACAGTAAAAGCAGTCGCCTTCTACACACCATGATTATCATGGCATGTACCATGTGTACTAGGGATAAGCAAAAAAAAAAAGGTAATAACCAATGATAAAGCACAGTTTGAATTATAGATTATAGATACAAGAAAACAAGACTTAATCCAAATAATTTACTAATGTGTGACCTTTCGGTAACTGCATTGTTACCATCATCAGACAATTTATTCTTTTGTCTGATGATGGTAACAATGCTGTTACCGAAATGTCACACACTATTAATTTTTTGGATTAGGTCTTATTTTCTTGTGGTAATAAAACTAAATCTAGCATGGATAGTGACGACCTTTTAGAAAAAAATATAAAATATTATTGAAATAAAATCAAATTATATTGCTAAACAAAATTCAAAAAGGCATTTAAAAATGCGTCATCCATTGGAATAAATATCAGCTATTCATTGATTTTTAATTATTCCAATATTAAAAAGGAATAGTCTATATTAAAGATTACCAAAAACACAATATGAGGAGGAGGAAATATATTTACGGGGCTAAACACAATATGAGAACTTAGCGAAATTATGTGGCGTCATTTTAAGAGAAAATATAACAACTTCAAGTTTAAAAGGTTTGTATATATATGTCCCATAATGTAACCGACCTTAATGTGATTTTGTTACCGAAGCTAATTTTCAAATACAAGAATATACACAAGCAGAAGACATTAAGGAGGAGCCGGTTATAAATATATTACCTTAACTTGCAGTTGCGCGCTAATATGTTATCTCGAAAATATGTTTAAATCTTAAAAATGTGTATTTAGGCAGTAATATTTTTAACTGACTAGAGAGAATATTCTCTCTCTCTCTCAATTTATTTATATTTTTATTAATCCCAAAACCACATGCTACAAAACACTCATGTCTATGGTCAAAAATATTTTTAAATAGAGGCAAAATATTATTTTGTGTAAATAGAAGTTCAAATTATTGAAAGGTGTAAATAAAAAAATTATACCGAAAATATAAAATTATTAGAAATTGATAAAAGGTGTTTTTCATCGATATAATTTTGTGAAATATGATTATATTTACCTTAAAAGTTTCTAGTATTTTAAATTTTCAAAAATATATTTCCTGCGGAAATTATCTTAATGAGAAAAAAAAACATTAAATGCGCCTATATATTTTCATTTTCTCGATAAAATGTTGATAAGGATAATAAATAGAATCAATCAAAAAAACAATTTCTAATAAAGTAGTCATCAAATCCATACATTATATGTGCTGCGAACCAATGAGTGTGCAGTCTTTTCCCCATTATAATATAAATATTTGAAATAGAATGTTAAAATGTGGCAATGGAAATATAAACAAATATGTTTTTAAAAAACTTGTATAAGAGCTTCTTTAATTAAAAAATCACTTATATACACAAGGTAATAAGACCAAATCCAAATAAATAAATAGGAAAGTGATCATTTCTGATTCATCTTTGGCTTCTCTGTCTTCATTGCAGGCAAGCCACCAGCCTAGTCATGAAGCTCTTCTATCTTCTCCATTGCTTCTTCTGGAAGGAGGTTTCTCAATTCTGAAAACTTGTGAATACAAACTCCAAGTTTTGGGTAAAAACCAATTCTAAAAATTTCCAAATTCTTTCATTGAAGTCTGGATGCATTAATCCTGTTTAGCAGAACTGGCATAAACCAAGATTGTGCCTTTCCAATTCCAAAGGTACATTATCAATTTATCTTTCACTTCCAATGAAAGGCATCCATTACCAAAATCTTTTTGATGCAGGCTAGATATATACCAGAAATGTGCCTTTCTATTTCCTAAGGTACTTCATTATTTTATCTCTCGCTTCTACAGGGCGGTAGTAGGTCTTTCCAAATTCCAACACCATTTTGACCCAAGCTTGTACTTTGAGGGCTAGCAAGCAAAAAATGCCAATTACTTGTTTAATCCAATTTCTGAGTTGGTAGGCGGAAGCTTGATCATCAGCGCTTCTATTTCATTTGCGTAAGCCCGATTGATGGTGCTGACGTCCAAGGCTCCTGTAGAGACTTGTATTTGGGTGCAGGATGCTATTCTCAATGTTTAGTTGGTTGATGTGCTTTCAAGCCATTCACCTGCGCCTGCAGGTCCTGGTCTTGGCCCTCTCAAGTTCCTTCTGGAACTGGCCAAGCTGCTCCTTGACGAGGGCATATATTTAAAAAAAAATACATATTTTTTTTTGCAAAACAAAAATATTTTTTCATAGATTTGTGTCCTTAAATTTCTTGGCGCTTTTTCAAACATATCTTGGATTCTTTGTAGCAATTGTTGCACAATTATTAGGAAATAATTTTTTTTTTTATTGAGATTAGGGGGGGGGGGTGAGATAAAATTTTGGGTAGTGTGTTGGGCTCAAAACCTTTTATTAATTTATTTATCCATCTGGTCAAAATATGAAATCTAAATTTGGGAACTTAAACACAAAGTAATAAGACCAATAAATTAATAGTTTTTTTTATCCTATTGTATAATAAGGGATACAATTTGGATTATAGATATATAAATATAAATAAACACAAGGTAAAAGGACCAAATATCAGTACTACATTCAGTACTTTTGTCTGAAGATGATAACAATGCTAATACTGAAATGTCAAAACTGTTAATATATTTGGATTTGGTGTTATTACCTTGTGTTTAAGACCTTTAGTCTTATATACAGCAATGGGATTAATAAACTGTAGGCTTAAGTGATAATTTGAACCTCTGTGAGAGGTCATCTCTCTTCATAGGTAGTTTTCATCATCAAAATTATCATTTTTACTACAGCAGAACTACCTCCCTGTGAAGGATATATAATTTCAGAGCCAAAGTGTCCTTTAGGGAAAGAGCTGTCCTCTTATCAGAGAGTTACTAAATAGTAAAAAATGGTAATTTTTCAAATGAAAACTGTCCATTGTAGAGAGGGGCTAGCGGGGTGTCTGCTAAAAGGGAGGTTTTACTGTATATATTTATATATATCTGCTCTCTGGTAAGAGGAACCTCTCTCTAAAGGACACTTTGGCTCTGTAACCAGATGTTATCCAGAGAGGTTCTACTGTATTTGTTGTCATTCATCAACATCAGACCTAAATTATTGACATTTAACTATTGTTTTGATAAGTTCATATAACATTTCAATTCATTATAAGATCTTAGTGGTAGAAATTTTATTTATCCAATATTTTTTCATCACAGTAAGGATAGTAGAAGTTTATTTTTATGTGTAAAAGAAACATTTGTGCTCAAATGCTTCATTTCGTCAATATAAATATATATTTCCCAATTTCTTTATGATGCTACCTCTTAAAAAAAATATGTATTTAAAAAAAATGACATTTAAAAAAAAATATTATTCCAAAGTACATGTGGTACAGGCTATAATTATCATGATAGGTAGTTAGTGACTGCCTTAACTATAAGTGCATCACATGTCTGCATATATAGAAAGCTGTTAAACTTTTGCCCTTACCAATATACAAAGTCTCCATTTTGTTACACATTAGTGCGGTTGGTCTTTTGCAAAAAAGAGAGGCCATTGAAGCAATTTTTTCTTCAGAAAAAGTGCCCAATATGGATTAAAATAATTGGTTTATAACCACTCCTCTGCTAATTTGAAAAAAAAAAGAGAAATATAAGGTAACAAGATATAATAATGAACAATTTGTATTATAGATTAAAACTACAAGGTAATAAAAGACCAAATCTAAATAAATTAATTGTGTGTGATGCTGTTACATACAATTTAATAATTTGGATTTGGTCTTATTACCTTGTAGTAACGAGTACCTTGTAGTAGTGAGATAAGGCAAAATTTGGATCATAGATGATCCACTTTGCCGTAGTGGGGGGGCCCGAGTCCGACTTCCAAGTCGTTCCGCCAAGAGATCAACACCATAGAGGTCCGTACGTCTCTTGACCTCACGGACAATACAGCAGCTACATGTCCCATATACTAGATGACTGCCCGCTGTACAAATTCAATGGAGGAATCTCCAATCTCCACTCTGTCACCCCGGAAGCCCTGAACTGGCTGAAGGCCTTGCCTCTCAGACGTTAATGACCGATATGTCCACACTTCTTTTTTCTAGATTTAATTCATTTTGTCTCCTCTCTAATTGTAAATACGTTGCTGTATCACCTCATAAGCATAAATAAATAAATAGATTATAAATACAGTAGAACCTCCCTGTAAAGGACACGACCAGCCAGAGTGTCCTTTAAGGAGAAGTGTTCTCTTTCCAGAGAGTTTCTAATTTGTAAAAATGGTAATTCTGTAAATGAAAACTGTCCTTTGTGAGAGGTGTCTTCTAACGGGTTGTCCGCTAAATGGAGGTTCTACTGTAGTAAAAGTGATCATTTTGATGATGAAAACTGTCCTTTGTGGAGAGGTGTCTGCTAAAGGGAGGTTCTACTGTACAAGATAAAAAGACCAAATCAATTGTATAATATATATAATAAAAATGATGAGATTTGGGTTCACAGTGAGCAAAAAGTTGACCATCATACCTACTCTAAAATAATGTCTCATGCTACTAATTTTTATCACAAGTTTGTAACAGTAGAAAGATTTTATCAGAGGTAATGAAGATGATAAGTAGATATCTGGATGAGATATATAGGAGACCATTCTGACACCTTTCCCCCAATATAAATATTTGATATAGAATGTTAAAATGTGGCAATGGAAATATAAATAAAAATGTTTTTAAAGACATTTGTACAGGAGTTTCTTTAATTAAGGAATCATTTATAAACAAGGTAATAAGACCAAATCCAAATAAATAAATAGGAAAGTGATCATTTCTGATTCATCTTCGGCCTCTTTGTCTTCATTGCAGACAAGCCACCAGCCTAGCCAATTCAATGGAAGCTCTTCTATCTTCTTCATTGCTTCTTCTGGAAGGAGGCATTTCTTTCTCAATTCAGAAAACTTGTGAATACAAACTTCAAGTTTGGGGGAAAACCAATTCCAAAAATTTCTAAATTCTTTAATCCATGTCTAGATGCATTGGCGCCTGTTTAGCAGAACTGGCATAATCTAAGATTGTGCCTTTCCAATTACAATGAGAGGCTATGATTTCCAAATTCCGAAATATTTTTGATGCAGATTTGAAAGCGTAGAACCATTGGTCTTTACCACTTCAAGATGGACTTCACCATTTTATCTCTTGCTTCTATCCATAGATAGTAGGTCTTTCCAGATTCTAAAATCATTTTGACCCAGGCTTGTACCTTGGGAGCGAGCAACCAAAAAATGCTAGTTACTTTTTTAATTAGATTTCTAATTTGGTAGGTGGATGCTTTGATCTTTAGGGTTTCTATTTCGTTTGCGTATACCCGGTTGATGGTGCTGACGTTCAAGACAAGGCTCCTGTAGAGACTTGCATTTTGGCGCAGGTCGCCATTCTCAAGATTTAGCTGGTTGATGTGCTTCTCCAAGCCATTCACTTGCGCCAGCAGGTCTTTGATGTAAGCTTCGGCACTCCCAAGGTTCTTCTGGAACTGGTCAAGCTGCTTCTTGATGAGAGCAATTCGAACTCTAAGTTCAATAATGGCACTATTGTTGCCATGAAGAATTTTAAAAAAAAATTTGCCAAAAAAAGAATTAAAAACAACAATTAAAAAATAAATGAAAAAACAAAAAAACATGATTACAACACAATAAAAATATATATTTATAAAAATAAAGAAAATTAAAAACTGATTTTGCGCTTGAATTCTTGGTCCTTTTCAAACAATCTTTAAACTAATAATTATCTTAACAATTGTTGCAACGTTGTTACTAGCAAATAAATTTTCTATTGAGATTTTAAAAAGGATAAAGGGAGATTTCCTGTCTTAGAAGTCACCTGTCTTGGGAAATTTCCTGCCTCAAAAGTCACCTGTCTTGGGAAATTTCCTGTCTTAGGAGATTTCCTGCCTCAAAAGTCACCTGTCTTAGGAGATTTCCTGTCTTAGAAGTCACCTGTCTTAGGAGATTTCCTGTCTTAGAAATCACCTGTCTTGGGAAATTTCCTGTCTTAGGAGATTTCCTGCCTCAAAAGTCACCTGTCTTAGGAGATTTCCTGCCTTAGAAGTCACCTGTCTTAGGAGATTTCCTGTCTTAGAAGTCACCTGTTTTGGGAAATTTCCCTGTCTTAGGAGATTTCCTCCCTCAAAATTCACCTGTCTTAGGAGATTTCCTGTCTTAGAAGTCACCTGTCTTAGGAGATTTCCTGTCTCAGAAGTTACCTGTCTTAGGAGATTTCCTGTCTCAGAAGTCACCTGTCTTAGGAGATTTCCTGTCTCAGAAGTTACCTGTCTTAGGAGATTTTCTGTCTTAGAAGTCACCTGTCTTGGGAAATTTCCAGTCTTAAGAGATTTCCTGCTTCAAAATTCACCTGTCGTAGGAGATTTCCTGTCTTAGAAGTCACCTGTCTTAGGAGATTTCCTGTCTTAGAAGAAACCTGTTTTGAGACTGACCATGTCTAACACATTCACATCTAAATTTTTAACCCTAAAGGTGAAATGTGTTGAATATCCTATATAAAGAACATCAATGAATTTTCATAAGAAACAATAGTTTCTGGTTTTATTGTAACCAATTTTATTCAACTTGTCTAAGGAGTCTGGCTATCTTACGAGTGAATTTTTGTTTGGAAACTCCCAGGACAGGTTTTACTACATCTGTATATTATATAATTTTAATATTTATTTTCATTTATTGATATTTTATTTTTTGACTATAATTTAATAAAAAACTACCATTTATTTTTGTTGTAAATATGTACAGTTAAACCTGTCTAAAGCGCCCCCTCTTGGGACTCACCAAAAAGCGCTATAAAGAGGAAGGCGCTATTTAGAGAGGGTGCTATAGACAGGTTTAACACTGTAAATTAACATACCTATATTTTAAATTCAATAATATATAAGGATTAATTTTATTAATTCTATATAACTGTGAAATTATTTATTATAATTTTTCTTTAAGTAATTTTGAAAAAAACTACTCGATAGTAAATATTTTTCTATTTTTCTTTTATCATGACTGCACCATCCAAATCTTATTTTAAAAAATTGATAAGATGTTTATTTATGAAAAGTAAGAAGAAAAAAAAAAGAAAATTAATACTGTATATATGGCAAATCAATGTAAATCTAAAAATCATTTTTCAAAAATCACCATCGATGTAGCACCATCTATTGCTGAAAATTATAAAACATTTTCAATTTTACTTTTATATACATTAGAACTACCTCACTGTAAAGGATAATACCTGAATTACAGAGCCAAAGTGTCCTTTAGGAAGAGGTATCCTCTTACTGGAGAGTTTCTAAATACAGTAGAACCTCTAAGAAAGGACACTCTTGCTAGTGGACTCTTCTCTATAAAGACAGTTTTCAACTGTAAAATTACAATTTTTACTAATTAGCAACTCTCCACTATGGGAGGACATCTTTCTCTAAAGGACATTTTGGCTCTGTAACTAGCTGTTGTTCTTTACAGGAAGGTTCTACTGTAATAACTGTAATAGAAATGTTTTTTTTTTGCCTTTTCCTAGTACATGTAGTACAGGCCATGATAATCATGGTGTGTAGAAGAAGGCGACTGCTTTTACTGTAAGTGCACTACATGTCTACACATGTGAAAAGCAGCTCAACTTTGCACTTTTTCAAGAATCGGGGGCAATTGGAACATTTCTTTTTTTTATATAAAAAAAAAAGTCCCCAATGTGAGAATCGAACTCGGGTTGTAGAGGTCAAAAACCAATAAAATTTGTAATTTTGCAAATGAAAACTGTGTTTTAGAGAGGTATGGGCATCATATATTGCCAAAACCTGTTAAAGAATTGAGATCAAATCTCATTTTCCCAACCAGGCCATACACAGAGCCACCACCTGTGGTCCAGAACCAGCTGTCCATTACAAACATCCACCTTTAAAATACTTTTGAATAATTCCTTTGATTTGGTTAACCCCTGCTATACACAACCATCTAAAGAAAAACAAATCTTTTATAAAGGTCTTCAAGGAAATTGATATTAGATATCTTATAGGTAAGTAACCTTAATAATGAGGTTATTTTATCAAAAGCGTTGTTACCATCATTCATTCATCATAAGATATTCTTTTGTCTGATGATGGTAACAATGCTGTTACTGAAGAGTCGCACTCTATTAATATATTTGGATTATATCTTATTACTTTGTGTTTAAGACCTAGAGTCTTATATACAGATTCTCCTGAGTTTTATATACAGATTCTTCTGAAAGGGACAGAAAGCAATGGAATTAATAAACTTAAGCTTAAATGATATGTTTGAACCTTCATTAGAGTTCATCTCTCTACAAAAACAGTTTTCATCATCAAAATTATCATTTTCACTACAGTAAAACCTTCCTTTAGTGGACACCTCGATAGAGGACATCTCTCCAAAGGACAGTTTTCATTTTCAAAATTACCACCAGGATAGCACTCCTTAAAGGACACTTTGGCTCTGCAATTAGGTGTTGTCCTTTATAGGGAGGTAGTTCTACTGTATATTTAACTGCTCTCTGTGTAGAAGGAACCTCTCTCTAAAGGACACTTTGGCTCTGTAACCAGATGTTATCCTTTACAGAGATTCTACTGTATTTTTTCATTCATCAACATAAGGCCTAAATTATTGACATTCGACACTTGTTTTGATATAAGTTCATATACCATATCAATTCATTATAAGATCCTAGTGGTAGTAATTTTATCTATTTATCCAATATTTTTTCATCACAGTAAGGATAGTAGAAGTTTATTTTTATGTGTAAAAGAAACATTTGTGTTTAAATGCTTTCTATATATTTCCAGATTTCTTTATGAAGATAAATATGTATCTATAAAAAAATAAACATTAAAAGAACAATTATTCCAAAGTCCATGTGGTACAGACTATAAATATCATGATAAGTATTTAGCGACTGGCTTAACTATAAGTGCATCACATGTCTACATATATAGAAAGCTGTTAAACTTTTGCACTTACAAATATACAAGGTCTCCATTTGGTTACACACTAGTGTGGTTGGCTTTTTCAAGAAAGAGAAGCCATTGAAGCAATTTTTTCTTCAGAAAAGGACCTAATGTGGTATAAAATTATTAATTTATACGCACTCCTTTGCTAATTCCTCCAAAAAAAAGGAAAAGAAACATAAGGTAACAAGATATAAAAATGTACAATTTGTATTATAGATTAAAACTACAAAGTAATAAGATCAAATCTGAATTAATTAATAGTGTGTGATGCTGTTACATACAATTTATTTATTTAGATTTGGTCTTATTACCTTGTAGTAACAGGATATATAATAATGAGATAAGACATAATTTGGATTAAATATTATAAATACAGTAGAAAATACCTGTAAAGGACAACAGCTAATTGCAGAGCAAAAGTGTTCTTTAGGGAGAGGTGTCCTCTTACCGGAGAACAGTTAAATTAAGAGAACCTCCCTGTAAAGGACACTTAATTACAGAGCCAAAGTGTTCTTTAGGGAGAGAGGTGTCCTCTTACCAGAGAGTTGCTAAATTGTAAAAATGGTAATTTTGAAAATGAAAACTGTCCTTTGTGGAGAGGTGTCCGCTAAAGGGAGGTTCTACTGTACAAGAAAATGAGACCAAATTAATGGTATAAGATATATATAATAAAAATGATGAGATTTGGGTTCATAGTGAGCAAAAAGTTGACCATCATACCTACCCTAAAAGAAGTCTCATGCTACTAATTTTTATCACCAATTTGTAACAGTAGAAAGATTTAATCAGAGATAATAAAGATGATAAGTAGATATCTGGATGAGATATATAGGAGACCATTCTGACACCTTTTCCCCAATATAAATATTTGAAATGGTGTTAAAATGTGGCAATGGAAATATAAACAAATAAACAAAATATAACAAATGTTAAAAAAAAAAAACTTGTACAGGAGCTTCTTTATTTAAGAAATCACTTATAAACACGAGGTAATAAGACCAAATCCAAATAAATAAATAGGAAAGTGATCATTTCTGATTCATCTTCGGCCTCTCTGTCATCATTGCAGGCGAGCCACCAGCCTAGCCACTTCAACGGAAGCGCTTCTATCTTCTCCATTGCTTCTTCTTGAAGGAATGTTTCTCAATTCTGAAAACTTGTGAATACAAACTTGAAGTTTGGGGGAAAACCAATTCCAAAAATGTCCAAATTCATTCATCCATGTCTGGATGCATTGAGCCTGTTTAGCAGAACTGGGATAAACCAAGATTGTGCCTTTCCAATTCCAAAGGTACATTATCATTTTATCTTTCATTTCCAATGAGAGTCTACCATTTCCAAATTCCAAAATATATTTGATGCAGGTTTGAAAGAGTAGAACCTTTGTGCTTTTCCACTTCAAAACAAACTTCATCATTTCTTTTTTCACTTCTGCACGAAGGTAGTAGGTCTTTCCAAATTCCAACATCAGTTTGACCCAAGCTTGTACCTTGGGAGCGAGCAAGCTAAAAATGCTAGTTACTTTTAAATTAGATTTCCAATTTGGTAGGTGGACGCTTCGATCTTTATGGCTTCTATTTTGTTTGCGTATACCCAGTTGATGGTGCTGACGTCCAGGACAAGGCTCCTGTAGAGACCTGCATTTTGGCACAGGTCGCCATTCTCAAGATTTAGCTGGTTGATGTGCTTCTCCAAGCCATTCACTTGCGCCAGCAGGTCTTTGATGTAAGCCTTGGCACTCCCAAGTTCCTTTTTGTACTGGTTTAGCTGCTCCTTGATGAGAGCAATTCGAATTCTCAGTTCAATAATGGCAGCATTGTTGCCATGAAGAATTTTTAGAATTTTTTTGTCAATAAAAAAATTAAAAACAATTTTAAAAATAAATGGTAAAACAAAAAACATTTTTACAACACAATAAAAATGTATATTTATAAAAATAAAAAATTAAAAACTGATTTTTGGGCTTGAAATTCTTGGGGCTTTTCAAACAATCTTCAAAATAATTATTACTATTAGCAATTGTTGCAACGTTGTTACTAGCAATAAATTTTCTATTGAGATTTTAAAAAGGAGAAAGGGAGATTCACTGTCTTAGGAGATTTCCTGTCTCAAAATTCGCCTGTCTTGGGAGATTTGCTGTCTTAGAGGTCACCTGTCTTAGGAGATTTCCTGTCTTTGGAGATTTCATGTCTTAGGATTTGATTTTTTAGGAGAAACAGAGTTCTTTTCCACTAATTTAGTTTTCTTAGATAACTGACCTTGTCTAACACATTCACATCTAATTTTTTAACCCTAAAGGTCAAATGTGTTGAATATCCTATATAAAGAATATCAATGAATTTTCGTAAGAAAAAATATTTTTGGGTTTTATTGTAACCAATTGATAAGGTACAATTTGGATTATAGATTATAAACACAAGGTAATAAGACCAAATCCAAATAAATAAATATTGTGTAACGTTACGGTTACACCGCTGTTACCATCTTCAGACAAAAGTACTGAATGACTTGATAGTAAATAATTATTTTTCATTCTTTTATCACGACTGTACCATACAAATCTTATTTACAAAAAATTGATAAGATCTTTATTTATGAAAAGTAAGAAGAAAAAAGAAAATTAATACTGTATATATAGCAAATCAATATAAATCTGGGCAAATCATTTTTCAAAAATCACCATCGATGTAGCACCATCTATTGCTGAAAATTATAAAACATTTTCAATTCTACTTTTATATACATTAGAACTACCTCTCTGTAAAGGATAATACCTGAATTACAGAGCCAAAGTGTCCTTTAGGAAGAGGTGTCCTCTTACTGGAGAGTTTTTAAATATAGTAGAACCTCTAAGAGAGGACACTCTAGCTAGTGGACTCTTCTCTATAAAGACAGTTTTCAACTGTAAAATTACAATTTTTACTAATTAGCAACTCTCCAGTACAAGAGGACATCTTTATCTAAAGGACATTTTGGCTCTGCAAATAGGTGTTCTTTACAGGGAGATTCCACTGTAATAGAAATGTTTTTTTTTTTGCCTTTTCCTAGTACATGTAGTACAGGCCATGATAATCATGGTGTGTAGAATAAGGCGACTGCTTTTACTGTAAGTGCACTACATGTCTACACATGTGAAAAGCAGTTCAACTGTGCACTTTTTCAAGAATTGGGGGCCATTGGAACACTTTTATTTTTTTAAATCAGAAAAAGAGTGACCAAAATGGGAATCGAAACCGGGTGGTAGAGGTCGAAAACCAATAAAAATGGTAATTTTGCAAATGAAAATTGTTTTTTAGAAAGGTATGGGCATCCTATATCCCCAAAACTTGTCCTAGAATTGAGTACAAATCTCATCAGTCCAAATGGGCCATACACGGAGCCACCACCTGTAGTTCAGAACCAGCTGTCCATTACAAACATCCACCTTTAAAATACTTTAGAAAAATTCCATTGATTTGGTTAACCTCTGTTATACACAGCCATTTAAAGAAATAAAAATTATTTTATAAAGGTCTTCAAGGAAACTGATATAAGAGATCTTAATAGGGAAGTAACCTTAATAATAAGGTAATTTTATTAAGGCCTTTATTAAGACCTTTAGTCTTCTTCTTTCTTATCTCCACTCGATCATATTAAGGTATCAAGCTTGTAAAACTTGAGATTTTTGATGTTGTCTGATTTGACAATCATCATGATTGGGTAAAGTAAAATGTGTCTGCCTTTGTCATTAAGACTGGGAGCACTACTCAGTGGCAGGTCGACTTAGCTCCAAAAGAAATGGCCGCCTCTGACATGAGGAACAGACGCCATGTGCAGCCACTCCTAACATGGAGTACAAACGCTGCTTATCCTGTATCCCTGGATCAGGAGCACTTACAGGGTACTATCAGCTGGGCCAGCTGAACCCAGATTTTTTAGTGAGCTTGTTACTGCTCTCCCTCCTCCTTTCCATCCGGGCTTGGGACCGTCAAAGGCGGAGTTAGACCTTTAGTGATAAAGCACAATTTAGATTATAGATTTTAAGCACAAGGTAATAACACCAAATTCAAATAATTTATATTGTGTGACATTTCAGTGCTAAAATAATAAATACTTTGTTACATAGCGCCTTCCCTATGGGAGCTGTGACCCACAGCTATTGTAGTTACTGACATGAATCTGATGTGCTTCTGCCAAGGATTCCATCGAAGTCTTGGAACTTTGTCCCTAGTACCTTTGCGTCCTTTTTCTTGCGGCTTGAAGAGCGGCTTTGCGTCGTATCGGCTATAGGGACATCATCATCTTGGAGGGAAGTCTTAGCTTTGACACGGCGGTGGAATCCTGGAGTCAGTCTCTGAAAATCTAGATCACAGCACCCATGGCCTCAAGGTCTCGGCGATCTTCAGTTTGTCTTCCCTAATTTTCCCAGCATCTCCACCAAAATGCCACGTGGAAAATTAGGGAAGACAAAAACTTCAGGAGGAAGCAACAATTTATTTCAGACAAGGACAAACTATGAATGGTAAACAAAAGATAGGCAAATGAGGGAAGTGTACAGAGTATAGCAAATAATAAACATAAAAAATAATATTCTGCTAAAATAATAAATACTTTGTTACGATATATATATATTTCCAGATTTCTTTATGAAGCTACCTATTGAATTAAATATATATATATATATATAATAAACATTTACAAAAATTATTATCGCAAAGTCCATGTGGTACAGGCTATAATTATCATGATAGGTAGTTAGAGACTGCTTTAACTATAAGTGTATCACATGTCTACATATATAGAAAGCAGTTAAACAGAAAAACAGAAACAGAAACAGAAAAAGTGCCTAATGTGTTTGAAAATCATTGGTTTATACCCACTCCTATGCTAATTCTAAAAAAAAAAGAAGAGAAATATAAGGTCACAAGATATAATAATGTACAAATTGCATTATAGGTTAAAACCACAAGGTATTAAGATATATAATAATAAGATAAGATACAATTTGGATTAAAGATTATAAATACAGTAAAACCTCCCTGTAAAAGACAACACCTAATTGCAGACCCAAATTTTTCTTTAGGGAAAGGTGTCCTTTTACCAGAGAGTTGCTAAATTGTGAAAATGGTTATTTTGCAAATGAAAACTCTCCTTTGTGGAGAAGTGTCCGCTAGCGGGGTGTCAGCTAAAGGAAGAATCTACTGTACAAGGTAATAAGACCAAATCAATTGTATAAAATATACACTAAAAATGATGAGATTAGGGTTCACAGTGAGCAAAAAGTTGACCATCATACCTACCCTAAGAGAATGTCTCATGCTACTAATTTTTATCACCAAGATTTAAATAGAAGATTTTATTAGAGGTAATAAAGTTGATAAGTAGATATCTGGATGAGAGATATATAGGAGACCATTCTGACACCTTTTCCCCAATATAAATATTTGAAATAGAATGTTAAAATGTGGCAATGGAAATATAAACAAAAATGTTTTTAAAAAACTTTTACAGGAGTTTTTTTAATTAAGAAATCATTTATAAACACAAGGTAATAAGACCAAATCCAAATAAATAAATAGGAAAGTGATAATTTCTGATTCATCTTCGGCTTCTCTGTCTTCATTGCAGGCAAGCCACCAGCCTAGCCACTTCAACGAAAGCTCTTCTATCTTCTCCATTGCTTCTTCTGGAAAGAGGTTTCTCAAATCTGAAAACTTGTGAATACAAACTCAAAATTTGGGGGGAAACCAATTCCAAAAATGTCCAAATTCTTTCATTCATGTCTGGAGGCATTGAGCCTGTTTAGTAGAACTGATATGCACCAAGATTGTGCCTTTCCAATTCCAAAGGTGCATTATAAATTTATCTTTCACTTCCAATGAAAGGCATCCATTAGCAAATTCCAAAATATTTTTGATGCAGATTTGAATGCCTAGAACCATTGTGCTTTTCCACTTCAAAACAAACTTCATCATTTCATCTCTCGCTTCTACAGGGAGGTAGTAGGTCTTTCCAAATTCCAAAACCATTTTAACCCAAGCTTGTACTTTGAGGGCTAGCAAGCAAAAAATGTCATTTACTTTTATAATCCAATATCTTTGGTAGGCGAAAGCTTCCATCTTCAGGACTTCTATTTCCTTTGCGTAAGCCCGGTTGATGGTGCTGACGTCCAAGACAAGGCTTCTGTAGAGACTTGCATTTTGGCACAGGATGCCATTCTCAACGTTTAGTTGGTTGATGTGCTCCTCCAAGCCATTCATCTGCGCATGCAGGTCTTTGATGTGAGCCTTGGCGTTCCCAAGTTCCTTCTGGAACTGGTCTAGCTGCTCCTTGATGAGACCATTCGAACTCTGAGTTCATTAATGGCATTATTGTTGCCATGAAGAATTTTGAAAAAAATTTTGCCAATCCAAATATATATATTAAAAATAAATAAATAAAAATGCATTTTTTTTACAAAACAAAAAAAAATATAATCTTTTTAAAGATTTGTGCTTTTAAATTTCTTGAGGCTTTTTCCAACAAAAGTAAAGAATTCTTTGTACCAATTGTGGCTCCATTGTTAGGAAATAAAATATTACAACAAACAACAAAAAGCCTTTATTCAGGGTCACTGACCCTATACAGGATTCACCAGAGGTATGCATAAGAACAAAGCAGCGAGACAAAGGAAATAACGATATATACAGAAGAAAAAGAAAAAAAAACAAGAAAGAGAAAGAGGGAAGCAAGGAAAACAACACAAAAAGAGTAGCAGTAAGAAAGTGAGGAGTGAGTGTCACTTGGCCTTCTTCTGAGATATGGACTTGTGGAAACCATAAAACGCCGTAGCAATATACTTATTCTGGGTCATATTGTCAATTATTGATGGAAGTAAAGCACAGAGTTGCCCAGTTTTGAGCATAAGGGTTCTTCTTTCTTCTTTCAGAGCATAGCAATCAAAAATATAGTGAGTGATTTCATTTTTTAGTTTTGAATTACAGAAGGTACAAATCGGGTCCTTACCGCAGAGCATCTTGGTGTGGTTTTCTCTAAAAAAACTTGAAAGTATTCTAACTTGTGCAAGTAGTCTTACAACCGGGAAAGGAAAATCCCCATAAAGGTATCCCTCCGTCATGAAAGATATGTGAATGTCTTTGTAGTGAGAGTATAGCTTAGATTTATCCATTCTTGTAAGGTCGTTTTGTATAGATTGGTCTGACGCTGTTTTTAAGAGCCCTGTAATCGCGCTCCTCAGCGTTTCAGGATCATCACAGGAAACAAGTGCAGGGGATCCATTATTGTTAAGCAGATTGGTGAGCTTTTTAATGAAACCAATGGGTGTGCCCGAAGCATTAGACAGTTTTCGTGTTCTATTAAAACATATACGCGGCAATCTGTCACTGCTCATATTCAACTCCCGCAGCCAATACTTCAGGGTTAATTTTAAAGCTTTTACACTCAAAGAGATACGACCGGTTTCTAATCTGATTATATAGCCTGGAGTGTATCTGGGCAGATTCAGGAACCTACGGATAAATATGTCTTGTATACTGTCCAGTAGGTCTTTATGCTCTGTTGCCCACAATGGAGCGGCATACATCAGAACAGCTCTTACTATTGTATCAAAGAGTTTGGTTGATAAATTTATTGACTTTGCTTTTGATTTTATTAATATTGGGTGTGTGCCGTTAATTGCTGTAAGTGCTTTTCCTTTAAAGTAATTTGCCGGGTGAGTAGTTGTTATTGTTGGTGTCAGAGGGAATCCCAAGTATGTATATCTTGAAGTTATTGTTATGGGTTTATCAATCCAGAACCATCTATCCTTATTTGAGGGTTTACCTCCATTACGGAACACCATAATCTTTGACTTGGACTCATTTAGTGTCATTAAGTTCTCATCGAGATATTCTTTCAGTATTTTGATCTTCTTTTGGAGGTTCATCCTGGACTCACCTATAATTGCTATGTCGTCGGCGTACAGCAATAAATGGATATCTCCAAATTCTGGCAAATTTACACTCGGCAGGTCTGAATTATTATAAATTTCGATTAAGTCTGTGATAAATAATATAAAGAGCAGTGGGGAAAGTGGTTCTCTGTGGAGGACTCCCGAGTTTATCTTAATACTTTCCGTGAATGATCCCTTCCATCTGATAGCTATAGTTGCTTGTTCGTAGTAACTTCTGATCGTACTTATGAATTGGTAACTTATGCCTAGGTTGTAAAGTTTTTTTCCAAAGTATTGAGTGAGGTACAGTATCAAATGCCTTCCTTAGATCGACAAAAAAGACATATAGTTTCCCCTCTTTTTTCTTAATGATAGTTGGATTAAAGTAGTTAGTGTAAATATGTGGTAAATACATGATCTTCCTTTTTTAAATCCCGCTTGGTTTTCCGGTACAACCCTTCTTCCCTCGACACATTTCTCCAGTCTTGATCTTAGGATTGAAGTGAAAAGCTTTGATACATTGCTAATCAGTGCAATACCTCGGTAGTTGGAGGGGCTGTTCTTATAACCATTTTTAAAGATTGGGTGTATAGTGGAATTAGTCCAAATTGCTGGGTATTTTCCAGTCGTCATAACACTATTGTAGAGTTGTTTCAACAGCAGTATGTACGAATCAGGGAGTATTTTTAATACTTCATTGGGGATGCCATCGGGCCCGCATGCCTTGTTACTCTTCAAACCAACTATCTCCTTGTATATGTCTGCATTGGTTATCTCTGTGTCCAATATAGGATCGTTCTGAGAAATCACATTATGTAAATTACAAATTCTCAAATTTTTCTCTGTAGTCATTAGTTCGCGGTAAAAGTTCAGCCAGTCCTGTATAGCTATTTCTCCTTGGATTATAGATGTGCTTTTGTAGAGCGCAATAGTTTTCCAGAAGGTTTTTGAGTCTTTAGCATTTCTGAGTATTTCCTGTTTTTCATTATCAAAGCCTTTTCTTTTTAGATCCAATAAAGCAAGATATTTCTTTCTGGAGGAAGCACAACATTCCCTGTCTTCCAATCTATTTGTTTTACGATATTTCTTCAGACTTTCTTTTGCCAGTTTTTTCATATCATAGCAGTCCTTATCGAACCACGGCTTAGATCTCCTGGGGCCGCCCTTAATTGAGTACGTTATTTTTGCAGATGACATTGCTTCCAAAATACGCTGATTGAAAGTGTATACAAGGTCATCGGAGGCTGGTATGTTTTTTCCCGCAATTCTTCCAGTTTCATTTTAAACATTGCGAGTCCCCCGGCTGACCATCTATATCTCGTAATATTATAATCTTCCCGTTTGGTTTTTTTCTCATTGAAGTTTTGGCCTTTTATCGTTAAAACCAAAGGGTGGTGGTCAGAGTACAGTTGGTCATCGACTTTAAAGTCCAGTAAAATTTGTAGTGAACCCTGTGAGAGTATGCAATAGTCAATAGTCAAAGAGCCTCTTTCAGATATGTATGTAAAATCTCCATCTTTATCCCCTCTAGATCTTCCATTAACTATTGTCAAAGAATTATCTTCCAGGAAATCAAGAAGTTTATCAGACAGAGATGATATTATATGATCTTTGGCCCTTCTTTCCGATGTTAGAGGGAGCTGGAAATTAAGTGGATTGTGTAGTCCTCCCAGCTTCCCAGTTCTGATGTTTAAATCTCCAAGTAAAATTATTTCCTTTCCATCTGCTATTTGCTTTTGAATGTATGTAGACAGTTTATCTAAGTTATGCAGCTGTATTTGGTTTGGAGGAAGGTATACAAATATTAAACAGATAACATTTTGGAGGGCTCTTGTGTTTGTTGATAAGAAAATAGATAACCAAGTGCCATCCTTTTCTGAACTGTCTAATCTATATTGCCCGCCTTCCCTAAAACCGACAATCATACCCCCTGACCCTCTTCCCCTTCCAGATTCTTTGGTGGCAGGTAATTCGATAATTTGGAAATAAAATATTTTTTTATTGAGAAGAAAAATATAAGATAAAAATGTGGGTGTTTGGGCTCTAAACTTTTATTTATTTATCTCTGTGATCAAATGTGAAATTTAAATTGGGGGAACTTAAACACAAGGAAAAAGAAACGTATCGAAAAAAAAATGAATAGATTTTTTTATCCTATTGTATAATAAACAGTACAATTTGGATTATAGATAAATAAATATAAACAAACACAAGGTAATAAGACCAAATATCAGTACTACATTCAGTACTTTTATCTGAAGATGGTAAAACGCTGTTACCGAAATGGCACACACTATTAATATATTTGGATTTGGTGTTATTACCTTGTGTTTAAGACCTTTAGTCTTATATACAGCAATGGAATTAATAAACTGTAGGCTTAAGTGATAATTTGAACCTCTGTGAGAGGTCATCTCTCTACAAAGGTCAGTTTTCATCGAAATTATCATTTTTACTACAGCAGAACTACCTCCCTGTAAAGGATATATAATTGCAGAGCCAAAGTGTCCTTTAGGGAAAGAGCTGTCCTCCTACCAGAGAGTTACTAAATAGTAAAAATGGTAATTTTTCAAATGAAAACTGTCCTTTGTGGAGAGGTGCTAGGGGGTGTCTGCTAAAAGGGAGGTTTTACTGTATATTAACTGCTCTCTGGTAAGAGGAACTTCCCCCTAAAGGACACTTTGGCTCTGTAACCAGATGTTATCCTTTACAAAGATTCTACTGTATTTATTCATTCATCAACATCATGACATAAATTATTGATATTTTAAAATTGTTTTGATAAGTTCATATACCATTTCAATTCATTGTAAGATCATAGTGGTAGTAATTTTATCTATTTATCCAATATTTTTCATCACAGTAAAGATAGTAGAAGATTATTTTTATGTGTAAAAGAAACTTTTGTGCTTAAATGCTTTCATTTACTTCTTCTTCTTCCTTATCTCTACTCAATCATATTAAGGTATCAAATTGTGACCCTTAATGGTGTCTGTTTGATAACCATCATGACTGGGTGAAATAGAATGCATCTGCCTTTGTCATTAAGACTGGGAGCGCTACTCAGTGTAAAGACGACTTAGCTCCAAAAGAAAAGGCCGCCTCTGACATGAGGAACAGACGCCATATGCAGCTGCTTCTAACTTGGAGTACAAACGCTGCTCATCCTGTATCCCTGGATTAGGAGGCCTTACAGGGTACTATCAGACGGGCCAGCTGAGCCAAGGTTTTTTAGCGAGCTTGTTACTGTACCCCCTCCTCATTTTTCAACCGGGCTTGGGACCGGCAAAGGCAGAGTTAAATGCTTCATTTCCCAAATATATACTGTATATGATATTTCCAGATTTCTTTAAGTAGCTACCTCTTAAATAAAATATGTATTTATAAAAAAATGAACAAATAAAAAAATTATTATCCCAAAGTACATGTTGTACAGGCTATAATTATCATGATGGGTAGTTAGCAACTGCCTTAACTATAAGTGCATTTCATGTCTACATACTCTATATAGAAAGTAGTTAAACTTGTGCACTCTCAAATATACAAGGTCTCCATTTGGTTATACACTAGTGCGGTAACTCCGCCTTTGCTGGTTTCAAGCCCAGATGAAAAAGGAGGAGGGGGAGCAGTAACAAGCTCAATAAAAAACCTGGGCTCAGATGGCTCGGCTGATAGTACCCTGTAAGGGCTCCTAATTCAGGGATGCAGGATGAGCAGCGTTTATACTCCATGTTAGGAGTGGCTGCACATGTTGTCTGTTCCTCATGTCAGAGGCGGCCATTTTGTTTGGAGCTAAGTCGGCCTGCCACTGAGTAGTGCTCTCAGTCTTAATGACAAAAGTAGATGCACACTACTTCACCCAGTCATGATGGTTGTCAAGTCTCAAACTTTACAAGCTTGATACCCTAATATGATTGATTGGAGATAAGAAAGAAGAAGAGACTTGTGCGGTTATTCTTTTATAAGAAAGAGAGGCCATTGTAGCAATTTCTTTCAGAAAAAGTGTCCAATGTGGTTTAAAACTATTGGTTTATACCAACTCCTCTGCTAATTCCCAAAAAAAAAAGAGAAACATAAGGTAACAAGATATAATAATGTACAATTTGGATTATAGATTAAAACTACAAGGTAATAAGATCAAATCTAAATAAATTAATAATGTGAGATGCTGTTACACAAAATTTATTTATTTGGATTTGGTCTTATTACCTTGTAGTAAAAAGATATATAATAATGAGATAATGGCACAATTTGGATAATAGACTATAAATACAGTAGAACCTCTCGGTAAAGGATAACACCTAATTGCAGAGCCTTACCGGAGAGTTGCTAAATTGTAAAAATGGTAATTTTGCAAATGAAACTGTCATTTGTGGAGAGGTATCCGCTAAAGGGAAGTTCTACTGTACAAGGTAATAAGACCAAATCAATGGTATAAGATACAGTATATACTAAAAAAATGATGAGATTTGTGTTCACAGTGAACAAAAAGTTGACCATTATACCTACCCTAAAAGAATGTCTCATGCTACAAATTTAATCACAAATTTGTAAGAGTAAAAGATTTTATCACAGGTAATAAAGTTGATAAGTAGATATCTGGATGAGATATATAGGAGACCATTCGGACATCTTTTCCCCATTATAGTTGAAATAGAGTGTTAAAATGTGACAATGTAAATATAAACAAAAATGTTAAAAAAACTTGTACAGGAGCTTCTTTAATTAAGAAATCATTATATACACAAGGTAATAAAACCAAATCCAAATAAATAAATAGGAAAGTGATTATTTCTGATTCATCTTCGGCCTCTCTGTCTTCATTGCAGACAAGCCACCAGCCTAGCCACTTCAATGGAAGCTCTTTAATCTTCTCCATTGCTTCTTCTGGAAGGAGGTTTCTCAATTCTGAAAACCTGTGAATACAAACTTCAAGTTTGCGGGAAAACCAATTCCAAAAATGTCCAAATTCATTCATCCCTGTCTTGATGCATTGAGCCTGTTTAGCAGAACTGGCATAAACTAAGATTCGCCTTTCCAATTCCAAAGGTGCATTATCATTTCACCTTTCACTTCCAATTAAAGGCATCCATTAGCAAATTACTAAATCTTTTTGATGCAGGTTTGAATGCATAGAACCATTGTGCTTTTCCACTTCAAAACAGACTTCATCATTTCATCTCTCGCTTCTACAGGGAGGTAGTAGGTCTTTCCAAATTCTAAAACCAATTTACCCAAGCTTGTACTTTGAGGGCAAGCGCAAGTTAAAAATGCCAGTTACTTGTTTAAACAGATTTCTGAGTTGGTAGGTGGAAGCTTCTATCTTCAGAACTTCTATTTCCTTTGCGTAAGCCCGGTTGATGGTGCTGACGTCCAAGACAAGGCTCCTGTAGAGACCTACATTTTGGCGCAGGACACCATTCTCAAGATTTAGGTAGTTGATGTGCTTCTCCAAGCTATTCACTTGCGCCAGCAGGTCTTTGATGTAAGCCTTGGCACTCCCAAGTTCCGTCTGGAACTGGTCTAGCTGCTCCTTAATGAGAGCAATTCGAACTCTTAAGTTCAATAATGGCAACCTTTGCTGTGAAGAATTTTGAAAAAATTTTGGCCAATTCAAATATAAAAAAACAACAATATAAAAAATAAATAAAAAAATTAAAAACATTTTTACAAAACAATTAAAAATATACATTTATAAAAAAAAAGAAAATTAAAAACTTTGCTTTTTGCACTTGAAATTCTTGGTCCTCAAAAAATCTCTAAACTAATTATTACTATTAGCAATTGTTATACTTTGTTACAAGCAAATAAATTTTCTATTGAGATTTTAAAAAGGAGAAAGAGAGATTTCCTGTCTTAGAAGTCACCTGTCTTAGGAGATTTACTGTCTTGGGATATTTTCTGTCTCAAAAGTCACCTGTCTTGGGAGGTTTCCTGTCTTGGGAGATTTCCTGTCTTAGAAGTCACCTTTCTTAGGAGATTTCCAGTCTTAGAAGTCACCTGTCTTGGAAGATTTCCTATCTTAGGAGATTTAATGTCTTAGAATTTGATTTTTTAGGAGAAACAGAGTTCTTTTCCACCAATTTAGTTTTATTAGATAACTGGCCTAACACATTCACATCTAATTTTTAACCCTAAATGTAAATATGTTGAATATCCTATATAAAGAATATCAATGAATTTGCATAAGAAACAATAATTTTGGGTTTTATTGTAACCAATTCTATTCAACTTGTCTAAAGAGTCAATCTGTCTTACAAGTGCATTTTTGCTTGGAACCAAATGAAAACTCCCAGGACAGGTTTTACTGCATCTGTATATTATATAATATTAAAATTTTCTATAATATAAAAAGAAAAACTATCATTTATTATTATTTTAAATAGGTATAATTAAATGACCTATTTTTAAATCACTAATATATAGAATAATTTTTTTAATTCTATTTTTAACTGAAAATATCTATTGTAATTTTTATATTCAAATTATTTTGAAAATAAACTACTTGATAGTGAATAATTCTTTTTTTATTTTTATTTTATCACGACTGCACTATTCAAATCTTATTTACAAAAATTTGACAAGATGTATATTTATGAAAAGTAAGAAGAAAAAAAAAAGAAAATTAATACTGTATATATGGCAAATCAATATAAATCTGTGAAAATCATTTTTCAAAAATCACCATCGATGTAGCACCATCTATTGCTGAAAATTATAAAACATTTTCAATTTTACTTTTATATACATTAGAACCATCTCACTGTGAAGGATAATACCTGAATTACAGAGCCAAAGTGTCCTTTAGGAAGAGGTGTCCTCTTACTGGAGAGTTTCTAAATACAGTAGAACCTCTAAGAGAGGACACTCTCGCTAGTGGACTCTTCTCTATAAAGACAGTTTTCAACTGTAAAATTACAATTTTTACTAATTAGCAACTCTCCACTATGGGAGGACATCTTTCTCTAAAGGACATTTTGGCTCTGTAACTAGGTGTTGTTCTTTACAGGAAGGTTCTACTGTAATAAAAATGTTTTTTTTTTGCCTTTTCCTAGTACATGTAGTACAGGCCATGATAATCATGGTGGGTAGAAGAAGGCGACTGCTTTTACTGTAAGTGCACTACATGTCTACAGATGTGAAAAGCAGCTCAACTTTGCACTTTTTCAAGAATCGGGGGCAATTGGAACATTTCTTTTTTTTATATAAAAAAAAGTCCCCAATGCGAGAATCGAACCCGGGTTGAAGAGGTCAAAAACCAATAAAATTTGTAATTTTGCAAATTGACACTGTGTTTTGTAGACAGGTATGGGTATCCAATATCCCCAAAACTTGCCCTAGAATTGAGAACAAATCTCATCATCCCAACCTGGCCATACACGGAGCCACCACCTGTGGTTCAGAACCAGCTGTCCATTACAAACATCCACTTTTAAAATACTTTTGAATAATTCCATTGATTTTGTTAACCCCTGCTATACACAACCATCCAAAGAAATAAAAATCCTTTTATAAAGGTCTTCAAGGAAACTGATATTAGACATCTTAATAGGGAAGTTATTTTATAATTGAGGTCATTTTATTAAGGCCTTTATTAAGACCTTTAGTGATAAAGCACAAATTAGATTATAGATTTTAAACACAAGGTAATAACACCAAATAAATTCATATTGAAAGACGTTTCAGTAACAGCATTCATTGATCATAAAGTTATTCTTTTGTCTGATGGTAACAATGCTGTTACTGAAGAATCACACACTATTAATTTATTTGAATTTGATCTTATTATCTTGTGTTTAAGACCTTTTTTTTAGTCTTATATACAGATTCTCCTGAAAGGGACAGAAAGCAATGGAATTAATAAACTTAAGCTTAAATGATATTTTTGAACCTCCATGAAAGGACATCTCTCTACAAAGAACTGTTTTCACATAAAAATTATCATTTTTACTACAGTAGAACCTCCCTTTAATGGACACCCTGCTAGCAGACACCTCTGCACAAAGGAAAGATTTCAATTGCAAAAATACCATTTTTACAATTTAGCAACTCTCCAGTGAGAGGACACCTCTCCCTAAAGGACACTTTGGCTCTGCAATTAGGTATCCTTTAAAAGGAGGTTCTACTGTATATTTAACTGCTCTCTGTTTAGAAGGAACCTCTCCCTAAAGGACACTTTGGTTCAAAAGAGGTTCTACTGTACAAATTAATAAGACCAAATCAATTGTATAAGATATATAAAAAAATGATGATATTTGAGTTCAGAGTGAGCAAAAAGTTGACCATCATTCCTACTCTAAAAGAATGTCTCATGCTACTAATTTTTATCACAAATTTGTAACAGTAGAAAATTTTATCAGAGGTAATAAAGATGATAAGTAGATATCTGGATGAGATATATAGGAGACCATTCTGACACCTTTCCCCCATTATAAATATTTGATATAGAATGTTAAAATGTGGCAATGGAAATATAAACAAAAAGTTTTTTAAAAAGCTTGTACAGGGGCTTCTTTAATTAAGAAATCTTTTATATACACAACGTAATAAGACCAAATCCAAATAAATAAATAGGAAAGTGATTATTTCTGATTCATCTTCGGCCTCTCTGTCTTCATTGCAGGCAAGCCACCAGCCTAGCCACTTCATCGGAAGCTCTTCAATCTTCTCCATTGCTTCTTCTGGAAGGAGGTTTCTCATTTCTGAAAACTTGTGAATACAAAAACCAAATTTGGGGGAAAACCAATTCCAAAAATGTCCAAATTCATTCATTCATGTCTGGATGCATCGAGCCTGTTTAGCAGAACTGGCATAAACCAAGATTGTGCCTTTCCAATTCCAAAGTTACATTATCATTTTATCTTTCACTTCCATTGAAAAGAATCCTTTTTCAAATTCCAAAATATGTTTGATGCAGGTTTGAATGCATAGCACCATTGTGCTTTTTCACTTCAAAACAAAATTCATCATTTCATTTTTCACTTCTGCACGAAGGTAGTAGGTCTTTCAAATTCCAACATCAGTTTTACCCAAGCTTGAAATTTGAGGAAAAGCAAGCAAAAAATGCCATTTACTTTTATAATCAAATTTCTGAGTTGGTAGGTGGAAGCTTCCATCTTCAGGACTTCTATTTCCTTTGCGTAGGCCCGGTTGATGGTGCTGACGTCCAGGACAAGGATCTTGTAGAGGCTTGCATTTTGGCGCAGGACGCCTTTCTCAACGTTTAGTTGGTTGATGTGCTCCTCCAAGCCTTTCACCTGCCCCTGCAGGTCTTTGATGTAAGCCTTGGCGCTCCCAAGTTCCTTCTGGAACTGGCCAAGCTGCTCCTTGATGAGAGCATTTTGAACTTGCCATTCAACAAAGGCAACCTTGTTGCCATGTAGAATTTTGAAAAAATAGTGCCAATCCAAATATTTATATAAAAAAATAAATTTAAAAAATACATTTCTTTTTTTTACAAAATAAAAAAAAATCTTTTTAAAGATTCGTGCCTTCAAATTCCTTGGTGCTTTTTCAAACAAAATTTGAATTCTTTGTAGCTATTGTTGCAGCACCATTGTTAGGAAATAAAATATTTTTTTATTGAGATTAAGGGGAAAAATGAGATAAAAATGTGGGTGTTTGGGCTCTAAACTTTTATTTACTTATCTTTGTGATCAAAAGTGAAATCTAAATTTGGGAACTTAAACACAAGGTTAAAGGATAAATCAATATTTTTTATCCTATTGTATAATAAACAGTACAATTTGGATTATAGATAAATAAATATAAACAAACACAAGGTAATAAGACCAAATATCAGTACTACATTCAGTACTTTTGAAGATGGTAACAACGCTGTTACCGAAACATCACACACTATTAATATATTTGGATATGGTGTTATTACCTTGTGTTTAAGACCTTGAGTCTTATATACATCAATGGAATTAAAAAAGTGTAGCCTTAAGTGATAATTTGAACTTTCATAAAAGGTAATCTCTATACAAAGGTCATTTTTATCATCAAAATGATCATTTTACTACAGTAGAACTACCTCCCTGTAAAGGACACTTAATTGCAGAATCAAAATATCCTTATCAGAGAGTTACTAAATAGTAAAAATGTTTTTTTTTTTTTAATGAAAACTATCCTTTGTGGAGAGGTGCTAGCGGGGTGGCTGCTAAAAGGGAGGTTTTACTGTATATACAAGGTGTGTCCAATAAATAATGAGACCGGTCAAAAACAAAGAAAAAATGAAATGATAATTTTTTTTTTAAAGTCTATTTAAAAAATAGAAAGCTTCAGCTATACTGCAGTATATCACATCACATTATTGCGCGCGCAGTCGATAAATTGTAAGCTTGTAAAAATAACGCCTTGCATAACAACTACTAATTTGTAATAGATAGAAAATTCGACCAACGAATTTGCATTAAATTTTGCTACAAAATTGGGAAATCGGCTTCAGAAACTTTAGATTTGTTGAAATTAGCATTTAGAAATGAAAATATAAATAAGCCCACCACATTTAGGTGGTTTTCACGATTTAAAAATGGAATGGAATCGGTGGAAAATGAGAAGCGTGTTGGACGTCCAATTCTGCACAGGAAACCTGTAAAGGTGAGCCAAATTTCAAATTTGATAAAAGAAAATTCACGAATAGGGTTACAGTACATTGAGGAAGAAACAGGGATATCAAAATCATTAGTTGGATCGATAATTAAAGAAGACTTGCATTTAAAGAAGACACCTTCAAAATTCGTCCCTAAAATGCTCACAATCCAACAAAAGGAGAATCGCGTTGAAGTTGCCAAAAAAGTGCTTGAAATGGTGGAAGAAAACCCTAATTGGAAGGAAAAAGTAATAACTGGAGACGAGATATGGGTTTATGGGTATTACCCGGAAACAAAACGCCAATCCATGGAGTGGAAAGGAAAAGATGAACCAAGAACTAAGAAATCCCGACTTTGCAAGTCAAAAAACAAAGTCTTATTGGTCATGTTCTTTGATATAAAGGGAATTGTGCATTATGAATATCTAGAGGAAGATCAAACAATCAATAAGGAGTATTATTTAAACATTATGAGACGTGTACGTGAATCAATTCGTCTGAAAAGAAGTGAAATGTGGAGTTCCAAAAATTGGATTATCCATCATAATAATGCACCACCACACGGCTCTACATCTGTACTGACTTATTTGGCTGAACACGGCATCCAAATACCTCAACACACAACCTCCCTATTCCCCAGACCTAGCTCTAAATGATTTTTTTTTCTTTCCTAAACTCAAAATGGCTCTAAAAGGAAGGAGATTTGACACTAGAGAGTCCATCATAGCGGATTCGAAAAAGTTCTTGAAGTACACTACGAAAGATGACTTTTCTAAATGTTTTAAATCATGGGAGAAGAGATGGAAATTATGTATAGATGCGGGAGGGAACTATTTTGAAAAATACTAATATTTTTTTTTAATCATTCTATTTTTTCTTTATTTATATAGATCTGCTCTCTGGTAAGAGGAACCTCTCCCTAAAGGACACTTTGGCTCTGTAACCAAATGTTATCCATTACAGAGATTCTACTGTATTTGTTGTCATTCATCAACAAACCTAAATTATTGACATTGAGACAATTGTTTTGAAAAGTTCATATACCATTTCAATTCATTATAAGATCCTAGTGGTAGTAATTTTATCTATTTATCCAATATTTTTTCATCACAGTAAGGATAGTAGAAGTTTATTTTTTGTGTAAAAGAAACATTTGTCCTTAAATGCTTTCATTTCCTAAATATAAATATATGATATTTCCAGTTTATTTATGATGCTACCTCTTAAATAAAATATGTATTTATAAAAATAAACATTTACAAAAATTATTATTCCAAAGTACATGTGGTACAGGCTATAATTATCATGATAGGTAGTTAGCGATTGGCTTAACTATAAGTGCATCACATGTCTACATATATAGAAAGCAGGTAAACTTTTGCACACTTACAAATATACAAAGTCTCCATTTGGTAACACATTAGTGCAGCTGTTATTTTACAAGAAATAGGGGTCATTGAAGCCATTTTTTCATCAGAGAAATTTCCCAATGTGGTTTAAAATTATTGGTTTATACCCACTCCTCTGATAATTCTAAAAAAAGAAAAACATAAGGTAACAAGATATAATAATGTACAATTTGGATTATATAATAAGATTACAAGATAATAAGACCAAATCTGAATAAATTAATAGTGTGTGATGCTGTTACCCACAATTTATTTATTTATATTTAGTCTTATTACCTTGTAGTAACAAGATATATAATTATGAGATAAGATACAATTTGTATTATAGATTATAAATACAGCAGAACCTCCCGGTAAAGGACAACACTTAATTGCACACCCGAAGTGTCCTTTAGGGAGATGTGTTCTCTTACCGGAGAGCAGTTAAATATAGAGTAGAACCTCCCTGTAAAGGACACCTAATTACAGAGCCAAAGTGTCCTTTAAGGAGAGGTGTCTTTATACCAGAGAGTTGCTAATTTGCAAAAATGGTAATTTTGCAAATAAAAACTGTCCTTTGTGGAGAGGTGTCCCCTAAAGGGAGGTTCTACTGTACAAGGTAATAAGACCAAACCAATTGTATAAGATATATAATAAAAATGATGAGATTTTGGTTCAGAGTTAGCAAAGAGTTGACCATCATACCTACCCTAAAAGAATGTCTCATGCTACTAATTTTTATCACCAAGATTTGAGTGGGTGATTTTATCAGAGGTAATAAAATTGATAAGTAGATATCTGGATGAGATATATAGGAGACCATTCTGACACCTTTTCCCCATTATAAATATTTGAAATAGAATGTTAAAATGTAGCAATGGAAATATAAACAAAATGTTTTTAAAAACTTGTACAGGAGTTTCTTTATTTAAGAAATCATTTATAAACACAAGGTAATAAGACCAAATCCAAATAAATAGGAAAGTGGTCATTTCTGATTCATCTTCAGCCTCTCTGTCTTCATTGCAGGCGAGCCACCAGCCAAGCCACTTCAACGGAAGCTCTCCAATCTTCTCCATTGCTTCTTCTAGAAGGAGGTTTCTCAATTCTGAAAACTTGTGAATACAAAAATCAAGTTTGGGGATAACCAATTCCAAAAATGTCCAAATTCATTCATCCATGTCTGGATGCATTGAGCCTGTTTAGCAGAACTGATATGCACCAAGATTGTGCCTTTCCAATTCCAAAGGTACATTATCATTTTATCTTTCATTTCCAATGAGAGGCTACCATTTCCAAATTCCTAAATATTTTTGATGCAGGTTTGAAAGAGTAGAACCATTGTGCTTTTCCAATTCAAAACAAACTTCATCATTTCTTTTTTCACTTCTGCACGAAGGTAGTAGGTCTTTCTGAATTCCAACATCAGTTTGACCCAAGCTTGTACCTTGGGAGCGAGCAAGCTAAAAATTCTAGTTACTTTTTAAAATAGATTTCCAATTTGGTAGGTGGACGCTTTGATCTTTAGGGCTTCTATTTTGTTTGCGTATACCCAGTTGATGGTGCTGACGTCCAGGACAAGGCTCCTGTAGAGACCTACATTTTGGCGCAGGACGCCATTCTCAAGATTTAGCTGGTTGATGTGCTTCTCCAAGCCATTCACTTACGCCAGCAGGTCTTTGATGTAAGCCTTGGCCCTCCCAAGTTCCTTCTGGAACTGGTTTAGCTGCTCCTTGATGAGAGCAATTCGAACTCTCAGTTCAATAATGACAAAATTGTTGCCATAAAAAAAATTTTGAAATTTTTTGCCAATAAAAAAATTAAAAAAATAAATGGTGAAACAAAAAACATTTTTACAACACAATAAAAATATATATTTATAAAAATAAAAAAATTAAAAACTTTGATTTTTGGGCCTGAAATTCTGGTTATTTTCAAACAATCTTCAAAATAATTTTTACTATTAGCTATTGTTGCAACGTTGTTACTAGCAATAAATTTTCTATTGAGATTTTAAAAAGGAGAAAGGGAGATTTACTGTCTTGGGAGATTTCCTGTCTCAAAATTCACCTGTCTTGGGAGATTTCCTGTCTTAGAGGTCACCTGTCTTAGGAGATTTTCTGTCTTGGGAGATTTCATGTCTTAGGATTTGATTTTTTTAGAAGAAACAGAGTTCTTTTCAACTAATTTAGATCTCTTAGATAACTGACCTTGTCTAACACATTCACATCTAATTTTTTAACCCTAAAGGTAAAATGTGTTGAATATCCTATATAAAGAATATCAATGAATTTTCGTAAGATAAAATATTTTTGGGTTTTATTGTAACCAATTGATAAGGTACAATTTGGATTATAGATTATAAACACAAGGTAATTAGACCAAATCCAAATAAATAAATATTGTGTAACGTTACGGTTACACCGCTGTTACCATCTTCAGACAAAAGTACTGAATGACTTGATAGTAAATAATTATTTTTCTATCTTTCTTTTATCACGACTGTACCATACAAATCTTATTTACAAAAAATTGATAAGATGTTTATTTATGAAAAGTAAGAGGAAAAAGAAAAAGATTTCCTGTCTCAAAAGTCACCTGTCTTAGGAGATTTCCTGTCTCAAAAGTCACCTGTCTTAGGAGATTTCCGGTCTCAAAAGTCACCTTTCTTGGGAGATTTCCTGTCTTGGGAGATTTCCTGTCTTAGGAGATTTCTTTTCTCAAAGGTCACCTGTCTTGGGAGATTTCCTGTCTTAGAAGTCACCTGTCTTATGATATTTCCTGTCTTAGAAGTCATCTGTCTTGGGAGATTCCCTGTCTTAGGAGATTTCCTGTCTCAAAAGTCAACTGTCTTTGGATATTTCCTGTGTTAGAAGTCACCTGTCTTGGAAGATTTCCTGTCTTAGAAGTCACCTGTCTTATGAGATTTTCTGTCTTAGAAGTCACCTGTCTTAGAAGTAACCTGTCTTGGGAGATTTCCTGTCTTAGAAGTCACCTGTCTTAGGAGATTTCCTGCCTCAAAAGTAATTTATCTTGGGAGATTTCCTGTCTTAGAAGGCACCTGTCTCATGAGATTTCTTGTCTTAGAAGTTATCTGTCTTGGGAGATTTCCTCTCTTAGGAGATTTCCTGTTTCAGGATATTTCCTGTCTTTGACGATTTCCTGTCTCAGGAGATTTCATGTCTTAGGAGATTTCATGTCTTAGGATTTGATTTTTTAGGAGAAATAGTTTTCTTTTCCACTATTTTAGTTTTCTTAGATAACTGACCTAACACATTTCCATTTAATTTTTTAACCCTAAAGTTCAAATGTTGAATATCCTATATAAAGAATATCAATGAATTTGCATAAAAAAGAATAGATTTAGGTTTTATTGTAACCAATTTTATTCAACCCCTGTCTCAGGAGTCAATCTGTCTTATGTGTGCATTTTTGCTTGGAACCAAATGGAAACTCCCAGGACAGGTTTTACTGCACATCTGTATATTATATAATTCTATAATTTATTTTCATTTATTTGTATTTTATTTTTATGACTATTATTAAAAGAAAAACTACCATTTACTGCCGTGACAGAAGGAGACAGAATGACGAAAGAGAAAACGGATATTCCCAAAGGAGGCAAGAACCAATGTTCTTCTATGGACCCCGTTCCAAATTCCCGGCGCTCAATGACGACGAGCCAAGAGATAATTTTAGACGTTACCGAAGCCCTTCCCCATACCCTGGCCGAAACGGACAACATTCGTCGCCTATTAGAGGGTCCAGTCGGTCACCTCGCCGTTCCCGCCAGGGAAACTAGAGGTTGCGACCTATTTTGGAGGTGGGGCCGCAAAATTTGGAAACCCTCCCTCATCCACTACAGTGGATATGAAAGCAAATTATATAAATATTAAAATAGAAGGAAATATAACCAGTGCTCTTGTTGATTCTGGGGCTTCTTATTCTGTCGTGTCCGAGAGGTTCAGACTCAAATTGAAGAAAATAATGTTTGCCGAAACTGACGTGAGCTTAAGAGTGGCCAACGGTAAAATTATAAAACCGAAAGGATGCTGCTCTTTAAAATTGGACTTAAATGGTCTGCAGGAAAATTTCGAATTTATTGTTCTGGAGGACTGTAGTCACGATGTGATCCTCGGATGGGACTTTTTGAAGTTATCCAGGGCGGTAATTGATTCTGCAGAAGATACACTTTTTTTAGAGGAATTCCTAGTCGAGGACACACCCAAGAACAACTCACCTCTCTACGCGGAACGGGAATACAGAATAGAGCCCGCATCTTGTCAGCTGATAGAGGTATTAAGCAGAGACATCTCAGATAATGCAGCTGTGGTGGCAGAAAGTCAAAAAGGTCTGTCGCTGGAAAGAGAACTAATGGCTCCCTACTCTATCATCTCACTTACCAGTAACAGGGGAAAACTGTGGGTGGCAAATTGGAGCCCATATCCGAAGATAATTCCCCAGGGGATGCACGTGGCCGATGGTGTCGTCATCGAGGATAGCCAGCTTTGTGTACTTGCTGAGGGCAACCACGTAGGAACAGATATAGGCCATTCCGAGGATTTAAAAATTGCGGAAATTTTAAATATAGATGATTCACTTGACGATTTTCAAAAAGAAAAATTAAGAAATTTATTGAGAAACTATAGAGATATTTTTGATTTCAGAAAAAAAGAAGCGTCCAAGACCGATAATGTTAAGCATCGAATTAGCACTGGAGATCACCTTCCCACCAAACAACGACCGTACCGAGTAGCACCAGCGGAACGTCAAATTATTCAAGAGGAGGTAAATAAAATGGAAGAAATTGGTATTATTCAGCCCTCTGCGAGCCCATGGGCCTCACCGGTCGTTTTGGTCAGGAAAAAAGATGGCAGCTGGAGATTCTGCGTCGATTACCGCCGCCTTAATAAGATAACAAAAAAGGATGTTTACCCGCTCCCAAGGATCGACGACACTTTGGACTGTCTACAGGGAGCACGATTTTATTCCTCTATGGATCTCCAATCTGGATACTGGCAGATCGACATGGAGGAAGCGGACCTTGAGAAGACTGCATTCATAACCCCAGATGGATTGTATGAGTTCAAAGTGATGCCATTTGGGTTATGCAACGCTCCAGCTACATTCGAACGAATGATGGACGGCCTCTTGAAGGGTCTTAAGTGGACAATCTGTCTCTGTTACCTTGATGACATAGTCGTTTTTTCCGATGATTTTGAGGAACATCTGAGACGCCTTCAGCTGGTATTAGGCTGTTTGAGGAAGGCTGGCTTGTGCCTCAATTCAGGGAAATGCAGGTTTGGTGCGAAAACTATAACAGTTCTTGGACATGAGGTGAGTGGAGATGGAATATGTCTCGATCCAGAAAAAATTAGAGCAGTCCGTGACTTCCCCAGACCAAAGTCGCTAAAAGAAGTTAGAAGTTTCCTAGGGCTATCTTCCTACTACCGCCGTTTCATACCCAATTATGCCCATATAGCCCAACCATTAAACGCTCTTTTAAAGAAAGATTCAGTGTTTAGTTGGAACATAGAAGAGCGGCACGCATTTGAAGCTCTCAAGTCAGCCCTAATTTCTGAGCCTGTCTTGGGACATTTTGATCATTCATCCCCAACAGAAATACATACTGATGCGAGCAACTATGGAATAGGAGCAGTTTTAGCGCAAATTCAAAAGGGAAAGGAAAGAGCCATTGCCTATACATCGAGAACGCTCAATAAGGCGGAAAGAAATTATTCGACGACTGAGAGAGAATGTCTTGCTATTATTTGGGCCATTGGCAAATTCCGGCCGTATGTTTTTGGACGTCCATTCACTATCGTAACTGACCATCACTCCTTGTGCTGGCTGACCAACCTCAAGGACCCATGTGGGAGGTTAGCAAGATGGGCTCTTCGGCTGCAGGAGTTTGATGTTACTGTTGTGCACAAGAGCGGAAGAAAACATCAGGACGCTGACTGTTTATCAAGAAGTCCCCTAAATTGTAGTGAAGATATAGAAGAAGATATTCCTTGCATAGTTGCCTTACAGAATTTTGGACGGGAACAAATGAAAGACCCGGACCTCACGAAGATAGCCGACAAAATCCAACAGGAAACATCTAACAAGTCCTTTATAAAAATAAACGATACTCTCCATAAAAAAAAATTACGATCCAATGGGAAGGGAATGGCTTCTGGTGGTCCCCCGCCACTTGAGGCCTGAAATACTGAGAAACTTACATGATTCTCCCACTTCAGGACATCTTGGATTTACTAAGACATATGATCGAATAAGAAAAAAATTCTACTGGCCCGGAATGTATAGAAATGTTAGGAAGTACGTGGCTCACTGTCCAGATTGTCAGCGACGCAAACGCCAGCCCCAACTCCCTCCAGGACTTTTGCAGCCGATACCTGTGCCTATAGCCGCCTTCGAAAAAGTGGGAATGGATCTCCTTGGAAGGTTTCCAACATCTATGTGTGGGAATCGCTGGATCATTGTCTGTACGGATTACCTCACCAAGTTTGCGATCACGAAAGCTCTACCGACAAGTGAATCAGTGGAAGTAGCGAAATTCTTCATTGAAAATGTAATTCTGAAGCATGGTGCGCCGAGGGAAGTTATCACAGACTGAGGACGAAATTTTTCATCTTCAATGATTCGTGATCTGAACAAACACTGCAGAATAACTCATCGGACAACACCCGCCTACCACCCTCAGACCAATGGACTCACTGAAAGGTTGAATAAAACAATAGCAGACATGCTGTCCATGTATGTGGACGTCAACCAGAAAGATTGGGATGAGATTCTCCCATTCGTGACGTTCGCATACAACACGGCGAAGCAAGAGTCCACGGGGTTTAGTCCATTCTACCTTGTGCACGGGCGTGAGGCGGAGACCCCACTAGACTTGCTATTCCCCAAATTTCCTTCAGAGGATGAAGATGACTTCATCCAGACTCTAGGATCAAGGGCCGAAGAAGCGCGACAGCTGGCACGCATTCACACTATGAGGTCCCAGGGAGGAAATAAACTCCGTTACGACGCCCATCACAGAAACATAATCTATCAGCCCGGAGTTCTCGTTTGGATCTATATCCCTGTGCGCAAGGTGGGTTTGTCTGAAAAACTAATGTGATGTTATTTCGGCCCGTATAAAGTAACAAGAAAAATATCCGATGTGACATATGAAGTGGAGACATTCGGAGACCAGCATGGTCGTCGTAAAACAAAGGACATAGTTCACATCTGCAGGATGAAGCCCTATTTAGATCCAGAGAAGTGGGAGGACCACCTGGAGGAGGACATGGAAGACGACTTATCAAGTCCTCAAAAGGAAGAAGTTCCAGCGGAAGGGAGGCAACCACCTCCAGGTGGTCCTCCCACTTCTCTGGATCTAAATAGGGCTTCATCCTGCAGATGTGAACTATGTCCTTTGTTTTACGACGACCATGCTGGTCTCCGAATGTCTCCACTTCATATGTCACATCGGATATTTTTCTTGTTACTTTATACGGGCCGAAATAACTTGGCCCAGGAGGAGGTCCCCAGACCAGGAGACCAGGATATCCCTGGCCCTATTACGCGGTCGCGAGCTCGTAGACTGGAGGCGCAGGTCTCCTGCTGAGCATCAGGTCGATGTCCTTTGAGAGGGGGGCTATGTAGCGAAGTGAAATTGCTGGCTCAGCAACCCTGGAGCTGACGTCACTTCCTGTGGAGGTTACCCCTGCGAGGCCGCGTGGCCACGAGACTTTTATTCTTTGCCCTCTCTCCTTTGTTTACTATTTTAAATATAGCTATTTCTAGATATCACTCAATTATAATTAATTAATTCATTCATATTTCTCGTTTGTTCTTCTTTTGACCTCGGTTTGTTTGGTTAATAAAATAACGTTCTTCGTTTGTGGATCACCGACTCTACCTTTCTGCTACGCTACAATATTAAGGTATCAAGCTTGTAAAACTTGAGATTTTTGATGTTGTCTGATTTGACAATCATCATGATTGGGTAAAGTAAAATGCGTCTGCCTTTGTCATTAAGACTGGGAGCACTACTCAGTGGCAGGTCGACTTAGCTCCAAAAGAAATGGCCGCCTCTGACATGAGGAACAGACGCCATGTGCAGCCGCTCCTAACATGGAGTACAAACGCTGCTTATCCTGTATCCCTGGATCAGGAGCACTTACAGGGTACTATCAGCTGGGCCAGCTGAATCCAGATTTTTTAGTGAGATTGTTACTGCTCTCCCTCCTCCTTTTCATCCGGGCTTGGGACCGTCAAAGGCGGAGTTAGACCTTTAGTGATAAAGCACAATTTAGATTATAGATTTTAAGCACAAGGTAATAACACCAAATTCAAATAAATTCATATTGTGTGACATTTCAGTGCTAAAATAATAAATACTTTGTTACATAGCGCCTTCCCTATGGGAGCTGTGACCCACAGCTATTGTAGTTACTGACATGAATCTGATGTGCTTCTGCCAAGGATTCCATCGAAGTCTTGGAACTTTGTCCCTAGTACCTTTGCGTCCTTTTTCTTGCGGCTTGAAGAGCGGCTTTGCGTCGTATCGTCTATAGGGACATCATCATCTTGGAGGGAAGTCTTTGCTTTGACACGGCGGTGGAATCCTGGAGTCAGTCTCTGAAAATCTAGATCACAGCACCCATGGCCTCAAGGTCTTCTCGGCGATCTTCAGTTTGTCCTCCCTAATTTTCCCAGCATCTCCACCAAAATGCCACGTGGAAAATTAGGGAAGACAAAAACTTCAGGAGGAAGCAACAATTTATTTCAGACAAGGACAAACTATGAATGGTAAACAAAAGATAGGCAAATGAGGGAAGTGTACAGAGTATAGCAAATAATAAACATAAAAAATAATATTCTGCTAAAATAATAAATACTTTGTTACGATATATATATATATATATTTCCAGATTTCTTTATGAAGCTACCTATTGAATTAAATATATATATATATATATATATATATATAATAAACATTTACAAAAATTATTATCTCAAAGTCCATGTGGTACAGGCTATAATTATCATGATAGGTAGTTAGCGATTGGCTTAACTATAAGTGCATCACATGTCTACATATATAGAAAGCAGTTAAACTTTTGCACACACTTACAAATATATAAGGGCTCCATTTGGTTACACACTAGTGTGATTGGTCTTTTGTAAGAAAGAGAAGCCATTGAAGCAATTTTTTACAGAAAAAGTGCCTAATGTGTTTGAAAATCATTGATTTATACCCACTCCTATGCTAATTCTCAAAAAAAAAGAAGAGAAATATAAGGTCACAAGATATAATAATGTACAAATTGCATTATAGGTTAAAACCACAAGGTATTAAGATATATAATAATAAGATACAATTTGGATTAAAGATTATAAATACAGTAGAACCTCCCTGTAAAAGACAACACCTAATTGCAGACCCAAATTTTTCTTTAGGGAAAGGTGTCCTTTTACCAGATAGTTGCTAAATTGTGAAAATGGTTATTTTGCAAATGAAAACTCTCCTTTGTGGAGAAGTGTCCGCTAGCGGGGTGTCAGCTAAAGGAAGAATCTACTGTACAAGGTAATAAGACCAAATCAATTGTATAAAATATACACTAAAAATGATGAGATTAGGGTTCACAGTGAGCAAAAATTGACCATCATACCTACCCTAAGAGAATGTCTCATGCTACTAATTTTTATCACCAAGATTTAAATAGAAGATTTTATTAGAGGTAATAAAGTTGATAAGTAGATATCTGGATGAGAGATATATAGGAGACCATTCTGACACCTTTTCCCCAATATAAATATTTGAAATAGAATGTTAAAATGTGGCAATGGAAATATAAACAAAAATGTTTTTAAAAAACTTTTACAGGAGTTTTTTTAATTAAGAAATCATTTATAAACACAAGGTAATAAGACCAAATCCAAATAAATAAATAGGAAAGTGATCATTTCTGATTCATCTTCGGCTTCTCTGTCTTCATTGCAGGCAAGCCACCAGCCTAGCCACTTCAACGAAAGCTCTTCTATCTTCTCCATTGCTTCTTCTGGAAAGAGGTTTCTCAAATCTGAAAACTTGTGAATACAAACTCAAAATTTGGGGGGAAACCAATTCCAAAAATGTCCAAATTCTTTCATTCATGTCTGGAGGCATTGAGCCTGTTTAGCAGAACTGATATGCACCAAGATTGTGCCTTTCCAATTCCAAAGGTGCATTATCAATTCATCTTTCACTTCCAATGAAAGGCATCCATTAGCAAATTCCAAAATATTTTTGATGCAGATTTAAATGCCTAGAACCATTGTGCTTTTCCACTTCAAAACAAACTTCATCATTTCATCTCTCGCTTCTACAGGGAGGTAGTAGGTCTTTCCAAATTCCAAAACCATTTTAACCCAAGCTTGTACTTTGAGGGCTAGCAAGCAAAAAATGTCATTTACTTTTATAATCCAATATCTTTGGTAGGCGAAAGCTTCCATCTTCAGGACTTCTATTTCCTTTGCGTAAGCCCGGTTGATGGTGCTGACGTCCAAGACAAGGCTTCTGTAGAGACTTGCATTTTGGCACAGGATGCCATTCTCAACGTTTCGTTGGTTGATGTGCTCCTCCAAGCCATTCATCTGCGCATGCAGGTCTTTGATGTGAGCCTTGGCGTTCCCAAGTTCCTTCTGGAACTGGTCTAGCTGCTCCTTGATGAGAGCAATTCGAACTCTGAGTTCATTAATGGCATTATTGTTGCCATGAAGAATTTTGAAAAAAAATTTGCCAATCCAAATATATATATTAAAAATAAATAAATAAAAATGCATTTTTTTTACAAAACAAAAAAATATAATCTTTTTAAAGATTTGTGCTTTTAAATTTCTTGAGGCTTTTTCCAACAAAAGTAAAGAATTCTTTGTACCAATTGTGGCTCCATTGTTAGGAAATAAAATATTACAACAAACAACAAAAAGCCTTTATTCAGGGTCACTGACCCTATACAGGATTCACCAGAGGTATGCATAAGAACAAAGCAGCGAGACAAAGGAAATAATGATATATACAGAAGAAAAAGAAAAAAAAACAAGAAAGAGAAAGAGGGAAGCAAGAAAAACAACACAAAAAGAGTAGCAGTAAGAAAGTGAGGAGTGAGTGTCACTTGGCCTTCTTCTGAGATATGGACTTGTGGAAACCATAAAACGCCGTAGCAATATACTTATTCTGGGTCATATTGTCAATTATTGATGGAAGTAAAGCACAGAGTTGCCCAGTTTTGAGCATAAGGGTTCTTTTTCTTCTTTCAGAGCATAGCAATCAAAAATATAGTGAGTGATTTCATTTTTTAGTTTTGAATTACAGAAGGTACAAATCGGGTCCTTACCGCAGAGCATCTTGGTGTGGTTTTCTCTAAAAAAACTTGAAAGTATTCTAACTTGTGCAAGTAGTCTTACAACCGGGAAAGGAAAATCCCCTAAAAGGTATCCCTCCGTCATGAAAGATATGTGAATGTCTTTGTAGTGAGAGTATAGCTTAGATTTATCCATTCTTGTAAGGTCGTTTTGTATAGATTGGTCTGCCGCTGTTTTTAAGAGCCCTGTAATCGCGCTCCTCAGCGTTTCAGGATCATCACAGGAAACAAGTGCAGGGGATCCATTATTGTTAAGCAGATTGGTGAGCTTTTTAATGAAACCAATGGGTGTGCCCGAAGCATTAGACAGTTTTCGTGTTCTATTAAAACATATACGCGGCAATCTGTCACTGCTCATATTCAACACCCGCAGCCAATACTTCAGGGTTAATTTTAAAGCTGTTACACTCAAAGAGATACGACCGGTTTCTAATCTGATTATATAGCCTGGAGTGTATCTGGGCAGATTCAGGAACCTACGGATAAATATGTCTTGTATACTGTCCAGTAGGTCTTTATGCTCTGTTGCCCACAATGGAGTGGCATACATCAGAACAGCTCTTACTATTGTATCAAAGAGTTTGGTTGATAAATTTATTGACTTTGCTTTTGATTTTATTAATATTGGGTGTGTGCCTTTAATTGCTGTAAGTGCTTTTCCTTTAAAGTAATTTGCCGGGTGAGTAGTTGTTATTGTTGGTGTCAGAGGGAATCCCAAGTATGTATATCTTGAAGTTATTGTTATGGGTTTATCAATCCAGAACCATCTATCCTTATTTGAGGGTTTACCTCCATTACGGAACACCATAATCTTTGACTTGGACTCATTTAGTGTCATTAAGTTCTCATCGAGATATTCTTTCAGTATTTTGATCTTCTTTTGGAGGTTCATCCTGGACTCACCTATAATTGCTATGTCGTCGGCGTACAGCAATAAATGGATATCTCCAAATTCTGGCAAATTTACACTCGGCAGGTCTGAATTATTATAAATTTCGATTAAGTCTGTGATAAATAATATAAAGAGCAGTGGGGAAAGTGGTTCTCTGTGGAGGACTCCCGAGTTTATCTTAATACTTTCCGTGAATGATCCCTTCCATCTGATAGCTATAGTTGCTTGTTCGTAGTAACTTCTGATCGTACTTATGAATTGGTAACTTATGCCTAGGTTGTAAAGTTTTTTTCCAAAGTATTGAGTGAGGTACAGTATCAAATGCCTTCCTTAGATCTCGACAAAAAAGACATATAGTTTCCCCTCTTTTTTCTTAATGATAGTTGGATTAAAGTAGTTAGTGTAAATATGTGGTCAATACATGATCTTCCTTTTTTAAATCCCGCTTGGTTTTCCGGTACAACCCTTCTTCCCTCGACCCATTTCTCCAGTCTTGATCTTAGGATTGAAGTGAAAAGCTTTGATACATTGCTAATCATTGCAATACCTCGGTAGTTGGAGGGGCTGTTCTTATAACCATTTTTAAAGATTGGGTGTATAGTGGAATTAGTCCAAATTGCTGGGTATTTTCCAGTCGTCATAACACTATTGTAGAGTTGTTTCAACAGCAGTATGTACGAATCAGGGAGTATTTTTAATACTTCATTGGGGATGCCATCGGGCCCGCATGCCTTGTTACTCTTCAAACCAACTATCTCCTTGTATATGTCTGCATTGGTTATCTCTGTGTCCAATATAGGATCGTTCTGAGAAATCACATTATGTAAATTACAAATTCTCAAATTTTTCTCTGTAGTCATTAGTTCGCGGTAAAAGTTCAGCCAGTCCTGTATAGCTATTTCTCCTTGGATTATAGATGTGCTTTTGTAGAGCGCAATAGTTTTCCAGAAGGTTTTTGAGTCTTTAGCATTTCTGAGTATTTCCTGTTTTTCATTATCAAAGCCTTTTCTTTTTAGATCCAATAAAGCAAGATATTTCTTTCTGGAGGAAGCACAACATTCCCTGTCTTCCAATCTATTTGTTTTACGATATTTCTTCAGACTTTCTTTTGCCAGTTTTTTCATATCATAGCAGTCCTTATCGAACCACGGCTTAGATCTCCTGGGGCCGCCCTTAATTGAGTACGTTATTTTTGCAGATGACATTGCTTCCAAAATACGCTGATTGAAAGTGTATACAAGGTCATCGGAGGCTGGTATGTTTTTCCCGCAATTCTTCCAGTTTCATTTTAAACATTGCGAGTCCCCCGGCTGACCATCTATATCTCGTAATATTATAATCTTCCCGTTTGGTTTTTTTCTCATTGAAGTTTTGGCCTTTTATCGTTAAAACCAAAGGGTGGTGGTCAGAGTACAGTTGGTCATCGACTTTAAAGTCCAGTAAAATTTGTAGTGAACCCTGTGAGAGTATGCAATAGTCAATAGTCAAAGAGCCTCTTTCAGATATGTATGTAAAATCTCCATCTTTATCCCCTCTAGATCTTCCATTAACTATTGTCAAAGAATTATCTTCCAGGAAATCAAGAAGTTTATCAGACAGAGATGATATTATATGATCTTTGGCCCTTCTTTCCGATGTTAGAGGGAGCTGGAAATTAAGTGGATTGTGTAGTCCTCCCAGCTTCCCAGTTCTGATGTTTAAATCTCCAAGTAAAATTATTTCCTTTCCATCTGCTATTTGCTTTTGAATGTATGTAGACAGTTTATCTAAGTTATGCAGCCGTATTTGGTTTGGAGGAAGGTATACAAATATTAAACAGATAACATTTTGGAGGGCTCTTGTGTTTGTTGATAAGAAAATAGATAACCAAGTGCCATCCTTTTCTGAACTGTCTAATCTATATTGCCCGCCTTCCCTAAAACCGACAATCATACCCCCTGACCCTCTTCCCCTTCCAGATTCTTTGGTGGCAGGTAATTCGATAATTTGGAAATAAAATATTTTTTTATTGAGAAGAAAAATATAAGATAAAAATGTGGGTGTTTGGGCTCTAAACTTTTATTTATTTATCTCTGTGATCAAATGTGAAATTTAAATTGGGGGAACTTAAACACAAGGAAAAAGAAACGTATCGAAAAAAAAATGAATAGATTTTTTTATCCTATTGTATAATAAACAGTACAATTTGGATTATAGATAAATAAAAATATAAACAAACACAAGGTAATAAGACCAAATATCAGTACTACATTCAGTACTTTTATCTGAAGATGGTAAAACGCTGTTACCGAAATGGCACACACTATTAATATATTTGGATTTGGTGTTATTACCTTGTGTTTAAGACCTTTAGTCTTATATACAGCAATGGAATTAATAAACTGTAGGCTTAAGTGATAATTTGAACCTCTGTGAGAGGTCATCTCTCTACAAAGGTCAGTTTTCATCTTCGAAATTATCATTTTTACTACCGTAGAACTACCTCCCTGTAAAAGACACCTAATTGCAGAGCCAAAGTGTCCTTTAGGGAGAGAGCTGTCTTCTTACCAGAGATTTGCTAAATAGTAAAAATGATAATTTTTCAAATGGAAACTGTTCTTTGTGGAGAGGTGCTAAGCGGGGTGTCTGCTATAAAGAAGGTTCTTCTTTATTTAACTGTATTCTGTTCTCTCCCTAAAGGACACTTTGGCTCTGTAATTGGGTGTTGTCTTTACAGAGATTCTACTGTATTTGTTCATTCATCAACATCATGACATAAATTATTGATATTTGACAATTGTTTTGATAAGTTCATATACCATTTCAATTCATTATAAGATCCTAGTGGTAGTAATTTTATCTATTTATCCAATATTTTTTCATCACAGTAAGGATAGTAGAAGTTTATTTTTATGTGTAAAAGAAACATTTGTGCTTAAATGCTTCATTTCCTAAATATATATGATATTTCCAGATTTATTTATGAATCTACCTCTTAAATGAAATATGTATTTATAAAAAATAATCATTTAAAAAAAATTATTATTCCAAAGTACATGTGGTACAGGCTATAATTATCATGATTGGTAGTTAGCGACTGCTTTAACTATAAGTGCATCACATGTCTACATATATAGAAAGCTGTTAAACTTTTGCACTTACAAATATACAAGGTCTCCATTTGGTTAAAACTAGTGCGGTTGGGCTTATCCAAGAAAGAAGGACTATTGAGGTAATTTTATCTTCAGAAAAAGTGCCCAATGTGGTTTGAAATCATTGGTTTATACCCACTCCTCTGCTAATTTAAAAAAAAGAAAAAAGCAAAACATAGGTAACAAGATATAATAATGTACAATTTGGATTATAGATTGAAATTACAAGGTAATAAGATCAAATCTAAATATATTAATAGTGTGTGATGCTGTTACACATAATTTATTTATTTTGATCTGGTCTTATTACCTTGTAGTAACAGGATACACACACACACAGTCGAACTTCTTTAATTCAACACCCCAAGGGATCAGAGCTTCCGGTTGAATTAAAGGAAGTGTTGAATTAAGGTTAGATATGATTAGCTAATCATCTAACTAAAATAATATTTTTTAAAATTGCTTTGTAATATAAATTAATGATATTAATTGAAACCATTGTATGTACTTATTTGTATTTATTTTTTCATTTTCATGATTAACTTTTAGTATCAGGGACAAAATGGCAATAATACATATTTTTGAAACATAAATAATTACAAATAATATTTTATTTTAATTGAAGAATATAGCAGTTGAAAGGAAATAAATATGGAAAATAAAAAGAAAATTTAAAAATAGCCATGAAGATCTTTTTAAAAATTCCTTTATTTTTGTCTGTTTTCGCACAGAAATCCTATTCAGGATGTATTCCAGATGATCTATTTAAAAAAAAACATGCATGTCTTTCTTCCTCTGGAATGTGTTTTAAATAACAAAGTGTTTTTATTGTATTAAAGGCATCTACTCTTATTGCAGGTGTTATTGATTTTGTATTTAAATCTTTAACAATAAAACAGAAATGGAATATTGAAATGAATTGTTATCATAATCATTGTGGCTACATATTTTATAAAGATTTATTTATTTAAAAGGAGATTATTTGTAAATTTTAAAATAACTAAAATATTACAATGCTGAAAATTAAAAAGAAAATAATATTAATTAGTCCACGAATCCTAAATTTTCGCGTAAAAAACAAACAAACAAAACAATAGCACTCGCAACATTGCGCAACAGGACTGCAAAGTGAAACTTAAACTAACTGAAACCAAAAGTGCGCAGGGCGATTCTGTCGGCGCCCGCCGATCGTCGCCACCGCCGTAATACCTTTTTAGCGGTAAAGTTGTATGTAAAAAAACATTCATCTGTCGAAATTCGAATTTTAAAATGGTCGAACTATCGGAACTGTCGTATTATCGATACTGTCGAATTACGGTTTGTTATTTGATAGGCCGGAGGTCGGAACATCAGAATATGGTCGAATTAAGGTAGAGTGTCGAATTAACGAGGTTATACTGTATATAATAATGAGATAAGGCACAATTTGGATTATAAATTATAAATACAGTAGAACCTCCCTGTAAATAACACCTAATTCTAGAGCCAAAGTGTCCTTTAGGAAGAGAGGTCCTCTTACCAGAGAGTTGCTAAATTGTAAAAATGGTAATTTTGCAAATGAAAACTGTCCTTTGAGGAGAGATGTCTGCTAGCGGGATGTCTGAAAAAGAGGGGTTCTACTGTACAAGGTAATAAGCCCAAATCAATTGTATATGATATATATCAGATTTGGGTTTGCAGTGAAGAAAAAGTTGACCATCATACCTACCATAAAAGAATGTCTCATGCTACTAATTTTTATCACCAATTTGTAACAGTAGAAAGATTTCATCACAGGAAATAAAGATGATAAATAGAGTCCGGATGAGATATATAGAAGCCCATTCTGACACCTTTTCCACATTATAAATATTTGAAATAAAATGTTAAAATGTGGCAAAGGAAATATAAACAAAAATGTTAAAAAATACTTGTACAGGAGCTTCTTTAATTAAGGTATCACTTATGTATACAAGATAATAAGACCAAATCCAAATAAATAAATAGGAAAGTGATCATTTCTGATTCATCTTAGGCCTCTCTGTCTTCATTGCAGGCAAGCCACCAGCCTAGCCACTTCAACGGAAGCTCTTCAATCTTCACCATTGCTTCTTCTGGAAGGATGTTTCTCAATTCTGAAAACTTGTGTATACAAATTCAAGTTTGAGGGAGAACCAATTCCAAAAATGTCCAAATTCTTTCATTCATGTCTGGATGCATCGAGCCTGTTTAGCAGAAATGATATGCACCAAGATTGTGCCTTTCCAATTCCAAAGGTACATTATCATTTTATTCTTCATTTCCAATGAGAGGCATCCATTAGCAAATTCCAAAATATTTTTGATTCAGGTTTGAGTGCGTAGAATCATTGTGCTTTTCCACTTCAAAACGGTTTTCATCATTTCTTCTCTCGCTTCTACACAGAGATAGTAGGTCTTTCCAAATTCCAATACCATTTTGACCCAGGCTTGAACCTTGGGGGCGAGCGCAAGCAAAAAATGCCAGTTACTTGTTTAATCCAATTTCCGAGTTGGTAGGTGGAAGCTTCGATCTTCAGGACTTCTATTTCCTTTGAATAAGCCAGGTTGATAGTGCTGATGTCCAATACAATAATGGCAATCTTGTTGCTATGTAATATTTAGAAAAAAATTTTGCCAATTCATATATTTAAAAATAACAATAAATAAAAAAATATTTTTTTTACAAAACAAAAACCCAAAAAGACCAAATCCAAATAAATGAATTGTTTTTTTCATCCTGTTGTGTAATAAGGGGTACAATTAGGATTAAAGATAAATAAATATAAACACACACACAAGTTAATAAGACAAAAATATCAGTGCTACATTCAGTACTTTTGTCTAAAGAAAGTAACAACGCTGTTACTGAAACGTTACACACTATTAATATATTTGGATATAATGTTAATACCTTGTGTTTAAGACCTTAAGTCTTATATTGAGCAATGTAATTAATAAACTGTAGACTTGAGTGATAATTTGAACCTCCATGAGAGTTCATCTCTCTACAAAGTTCAGTTTTCACCATCAAAATTATTATTTTTACTACAGTAGAACTACCTCCCTGTAAAGGACACCTAATTGCAGAGCCAAAGTGTCCTTTAGGGAGAGAGCTGTCCTCTTACCAGAGAGTTGCTAAATAGTAAAAAAGATAATTTTTTAAATGGAAAATGTTCTTTGTGAAGAGGTGCTAGCGGGGTGTCTGCAAAAAGGGAGGTTTTACTGTATATATATACACTAGACGAATTGCCCGGGCAACGCCCAGGTTTTACCCGAGTGCGTATATATTTTAAAAATGTTTTAATTAAAATACTATTCGTTACAATTATAAATTGGCGCCGTGGATGTCTCTCTTGTGAAACGTCCCGCCCCAAACTGTGTGTGTCTTGAAAATATAAAAATAAAAATGTGAACAGAAAAATATGTCCAGGGTAGCCTATTGGTCATGGCATCTGCCCGGTAAGCGGAAGGTCGTGGGTTCGATTCCCATCCCTTGACACTTTTTTTATTTTATCCATTCTGACCAAAATCTATCCGTGAACTTCACACAGTGAACTTCACACAGAGAGAATAAAGCAATTATATAAGTAGATAATCCAAATTGTGCCTTATCACACACTATTTTTTTATTTGGCCTTATTACCTTGTGTTTATAATCTCTGACGTAATGCCGGCGGCGCGCGCCCGTTGGCTGCCGGCGAGCACGCGACCTCCCTGTGCGCGCGCATCCGTGACAGAACCGGCCCATGATGGTCGTGACTATATATGTTGATATATATATCTGCTCTCTGGTAAGAGGAACCTCTCTCTAAAGGACACATTGGCTCTGTAACCAGATGATATCTTTTACAGAGAGGTTCTACTGTATTTGTTGTCATTCATCAACATCAGACCTAAATTATTGACATTTAACTATTGTTTTGATAAGTTCATATAACATTTCAATTCATTATAAGATCTTAGTGGTAGTAATTTTATTTATCCAATATTTATCATCACAGCAAGGATAGTAGAAGTTTATTTTTATGTGTAAAAGAAACATTTGTGCTTAAATAATTTCATTTCCTAAATATATATGATATTTTCAGTTTATTTATGAAGATACCTCTTAAATAAAATGTTTTTAAAAAAAGATAAATAAAATTAATATCCCAAAGTATATGAAGTTTTTTTTTTTGCTTATCCCTAGTACACGTGGTACAGGCCATGATAATCATGGTGCATGGTGGGTAGTTAGCGACTGCTTTTTACTGTAAACGCACCTAATGTCTACACATGTGAAAAGCAGTTCGACTTTGCACTTACAAATGTGCCAAGGCGCCGTTTAGTTACTTGCACTCGCCAGTGGGGTTGGACTTTTGCAGAAAAGTGTCCAATGCGGGAATCGAACCGGGGTCGTAGTGGTCGAAAACCAAACGGTTTAATCAGCCTTCCACCGACCGCCGTAGTACATGAGGTAAAGGCCATAAATATCATGATAGGTATTTAGTGACTGCCTTAACTATAAGTGCATCACATGTCTACATATATAGAAAGCTGTTAAACTTTTGCCCTTACAAATATACAAAGTCTCCATTTGGAAACACATCAGTGTGGTTGTTCTTTTGCAAGAAAGAGAGGCTATTGAGGCAATTTTATCTTCAGAAAAAGTGCCCAATATGGTTTGAAATCATTGTTTTATAACCACTCCTCTGCTAATTCCCCAAAAAAGAGAAACATAAGGTAACAAGATATAATATTGTTCAAATTATTTTATAGATTAGAACTCCAAGGTAATAAAAGATCAAATATGTATAAATAAATTAATAATGTGTGATGCTGTTACACACAATTTATTTATTTAGTCTTATTACCTTGTAGTAACGGGATATATAATAATGAGATAAGGCACAATTTGGAATATAGATTATATATACAGTAGAACCTCTCGGTAAAGGACAACACCTAATTGCAGAGCGAAAGTGTTCTTTAGGGAGAGATGTCCTCTTAATGTAGAATTGCTAAATAGTAAAAATGGTGAATTTGCAAATGAAAACGTGGAGAGGTGTCCGCTAAAGGGAGGTTCTACTGTACAAGGTAATAAGACCAAAACAATTGTATAAGATATACGCTAAAAATAATGAGATTTGGGTTCAGAGTGAGCAAAAAGTTGACCATCATACCTACCCTAAAAGAATGTCTCATGCTACTAATTTTTATCACAAATTTGTAACAGTAGAAAGATTTCATCAGAGGTAATAAAGATGATAAGTAGAATTCTGGATGAGATATATAGGAGACCATTCTGACACATTTTCCCCATTATAAATATTTGAAATGGAATGTTAAAATGTGGTAATGGAAATATAAACAAAAATGTTTTAAAAAAAACTTGTATAAGAGCTTCTTTAATTGAGAAATCATTTATATAAACAAGGTAATAAGACCAAATCCAAATAAATAAATAGGAAAGTGATCATTTCTGATTCATCTTCGGGCTCTCTGTCTTTATTGCAGGCAAGCCACCATCCTAGCCACTTCAATGGAAGCTCTTCAATCTTCTCCATTGCTTCTTCTGGAAGGAGATTTCTCAATTCTGAAAACTTGTGAATCCAAACTCCAAGTTTGGGGGGAAACCAATTCCAAAAATGTCCAAATTCATTCATTCATGTCTAAATGCATCGAGCCTGTTTAGCAGAACTGGCATAAACCAAGATTGTCCTTTCCAATTCCAAAGGTACATTATCATTTTATCTTTCACTTCCAATGAAAAGAATCCTTTTCCAAATTCCAAAATATGTTTGATGCAGGTTTGAATGCATAGCACCATTATGCTTTTCCACTTCAAAACAAACTTCATCATTTCATTTTTCACTTCTGCACGAAGGTAGTAGGTCTTTCTAAATTCCAACGTCAGTTTGACCCAAGCTTGCACTTTGAGGAAAAGCAAGCAAAAAATTCCATTTACTTTTATAATCCAATATCTGAGTTGGTAGGCGAAACCTTCTATCTTCAGGACTTCTATTTCTTTTGTGTAGGCCCGGTTGATGGTGCTGACGTCCAGGACAAGGCTCCTGTAGAGACTTGCATTTTGGCACAGGACGCCATTCTCAACGTTAAGTTGGTAGATGTGCTTCTCCAAGCCATTCACCTGTGCCTGCAGGTCTTTGATGTAAGCCTTGGCCCTCTCAAGTTCCTTCTGGAACTGGCCAAGCTGCTCCTTGACGAGAGCATTTTGAACTTGCCATTCAACAATTTTGAAAAAATATTGCCAATCCAAATATTTATACAAAAAATAAATAAATAAAAAAACATTTAAGCAAAATTAAAAAAATATATTTTTAAAGATTCGTGCCTTCAAATTTCTTGGTGCTTTTTCAAACAAAATTTGAATTCTTTGTAGTAATTGTTGCTCCCCCTTTGTTAGGAAATAAAATCTTTTTTTATTGAGATTAAAGGGGGGGGGGGGGGGGTGAAATGATATAAAAATGTGGGTGTTTGGGTTCAAAACTTGTATTTATTTATCTCTGTGGTTAAAATGTGAAATTAAAATTTGGGAACTTAATCAAAAAGTAATAAGACAAATAAATTAATATTTTTATCCTATTGTATAATAAGGGGTACAATTTGGATTATAGATAAATAAATACAAGATAATAAGACCAAATATCAGTACTGCATTCAGTACTTTTGTCTGAAGATGGTAACAACTCTGTTACCAAAACATGACGCACATTTATTTGAATTTGGTCTTATTACCTTGTGTTTATAAACCTATTATAACAACAACAACAACAAAAAAAGGCTTTTATTAGGGCCCATTGCCCTGTATGGATTCGCCATACAACAACAAAACAATACAACAATTCCTCTCCCTTTCCCCTTGTGCACGCGAGTCTGTGTGTGAAAAGGGATTTATTTACACATCTGTTCTAAAACTTTCCTCACTACCTCTTTTGTGTATGAATCTATTTACAATTGATCTGTAGAAATTATAGAGTTCTATTGCTATATTTTTCTTTTCTGAAATAGTTATCAGCGTCTTCAGTGGGTTGCTAAATCTCCAGAAGGTGTTTTTAAGAGTTTTTTCTCTTTCTTCACCTAAATATTTGCATTCTGTGATATAGTGAGAGATTTCATCAGATATCATATTTCCACAAATCCTGCAGTGAATGTTTTCCATTTTTGATGATGAGATGATCCTATTATATAAAAATATGTAAAATAGTATCCGATTATATTTAACTCGTGTTCTATTGACGAATTATTATACCAGGTTTTCTCCTGTAGAAGGGCGTCCGTGTCCGAAAGCTAGAGAATAAAAATGTTTTGAAAAATGCTTTCTCCTGGAGGAATGATATATTTTACTCAACCCTATTGTATAATTATACAAGGTTATGGAGACTGAATTCATGGAATCTTAGTAGGGTTGATATATAAATAAATGGTGTGTAGTCTTAATACCTTTTGTTTATAATCTATAATCCAAATTGTGTTTTTATCAAATTTAGGGACTTGTATCTTATAGAACAGCTTAACATTCGGAGCATACTGGACTGCATACATGAAGGATACTAAACTTTATTATCCACTACAAGAAAATAAGACCAAATCCAAATAAATTAATAGTTTGTGATGTTATTACCATCATCAGACACAAAAGAGTAAAAAATAATAATAATAATAAAAATTCAAAATGTGTTTGTCTGATGATGGTAACAATGCTGCTACTGAAACATCACAAACTATTAATTTATTTGGATTTGGTCATTTTTTTCTTGTAGCTATAATCTATAATCCAAATTGTGCGTTATCATTCATTATCCACTTTGCAGTAAAACCTATCTTTGGAGTTGATTTTTAGAGAAATAGTTTCTTTTTCCATTGATTTAATTCTCTTAGATAACTGTGTGTTACCCTGTCTAACAAATTCACATTTAAATTTTGATATGGCACAATTTGGATTATAGATTATGAACAAGGTAATAAGACCATATAAATAAATAAATAGTGTGTGACTTTTCGGTAACGTTTTTACCGAAACGTCACAGACTATTTATTTATTTGGATTTGGTCTTATTACCTTGTGTTTATATTTAATTTTTGTGATCTTCTAAAGTCTAAATATGCTAAATACCCTATATAACAACAAAACCTTTTGGTCTTATACAGATTCTCAGAGTAGAAGAAGGTATATACAGGAATAACAGTAATAGTCCATATTACATGAGATTGACTCATAGAATTTATGTCATATTTACACAAGGGGATAAGAAACAATTGTAATGTAACAATAATCAGTAATTAATCCAATATTTTTGTTCATTTCCTTGATTAATAAATAAATCAGGGAAGTGAACAAAAGATATTGGATACTTTCAACAATCTATGTCTTGATATCATTTACTCTATGGAAGTAGATAACAATAATCAGTAATGTAACTTGCCTTTGCCGGAATTGGCGAAACCGCTGGGAGGGTTCACCACTGATGATCCAAGCCCTCCCAATATTTTTTTTTTATCGCAGTAAGGACAGTAAAAGTTTGTATTATGTACGAGGTATGTTCAAAAAGTATCGCGACTTTTGTATTTTTTCAAAATTTATTTATTTATTCATGAATACCTATTTTGTCCCCTTCAAAGTAATCCCCATGAGATATTATACACTTGTGCCAACGGTTTTTCCAATCTTCGAAGCACTTCAAGAAATCATTTTTAAAAATCTTTTTCAGCTCCTCCTTCGATGCCATCTTTATCTCGTCAAGTGTAGCGTAACGTCGTCCTTTCATGGGCCTCTTCAGTTTAGGGAACAAGAAAAAGTCACAGGGGTCCAGATCTGGGGAATACGGTGGCTGCGGCATCATTAGTGTGTTGTTTTTGGCCAAAAGGTCGCACACAAGCAACGATGTGTGAGCAGGGGCGTTATCGTGGTGCAAAAGCCAATTTTTGTTCTTCCACAAATCGGGGCGTTTCTGGCGGATTGCTTCGCGCAAATTGCGCATAACTTGCAGGTAATATTCCTTATTGACCGTTCTACCCTGTGGCAAGAACTCATGATGCACCACGCCCCTGCAATCGAAGAAAACTGTCAGCAAAACTTTCACATTCGACCGAACTTGGCGCGCTTTTTTCGGTCTTGGTTCGTGCGGCAGCTTCCATTGAGATGATTGAGCTTTGGTTTCCACGTCATAACCATAAACCCATGCTTCGTCACCAGTTATGACCCTCTGGAGCAAATTTGGGTCATCGCGGACAGAGTCCAACATCTCATTAGCAATGTTCATGCGATGCTGTTTTTGGTCGCAATTGAGCAATTTTGGTACAAATTTCGCGCCGACCCGTCTCATGCCCAAATCATTGATAAAAATCGAATGGCAAGAGCCAATCGATATGTTTAGGTCCTCAGCAACTTCTCTAACGGTGATGCGACGATTGGCCAATATCATTTTCTCCACTTCATTATTTTTTCGTCTGTTGTTGAAGTGCTCGGGCGTCCGGCACGCTCTTCGTCGTTCACATCTTCTCTGCCTTCTGAGAACATTTTGTACCACCGATAAACGTTGCTTCGGTCCAAGGTAGCTTCTCCGTATGCCACAGTCAACATTCGGAATGCATCAGCGCACTTAATTTCGTTTTTCACACAAAATTTGATACAGGTTCTTTGATCCATTTTTTTTAATAGGTAAAAATCGAAGACGATCCAAAACACCTGCAAGCAAAGCAGCTGTCATCAATTAAGTGAACATTCAAAATGGCCGAGCTTGTCGGCATAAGTGAGAGACACGAGTACCAACATAAAGCCACAAAAAGATCGAAATTCGAATATACGTAACCCGCAAAAAATCAAAATTCGCGATACTTTTTGAACACACCTCGTATAAAAGAAACATTCGTGCTTTTAAACACTTTGTTTTAATATGTGAATAACTTTTACATATATTGATAAGGTACAATTTGGATAATAGATTATAAACACAAGGTCATAAGACCATATCCAAATAAATAGAGTGTGACATTTCAGACAAAAGTACTGAATGGAAACACTGCTCGCTCTAATTGGCTAATAAACTCAACGTATATTGGCTGATTAAAAGAATAATTCAGTACTTTTGTCTGAAGATGGTAACAACGCTGTTACCGAAACGTCACACACTATTTATTTATTTAGATTTGGTCTTATTACCTGTGTTTATAATCTATAATCCAAATTGTGCCATATTATTATTCATTGTTGTAAATAACATAAGCTAGGTTGCTCTTCTTGAGCGGTACCTAGTAGGGTTATTTTGGAACCAATACCCAGTAGTACTGGGGTCTGTAATTTTTTGCTTATCACTAGTACACGTGGTACAGGCCATGATAATCGTGGTGGGTAGGATAGAAGTAGACAACTGCTTTTACTGTAATTACACCACATGTCTACCCATGTGAAAAGCAGTTCGATTTTGCACTTACAAATGTGCCAGAGCCCTGTTTGGTTACTTGCACTCGCTGGTGAGGTTGGACTTTTGCAAGAATCGGGGGCCATTGGAGCATTTTTTTTTTTTAACAGAAAAGTGTCTAATGCAGGAATCGAACCTGGGTTGTAGCGGTCGAAAACCAACGGTTTAGACCATCTTTCCACTGACCCCCGGGGTCTGTAGTGGTTGAAGAGAGCGAGAGGCCTGGTGGGGTAATCCAGCTGCAGATGGAGAAAGGAAGATTCTGACAATCTAAGATTTTACTCTTTTTTTTTTACTTATCCTCACGACTCCATATAGGTTATATGCCAGTTACGTTAAAGCGCTGGTTTTATCCAGCATTTCCCCGAGGTCACCTACAGAGAGGTGTAACTTGGACTTTGACCTGGTATTAAATGGGCCGCCTATAACATGAGAAACAGACGCCAAGAAGAATGCACTCTGTGTGTGAAGAATCAGGCTGCAGAGAAAAGGTTCTCTCTGTACTAAATCTTAATTCATTTTTTCATCTCTTTTATACCTTCTATATTGGAATCTGATCACCATTAAAATTTGAATAGCTCTGAAAAAACCATAGTAGAACCTCTCTGTAAAGGAAAATACCCAGTTACAGATCTAAAGTGTCCTTTAAGGAGAGGTGTCTTCTTACCAGAGTTGTAATTAATAAAATGGTAGTTTTGGCGATTAAAAACTGTCCTTTGTAGAGAGGTGTTCTCTAGCAAGATTGTCCTTTCATGGAGGTTCTAAAGAGTACCACAAAAATAGGATATAAAATAGGTAAAATTCAATATATCTATAAAAATAATGGTTGCCTCTCCTGTCAAAATAGATTGTCAAAACTATTAATATATGCCATCTATTGACCGTCGCCGCAAACTAGCAAGACTCAAGTCGGTGACAAAGCTACAACACCAGCTTTGGAAAACTGAGAAGCATCTACCTGGAGACTATGATTTCGGGCTAATGGCCCTCTTCAGTCCAGGGCGGACTTTATTCCATGAGATCCACAAGGGATCAAATGAAATCTTCACAATCTGTCAGAGAGGTGTTTAGCTGGTAGAATGAATAGGCAAAATCTAATTTAATAGATGGAACTAGGCATATTAACCAATTTTAAAATTATTGTTGATTTGAGTGAATGTTTATAGAAGTATAACATGATTGTTTTAAAAACATGATAAAGCACAATTTGGATTATAGATTATAATAAAAGAAAATAAGACCTAATCTATATATATAAAAATGAATGTATGTGTGTCTGTTTGTCCTTTATGCCTGACCAAACCACTCATTGGAACGCCATGAAACTTTGGGAAGTTATTTAGTATAGTACTGGGAAGGTTTCTAGCAAATAAAATTTTTGAAATAACTTTTCGCTTTAAAATAATCAAGATAAATATTCTAATTTATCTGTTATAATTCAACAATCTGCTCTAAATATTATCATGATGATACGATGATTTTGTAATGTAGAAAATTAGGAAAGACAAAATTCAGGATGACATGGCAATTTATTTGAGACAAGAATAATGATACAATTCCAAGGCAAGATACTATTCCTTTAACTTCCAATTACTGAGGGAACCAATTAATAATGATTTTATTCAACTTATCGAGTATTTTTCAAGGGACCGGGAAAAAATGTTCACTTTATCGAGAGATTCGTTGCAAACCTTTACTCGGGTAAAACCCGGGCGAAGCCGGGTACGTCCATACAAGAATAATGATACAATTCCAAGGCAAGATACTATTCCTTTAACTTCCAATTACCGAGGGAACCAATTAATATTGATTTTATTCAACTTATCGAGTACTTTTAAAGGGACCAGGAAAAAATGTTCACTTTATCGAGAGATTCATTAGACAAACCTTTACTCGGGTATAACCCGGGCGAAGCCAGGTACATCCATACAAGAATAATGATACAATTCCAAGGCAAGATACTATTCCTTCAACTTCCAATTACCGAGGGAACCAATTAATATTGATTTTATTCAACTTATCGAGTATTTTTCAAGGGACTGGGAAAAAATGTTCACTTTATCGAGAGATTCGTTAGACAAACCTTTACTCGGGTAAAACCCGGGCGAAGCCGGGTACGTCCGCTAGTAAATTATAAATTATTTGGATTAGGTCTTATTTTCTTTTTGTTTTAAAAACAATCTGGGAAAATCATTTTTCAAAAATTATCATCAATGTATCACCATCAACCGCTTAAAATTATAATTTTTAATCCTACTTTTATATACAGTAGAACTACCTCTGTAATGAACAATACCTAATTGCAGAGCCAAAGTGTCATATAGGGAATGGTGTCTTGTTACCGGAGAATTGCTAAATAAAGTAGAACCTCTATAAGAGGACACTTCTCTACAATGGCAGTTTTCATCAGCAAAATTACCATTTTTATTATTTATCAACTCTCCGGTAAGAAGACAACTCTCTCTAAAGGACACTTTGGCTTTGCAACTAAGTGCCCTTTACAGGGAGGTTGTACTATAATAAAAATTGTATTTTTGGCTTTGGAAACTATCCTTTGTAGAAAGGTGTCTTCTAGAGGGAGTATCCTCTCATGGAGGTTCTACAGTCTTGCACAAGGTAACAAGACCAAATCCAAATAAATAAATAGTGTGTGATATTTCGGTAACAACGTTGTTACCGAAACGTCACACACAATTTATTTATTTGGATCTATAATTTGGATCTAATTTGGATCTATAATCCAAATTGTGCCTTATCAGTTCTACATTCTTCTTCTTTCTTATCTCCACTCAATCATATCAGGGTAGCAAGCTTGTAGAGCTTATTGATGGTGTTTGTGGCTGGGGATGAGTATAACTCATCAATGGATGAGTCAATACAGTCAATAATGTGTTTTGGGGTTGCAGGTTGACACTTAGTACATAGTGAGAAAACCTTGTAACCATTCTGGAAAGTCATTGTCCGTAGATGACCAGACTTAATACTGTAATTTCCTTGGGAAGACAGAAATGGTACTTGTCCCTCCTTCTCTGTAGCAGTCATGTGGAGTATTAGATTTCCATTTTTGATGGTATTGGGTCTTGATGGTACGGAGGAGGTCTCTTTCATCTAGATTAGTATATAAGTAAATTATGGAAATAAGATTATAGATTAGGACAGAACTGGTGCTGGTTCTACTGTGCTTTAGATATTTACTACCTCCACTTTGACACCTTCATAAAACTGAGTCAAGCTAAGAAACAGGACTCCTATTTAATATCTTGGTCAGGGAAATCTTTTACAGCTATATTTTCCATCAAAAAAAAATCTAAAAAGAGTGTTGTCTTCTTCTTCTTTCTTATCTCCACTCAATCATATTAGGATATCAAGTTGCGACCCTTGATGGTGTCTGTTTGACAACCATCATGACTGGGTGAAGTAGAATGTGTCTGCCTTTGTCATTAAGACTGGGAGCACTACTCAGTGACAGGCCGACTTAGCCCCAAAAGAAATAACCGCCTCTGACATGAGGAACAGAAGCCATGTGCAGCTGCTCTTAACATGGGAGTACAAACGCTGCTCATCCTTTATCCCTGGATTAGGAGCCCTTACAGGGTACTATCAGCAGGGCCAGCTGAGCCCAGGTTTTTTAGCGAGCTTGTTACTGCTCCCCCTCCTCCTTTTTCGTCCGGGCAAGAGTTTTGTGGTACAATAGAACCTTTCTGTAAAGGAAAACACCTAATTGCAGAGCCAAAATGTCCTTTAGGGATAGGTATCATTTTACCAGAGAGTTACTAAATAGTAAAAATAATAATTTTACCAATGAAAACTGTCCTTTATAGAGAGGTGTCCTTTATTGCGAGTGTCTTCTCATGGAAGTTCTACTGTAGATCAAAATTTATTTTCAACCTTTTATATATATTTTTTGATAACTAAATAAATCACATAGCAAAAAAAAAACTCCAAATCACGATAAATTTTATTTTACAAACTTACTTCACTAAAGAATTTACTGTTAGAATTTTTTTTTTAAAGAGAAGAAAAAAATTTTTTTTTTTTAAAGGTGATGGATCGCAATAGTTTTTTTTTTATAATTTTTTTTTTTGCCAATAATGAATATTATATATTTATTTATTTATATAAATGTAAATTATAACTTGTGATAAATATGTTAGTTCTTATGTTTTACATCAATATCATATTTTTTAATCTTTGTTGAACAAAAAAAAAAATTGATAACAACAACATTACTAACCATTGTTTAAAACAACAAAAAAAAAAGTATTTTTATCCAAAATATAAATTAAAGAATTCTTATAATAATTATAATAATAAAACACAAAGAGGGGCAAGAAAAAAATATATATATAATTGTATTTACAACAATTTTATTTTTTTTATATAGAAATAATTTTGTCATGACTAAAAAAAAAAAATACATATAAATAACCTGTTTATAAACTAAAATTGAAAAAAAAAAAGTGAGAGAAATAAAACTTATTGAAATCAAAGACATATATATATAATATTCTATTTACATATTAGAAAAAAAATATTATTATTATTATTATAAGTCTTGCCCAATTTAGCAAAAGTAAACAATACAAAAAAATTTGGAGCAGAAGAAATTAACATTGAATAGGCTTATTATAATATCAGAACGTAAACAATAAACATTGGTTAAAGAGAGTGAGAAAAATGGGGGGGAAAAGATAAATAATCTATTTATATATATATATCAACACCAGATAAAAAAAAAAAAAGAGGGAGGGAGGGGGTAGATAAATATATATCTTTAAATCCTTTTATTTTAGATAAATATATATCAACACCAGATAAAATGGTGGATAAAGGGGGGAGGGGGGGGAAAGGAAAATTAAGAGTGTGAAGAATAGAAAAAAAATCACAAAAAAAAATAATAATAATAAGGTGATAAAACATCTATAAAGTGTGTGATATAATATATAAATTCTGCAAAGGCATCAATAAAAAAAAAAAAAAAAGATAGTAATAGTGATAATATTAATAATAATAATCAGAGAGAGGGAAAGAAAGTGTTGTTTAATATCCGTACCTATCTTGAATGGATGATATAACTCCTGAAGCAATGTTGGATAGTCGGCCAGCCACTTTGGTTACTCCACCTTTCACACTATCCTTGATATCATGGAGATTGGGCACATTGGATTCTGGGGTCGGAGGTTTACCAAAATACTCAGAGCTGGATATACTGGTGGAAGATTCGAATTTGTTGAGATTGGACCGCCTCTCCAATTCCAAATCTCTCTCATTCCCAAACATCTGGGATGATGAGATGCTCTTTGCATTTCCAAAGAGTTTCTGGGCTTCTCCGGAGCTTGTAGCTGAAGGGATCGTCGTTTTCTTCCTTTGCATATTATCCTCTCTCTCCATCGCTAGGGGTTTCCTGGGTTTATTGGCAGGTTTCTCGTCCCAGTTGTTTTTTGAGGTTTCTTTCTCCTCACTGTAGGAGAGGAAAGGACTATCTCCATATTTAGGGGGTCCTAAAGAATATCCCAAAAATTCAAAATCATCATCCATATGAAAATCTTTAAATTTCGATTGAGTTTTCTGAGGATTGCTTTGCTGAATTGTTTTCATATCTGAGGTAGCCGAGTGGGTAAAGGCAGAAGTTGGATTTCTAGAAAATCCCATTCCCAGCCTTTCCATTTGCTCAGCTTTCTTTGGATTGAGCTCTTTAATCTTGTTTTCAGCTTTCTTCTGTTGAAGACTCAGATCTTGGTAAGCCAATCTCATTGATGCCAGTTTCTTTTCTTCTTCTTCAGCTTGAATTTCTTTCTGTTTGACTGCTTCCTGATGAGCTTTCTCTTTCATAATTGCCAAGTTTTCAGCTTCCCTCTCAATTGCTTTGAAATCTGTTGCAATTCTTTGAGCACCCAAACCACGCTTAGCTCCCATTCCTTTTTTGGCAGTTTTATTCATTAAGGATATATTTCTAATCTCACTTACTTTTGGTGCATCACTAGGTGAATTGGAGAGTAATTCAACACTAGGTTCAGGGCCAGTTTGTTTATTTTGAACAATGTCAAGAGCTGGTTTTAAAGGGGCTAAATTACCGTTTGAAGTTTCTTCTTCAACAGCAGTAAGCTCTTTAAAAAAATCAACTTCTTTTTTCTCTGGGCTTTGGGTAGGTTCATTAACATTTAATTCTATAAAGGGTTTGGTCCCATGTTGTCTCATTGCTGATATGGCAAGATTGTGTAATTTTTCTCTGTAAAGATTTGCCACTTTACCATTATACTTTTGCTGTGCATCTGTTGTTGTATGATTATGATGTTGAAAAAATTCTTTGGCCTTTGAATTTCCTCCAATCTGCATTGCCCTTATTTGAAGCCAAGTCCAATTGGTATCGAGCTGTGTTGACCGTACAAAAGATAGATGTACTCCTAAAGAACGATGTACAGCCGAACAATCCATACATATAAAAACGCCGTAGGTTACACTCGCCCAAGTAGGATTTTTGGCACCACAATCAAAGCATATTTTGTTGGATGGAATATTTCGAAGTCTTTTAAAAATATTTGATATATCGGTTTTATCCGGTATTTGTTCCATGATATAATCAAATTTCAAACTTGGTATTGAAATAAATTTACTACTTTTAAGTGTTATAATATGAAAAACAAGGTTAACACATTTAATGAAATATGTATTTGTTTTTAATAGGAAAATATTAAACACGTAAGCTAGATCGAAAGGAGTTATCCCTTTGTGAAAGGGGTCCTCAAGTGAGTTCATCTAATGTGACAATTAATATTTATATTATATTTATATGTATTGAATGTATATATATTCTAATATAAATAGATAACCCAGTTTCCTGGAGTTTTTTGCAACGCCTAAAATTATATTTGACAAATTTATTAAAATTATATTTTTGGAATTACCTCACTAAGGTTAAATAAGCGCATTATTTATTTTAAAAGAATTGCGCGATATAATTAAAACATGGCGGAATATATGTTAATTTTTTTATCATCTCTGGTAGAAGTACACACACAAGCTGGAAATTTTTAGAAAAAATAGATTCATTAAATTGCAATTAACGCTTAAAACATACTCCTATATTGTAACGATTTAATTTTTATAAATAGTATGCTTGATACTTGATACTTGAAGTCCGAAAACTATGTTCATAAATTTGCTTAGATAAATAAATTGTTCAATTTCATCTAGAAATAAAAATAAAATTTTGCTTTTTAAAATTTCACTAAATTTTTCATGTTACTCTTTTTGAACCACTGGATGGATTCGGGTATTTTTAAAAAAATCCTTTTTCATTGCAATTTTATTTTCCAAAATTTAAGTTTTAAATATAAAATAACGATATTATTAACCTGTTTTCTCTTGTTACACTATATTTATATCAGACTGACCCACCTCAATCCTAGATCTATCTTTTACTGCTGCCCTGCATTGCAATTACAGCGATTTCAGATGGCTACACTCCATGGACTGCCCTCTTTAGACAGCATTGCCTGTTGAATCTGGAAACATTTGGTGAATTGGTTCACTAAGGCAAGCAAGACAGATTCCTAAACTGCAGAACAGCCCAGGTAGTTGGAAATCTACGGATAGCTCCAGAAACCTGGGTTACCTATGTTTCTACTACTTATTTTGCTCAACAACATTTTGCTAAAATCATATATACAGATTATTTAGGACTTTTTACTACATTTAAGATTTGTTCTTGAAAATATAAAGCGCTCTGGCCTAAACATTTATCCCTAAATCATTCAATTATATATTGTTTACCCTTTTCTCACTCTTGGGTGTTAATTGCTCCATGGGAACAATGCCAACTAATATTCTAATGTTAATTATAACATTTATTTGCATTGAAACCTTCCCTGAGCCATTTTTCCTGTTAATAACTACTTTTGTAAAAAATACTTAAAATATGAACCATGACAATATTATAGTGTAGTGAAATACAAACTTCAGGATCACAGGCAATTTATTTTAGGCCAAAAACTAAATCAACCTTTATTATATACAGGATAAGTAATAAGGGAAGTTTCTAGAGTAGCAATATATATATATACAGATAAACCTGTCTATAGCCCCCTTATTGGGACTCACCAAAATAGGGTTCTATAAAGAGGGGGTGCAATAGACAGGTCACTTTTGTTGTAAATCGCATGTACAACGGGCGCTATAGAGAGGGAGGCGCTATTTAGAGGGGGCGCTATAGACAAGTTTAACTGCATATATAATATAAATATTTAAAAATCAATAATCGAACATATAATAAATACTTGACAAGAGAAGGAATCGCTAGACATGATCTTGAAGAAGGAATCAAAGTTTATGGAGACAAGTTTTTTTTATATATATGAAACTCGTCGCTGTAAACTTTGATTCCTTCTTCAATAAATACTCTGCTACAATATATTTTAGACAGAATCTCTCGCTACATGTGCTAGTATTTTATATAAAAAATAAAAATAATATATATTATATATAAAAATCTACTCTCTATATATATATACACCTACCCCCGATTTACACGTTTTCGCTTTTACGCGATTTTCCAAATAAGTTTTTTTTTATCGCACTATACTAAATGCCACTGTGATTGAACACATGCGCTGTGTACACATCTCACGAGAAATCCCGAGCTTATGTGCTGACTACATATTTTAACCTGTCAATGCATTTTTTTAAATTTCTGTGTACACCTATCCCCGATTTACACGTTTTTCTCAGGAACATATCTACCGTGTAAATCAATGGGGGGGGGGGATAGGTGTATATAATTTATATATTATCAAGTGATGACCACAAATGATAAAGCCAAGGGGATCTGTGTTTTTATTTTATGCTTTATAGTAGCCTTCTCCTTCACTTTCTCCTTAGTGGATTTGTAACTCACAATGCCAAGAAAATTAAAAGTTAGAAGTTAAACTTAAAAAAAAATATAAATAATTTTTTTATTCAAAACCATTTAAAACTACAATTAGGGTTTGAAAACGTAGAAGAAGGAATGCAATTTAGAAAATCATCTGAGATTTCTGAAATAATTATTATTATTTATTTGGTTAACCCAGACTCCTGGGGCGCAGAACGCCAACTACCCCAATGATAATAAAACCACAAAAAGTGGCGATTAATAATTTTTGCTTGCTCATTTTCAATAGAAATAGCTATTATTAAAAAAATTATATAAATACATGAAATATGCTCTTTCATTTTATTAACACCTGCAGCAGATCATTTAGCCTGATCACAAGCGCGACCGCGTTAAGATCGCCCTATTTTAAATAATAGTATTAATAATAAAAACTCTTCCCAAATATTTCCATTTTTATTAGGTTTAATAATTTTAGGGAATAAATATACTAAAATGCCAAAGCTACAACTATATAATAGTTCAAATATAATAATTTTTCTCTTATTTTCAATTTTAAATTAATTTAATAAAACATCAAGCATAATTAATAACAGGTTTAATCTGCAAAAAATTAACTGAAATTGTCTTTGGGATTTATTGCTTAAAATAATTTTCTATTTTGAATTGAAATTTTATATTTTTGAAGATTTCTCGTTTTTGGAAAACTTCCAAAATTTCCAATTTCAGATCAACTTCTTAAAAAATATTCTTATATTTCATACACAAGTGTATAAACGAAAAATTATATGCCAATTATACTATCCTATCTCTCTGACTCTTGTATTTGCTTTAAATTGAAGTATTTTTACATTTTAAATTCATTTTAAAAACTTTAAAATGATAAAAATGAAATTACGTCTTTTATATTTTCATTTCGACATTTAAGGTTTTCCTTTAAATGTTCCTACTAATAGTTTATTTAGCCGTATATCTAACACTCTCCTTTAAAACTATTAAAATATGTTTTAAGAAGTCAAAATAAAATATTCTCCAATAAGGGTTTTCAATTTTGATCACGTGTTTAAAACTGACAAATCGCGGCAAGTTTTCCGGAATGGGCTATCATAATCGGAAGTCTTCGTTATATAGTCTACCAGGGGTTGAAAAACTCTACATCAACAGCCGCCATATTGGTTGATTGGAATAGATCAACTATTGTAAATCAAAGGTTTATTAATACTAATTTTGTGACCATATTTAATTTTTATTATACATTAAACATCTATAAATATAATTTGAATGGAAGAAAAAAATTAATTTGAATTTTTAAAGTTGAAACCATCATCGACGGCGTTCAAGCTCGACAATGTTTTTAGCGGAGACGCTATGTTTTACTTCAAAACATTGGTGGTGGGATAATTCCTTTTCTTTTTAGAAAATTAATTAAAATAATTAAATTTAAGAATTCACTAATTATTTATTGATTGAAATGTTGTGCCTTCAAATTAAACTTTATAACATTTTTGCTCATAACTTAATTATCACTTGTAAGTTGAAATGTTCACAATTAAACTTAACTTATAGTTAAATATAATTGTCATCCATAAAAGAAACACAATGGCGGAACATCTCATGGATGGACCTCCAACAAAGAGGCAAAAAATTTCAGATTCAACATTAACTTCCACTGATAGTACAGGTAAGTTTTATTTTGATTATTTAACTATTTATCCTCACTATTTTTATACCTAAAGACATAATTTATCAAATGCATGTCGAATATTATCAATTGAGGGCCATTTTTAGGAAATTTTATCAGAAATGTTGACAAACAAGTTGTGTATACAAACAGAGCATTTATTGTAAAATGCATTTTAAAACTATAATTTAAAGTTGAGAAAGTTATAGCAAGACATTATCCGATTCTAAATAATGCATTTAGAAAGAAAAATATCATTTTTATTTAGTTTCAGCTGATTGATAAACTGTCAGTGTTAACATTACAATTTTGTTGAAATACATAAATTAAATAGCAGAATTTTGAACAAAACACCAAATGGGTTATATTATCAATTCATTTATTGCAAAAAACAAAATTTTGTTTTGATATTTTTCTATTTAGAATTATCTTTTGCTTTAGAAACACATAAAGAAGTAAATTAGAAAAATAAAGGTAAAATAAATCTTTAAACTAGCTCAAACTATTTTATTCTAATATAAACTAAATGTTTATATCATTTAAAAAATATAATTTACATTTTATTTCAAATCAATTGTCAACCTTAACCTTGAAATCTTTATCCCATTCTAAACCTTCCTATAATCCATTTTTTTCAAAGTTTTTGATTAAATGACCTACATAACAATGTAAACCATCTTTTGTAATTAATTAATTCTTTATTTTTAAGTATTTAGTAGTGTATCAAATGATTGTTTTTCATCACATGTCAAAACTAAAATTTGAAATAAGAAAGGCATAATTATTATAAACAACTTTATATATAAATAATTAAAAACACTTAATAAAACATTCTATATAGTTTATCATAGTTTCTATAAATGAATTTATAAGATTTTGAACAATAGATAGCAAAACTTGCATTTTTAATCTAAATAAGTATTTCATAGATAGTGAACTTATAATGGTTAAATAGTTTTTAAAAATATATTCCAAATATCAGATTTTTAAATTGCCTTATTGAACCCTTTATTTTCCAAAAACATACTTATAAGTATCGTTTGATATAAATATACATTCACTAATGTTTATTTTCAAATAGAAAAGCGTATAATGGATTGCCTATTTTCAAAACTAATGTATATATATAAATGTTTATCATACTTTTATTTTTTTTCACAAAAAATACCCAAAATTGTGCGAATTGTTAAGAAAATAATTTTTGTTTTCCCTTCAAAACTTAAAAGGCTATTGCTGACTATTTCACAGAAATAAGACACAAATTGGAACACTGAAAATCAAACTACACAACCTTTTTATATTTAATTTATTATCATATTTTATGAAAAGGCATATTAACGCTTCAAACTTTTCTTTTAAAATTCTAATGTAGCTAGTCTTCTTCTTCTTCTTATCTCCACACTGGGTGAAGTAGAATGTGTCTGCCTTTGTCATTAAGACTGGGAGCACTACTCAGTGGCAGGTCGACTTAGCTCCAAAAGAAATGGCCGCCTCTGACATGAGGAACAAACGCCATGTGCAGCCGCTCCTAACATGGAGTACAAACGCTGCTCATCCTGTATCCCTGGATTAGGAGCCCTTACAGGGTACTATCAGTCGGGCCAGCTGAGCCCAGGTTTTTTAGTGAGCTTGTTACTGCTCCCCCTCCTCCTTTTTCATCCGGGCTTGGGACTGGCAAGGGCGGAATTAATGTAGATAGCTATTATCTTAAACCATTCACTTTCAAAAAACATCAAGCTACATCAATGTTTGCTTGAATTGAATCAAACCAAATATTTTCCATTAGACCAGGCGATTTCTACTACTACGGTAAAACCACTCTGTAAAGGACAAAGTCCAGTTGTAGATCCAATGTGGCCTTTAATAAGAGATGTTTTCTTACTTGAAAGAACAGCTACAGTCGAACTGCTCTCTAAAGAACAAAGCCTAGTTGTAGAGCCAATGTGGCCTTTAGAGAAAAGTGTTTTCTTACTGGAAAGAAGCTACAGTTGAACCACTCTCTAAAACAACACCTAGTTGTAGAGCCAATGTGTCCTTTAGAGAAAAATGTTTTCTTACTGGAAAGAAGCTACAGTTGAACCACTCTCTAAAACACAACATCTAGTTGTAGAGCCAATGTGTCCTTTAGAGAAAAATGTTTTCTTACTGGAAAGAAGCTACAGTTGAACCACTCTCTAAAAGACAACACCTAGTTATATAGCCAATGTGTCCTTTAGAGAAAAGTGTTTTCTTACTGGAAAAAAGATACAGTTGAACTACTCTCTAAAAGACAACACCTAGTTGTATAGCCAATGTGTCCTTTAGAGAAAAGTGTTCTCTAACTGGAAAGTTGCCTTTTAGTAAAAAAAGGTAGTTTTGGCAATGAAAACTGTCCTTTGTAGAGAGGTGTCCTCTCATTCTACTGTATAAATATATAAACAGACTTACTAGATTTTTCTCTCTGTTGTGAGGAGAGGTAGGATTGAAAGGTTGACAGGATCATGTAAGGTTGACCATATTACCAGAAGTTCAGCTAGCCAATAGCTGAACAGAATGGTATGATTTTACCACCATTCAGAGGATTTGCTGTCACCAGAAAACTAAAGGAAGAAATCTGATGTGCAGTATATTTAACTATATGTGTAGACATATATATATTGGTTTTATTGTGCGAATGAATATTTAAACGAAGAGATAAGACCTTAGAGGGCATGTTTCATGCTAAAATTTGAACTGGTCTATCCTTTTCTTTGCCGATCACATTTCTCTGCGTGATATTTAGCCTTCATTGAAGTGCTGCTCATGTTCCAGTAGGTACTATATGTGTAGACATATATACATTGATTTTATTGTGCGAATAAAGATCCAAAAGAAGAGATATGACCTTCGAGAGCATGTTCATGCTAAAATTTTGAACTGGTCTATCCTTTTCTTTGTCGATCATGCCTCCCTGTGTGATATTGAGCCTTCATTGAAATGCTGCTCATGTTCCAGTGGGTGATCTTGTGCCTTAAGTGCCCAAAATTACACTTTGACTACCTACTTCTCAGTATTTATTATCCTGATTCAATCAGCCTTGTATATTAACTATTTTTTATGGTATAAAGGGTAGTAAATGTTGTTTTAAACTTTTAATTAACTCTGGTGTCCTACACTAACTTGTCTCTCTGCTGGAAATGTCCAGATTTGTCTTGTGGGAATGTCGGATTTGTCTCCTCTGGTATCCTACACTAACTTGTCTCTCTGTTGGAAATGTCCACACTAACTTGTCTCTCTGTTGGAAATGTCCACATTTGTCTTGTGGGAATGTTGGATTTGTCTCCTCTGGTATCCTACACTAACTTGTCTCTCTGTTGGAAATGTCCACATTTGTCTTGTGGGAATGTTGGATTTGTCTCCTCTGGTATCCTACACTAACTTGTCTCTCTGCAGGAAATGTCCACATTTGTCTTGTGGGAATGTCGGATTTGTCTCCTCTGGTATCCTACACTAACTTGTCTCTCTGCTGGAAATGTCCACATTTGTCTTGTGGGAATGTCGGATTTGTCTACTCTGGTATCCTACACTAACTTGTCTCTGCAGGAAATGTCCACATTTGTCTTGTGGGAATGTCGGATTTGTCTACTCTGGTATCCTACACTAACTTGTCTCTGCAGGAAATGTCCACATTTGTCTTGTGGGAATGTCGGATTTGTCTACTCTGGTATCCTACACTAACTTGTCTCTGCAGGAAATGTCCACATTTGTCTTGTGGGAATGTCGGATTTGTCTACTCTGGTATCCTACACTAACTTGTCTCTGCAGGAAATGTCCACATTTGTCTTGTGGGAATGTCGGATTTGTCTACTCTGGTATCCTACACTAACTTGTCTCTCTGCTGGAAATGTCCACATTTGTCTTGTGGGAATGTCGGATTTGTCTACTCTGGTATCCTACACTAACTTGTCTCTGCAGGAAATGTCCACATTTGTCTTGTGGGAATGTCGGATTTGTCTACTCTGGTATCCTACACTAACTTGTCTTTGCAGGAAATGTCCACATTTGTCTTGTGGGAATGTCGGATTTGTCTACTCTGGTATCCTACACTAACTTGTCTCTCTGCTGGAAATGTCCACATTTGTCTTGTGGGAATGTCGGATTTGTCTCCTCTGGTATCCTACACTAACTTGTCTCTCTGCTGGAAATGTCCACATTTGTCTTGTGGGAATGTCGGATTTGTCTCCTCTGGTATCCTACACTAACTTGTCTCTCTGCAGGAAATGTCCACATTTGTCTTGTGGGAATGTCGGATTTGTCTACTCTGGTATCCTACACTAACTTGTCTCTGCAGGAAATGTCCACATTTGTCTTGTGGGAATGTCGGATTTGTCTACTCTGGTATCCTACACTAACTTGTCTCTGCAGGAAATGTCCACATTTGTCTTGTGGGAATGTCGGATTTGTCTCCTCTGGTATCCTACACTAACTTGTCTCTCTGCTGGAAATGTCCACATTTGTCTTGTGGGAATGTCGGATTTGTCTACTCTGGTATCCTACACTAACTTGTCTCTGCAGGAAATGTCCACATTTGTCTTGTGGGAATGTCGGATTTGTCTCCTCTGGTATCCTACACTAACTTGTCTCTCTGCAGGAAATGTCCACATTTGTCTTGTGAGAATGTCGGATTTGTCTCCTCTGGTATCCTACACTAACTTGTCTCTCTGCTGGAAATGTCCACATTTGTCTTGTGGGAATGTCGGATTTGTCTCCTCTGGTATCCTACACTAACTTGTCTCTCTGCTGGAAATGTCCACATTTGTCTTGTGGGAATGTCGGATTTGTCTCCTCTGGTATCCTACACTAACTTGTCTCTCTGCTGGAAATGTCCACATTTGTCTTGTGGGAATGTCGGATTTGTCTCCTCTGGTATCCTACACTAACTTGTCTCTCTTGGAAATGTCCACATTTGTATTGTGGGAATGTTGGATTTGTCTCCTCTTGTATCCTACACTAACTTGTCTCTCTGCTGGAAATGTCCACATTTGTCTTGTGGGAATGTTGGATTTGTCTCCTCTGGTATCCTACACTAACTTGTCTCTGCAGGAAATGTCCACATTTGTCTTGTGGGAATGTTGGATTTGTCTCCTCTGGTATCCTACACTAACTTGTCTCTCTGCTGGAAATGTCCACATTTGTCTTATGGGAATGTCGGATTTGTCTACTCTGGTATCCTACACTAACTTGTCTCTGCTGGAAATGTCCACATTTGTCTTGTGGGAATGTTGGATTTGTCTCCTCTGGTATCCTACACTAACTTGTCTCTGTTGGAAATGTCCACATTTGTCTTATGGGAATGTCGGATTTGTCTACTCTGGTATCCTACACTAACTTGTCTCTGCTGGAAATGTCCACATTTGTCTTGTGGGAATGTCTGATTTGTCTACTCTGGTATCCTACACTAACTTGTCTCTCTGCTGGAAATGTTCACATTTGTCTTGTGGGAAAGAGAAAAAAAAAAAGATTTAGTGAAAATCATAGAAAGAAAGGCTACATACACAGTAGAACCTTTCTCTAAAGGACAACACCTAGTTACAGAGCCTACGTGTCCTTTAGGAAGAGGGGCCCTTTTACTGGAGAGAGTAAGGACAAACTTTCCCCAAAATTTGCAAAATGCAAAATAGAAGAGGTCACTCCCCAGTGTAATACTGATGAAATGTCTCAAGATAGACCACAAGAGCCCTCGGTATATTTGAAACCAAAGAAGGTGCTCAACTGGCAAAAAAATAATAATTGTCTGGATTTGGTCTTTCTGAAGAGACAAAAGATAAAAAAATAGCAAACAAAGAAAAACTGTTCCTATAGTAATGATGAAATTGAGAGCGCGCTTGGCTCATCAGTGGTGAACCCTTCCAGCGATTTCTCCAGACTACTCACTTTTCTATTGTATATAGGTATTATGGCTTGTATAGCTATAAAATATTGGGAGGAAAATATCTGTCAAGGGGGTTTTTATAGAGAAACTATGGACATTCCTATGCTAAATTGGATTTTGGAGCTGTAGAAAGCAAATACAGTAAAACCTCCCTTTAGCAGACACCCCAATAGCGGATACCTCTCCACAAAGGACAGTTTTCATTTCCAAAATTACCATTTTTACAATTTAGCAACTCTAGGGCACCTTAGGATACCTCTCCCTTAAAGACACTTTGGCTCTGCAATTAGGTGTTGTCCTTTACAGGGAGGTTCTACTGTTTTTTTAATATGATGCATTAGCTCACATCTGTTATAAGAAATTTAATCTATTTTTGACACGTATGATTCTTAAATAAAATTTGGACAATCTAATTTAGTCATTTGTTGATAAAAATACAACTTGTTAAAAATGCAATACTTTGACACATGGCAGCACTGTGGCCATAGGTAGCATATGTGCACCGTCCCTAAAAGTGCTTCTCTTCTTCTTTCTTATCTCCACTCAATCATATTAGGTTATCAAGTTGTGACCCTTGATGGTGTCTGCTTGACAACCATCATGACTGGGTGAAGTAGAATGTGTCTGCCTTTGTCATCAAGACTGGGAGCACTACTCAGTGGCAGGCCGACTTAGCTCCAAAAGAAATGGCCGCCTCTGATATGAGGAACAGATGCCATGTGCAACTGCTCCTAACATGGAGTACAAACGCTGCTCATCCTGTATACCTGGATTAGGAGCTCTTACAGGGTACTACAGCCGGGCCAGCTGAACCCTAGGTTTTTTAGTGAGCTTGTTACTGCTCCCCCTCCTCCTTTTTCATCCGGGCTTGGGACCGGCAAAGGCGGAGTTCTTAAAAGTGCTGAAATAAGGCAGTACTAATGCTGTCATTACCTGTAAGTTACATGAAATTTTTGAATTCTCATAGATGATTTAGGTATCATTGATTTAATATCCTAATTGGACACAAAGAGGTGTCTTGAAGAGTTTTACGTTTTGCTCTCTATTTGGAATTTTAAAACCTTGTAGAGGGAGGAAAGATTTGAAGATTGATCAGCTAGAACACACACTAGGTTCTAGCCCAATAGAAAACAATGATAGAAGATTTATTATATAATATATACCGTAGAACTACCTCCCTGTAAAAGACAACACCTAATTGCAGAGCCAAAGTGTCCTTTAATGAGAGGTGTCCTCTTACCAGAGAGCTGCTGAATTGTAAAAATGGTAATTTTGCAAATGAAAACTGTCCTTTGTAGAAAGATGTCTGCTAGCGGGGTGTCTGCTAAAGGGAGGTTCTACTGTAATATTATTTTTTTAAATAACATTTTTACATTTTTTTTCTTCATTTCCCAAAATTATTCACTTATCTAAATATAGAATGCGTAAATTTTTGTCTTTAAAATTATGAAATTTTGCACCTCACTAAAAAGTTAAAACTATGAAAAATACGCTACAATTTTAATATATTATTATTATTTTCTAAAAAAAATATGATTTGAATGCTTTAATATAAGATGTCCTAATAGAAACATGTCTCAACTAGCAATGAATATGTTGTCATGATGAGATAATCCTATCTAACCAGCTATAATTCAACACAGCCGGCCCTAATGTAACTGAAAGCTCTAATCTTTTAGAGTTAAATTTAAAGAAGCTAGACTGTATTTATATTCATTTTATCATTTGTATAAATATGGTGTCTGTGTTTGGCGAAGAAGGTGAATCAAAATATCAATTCTGTAACTGTCTGGAATCTCTGGTTTCAAACTAGAGAAAGCTCAACTAGATTTTTTTTCCCACTCCGATGCACACAATGTAACTTAAAATCTCGGATCTTTTAGGGGTGTTGAATTAGAGAAGCTAGACTGTGTATTTAAAATCATTATATCATTTGTATAAATATGGTGTCTGTGTTTGGCGAAGAAGGTGAATCAAAATATCAATTCTGTTACTGTCAGGAATCTCTGGTTTCAAACTGGAGAAAGCTCAGCTAGATTTTTTTTTTCCACTCCGATGCACACACATCAAAATTTGTGGCTGGCCTTGACCTCGAAGTGGCCTGTGCCATAAATCTTGCGTGCGGTGCATATGGTGTTTATAGGAGCCGCTTGTTTCCGGTAGTTTTCTTTCTTTCATTCCTGAGACATGTTCTTGAAATATCACTTGTTGGTTGGAAGTTTTTTCAGAAAATATACAGCTCTCTACATCAACCAATGATTTATTTAACTCCAGATATAAACACAAGGTAATAAGACTAAATCCAAATAAATAAATAGTGTGTGACGTTTCAGTAACAGCGTTGTTACCATCTTCAGACAAAAGTACTGAATGTCTACTTTTGTCTGAAGATGGTAACAACGCTGTTACCGAAACGTCACACACTATGTATTTATTTGGATTTGGTCTTATTACCTTGTGTTTATAATCTATAATCCAAATTGTTCCTTATTAACTCCAGATATTTTAGTAACTAGGCTGTTACTCTCAGCGATTCAATGAGACGTCAGGAGTTAAATAAATTATTAGTTGATGTAGCTGTATTTTTTCTGAATACTCTTGAAAGTAAAAATGGGTACTCTTATAAGTAATTTTATGCCTAACTGGGTTTGTTCTTATTGTTTGCTGAAGAGCATTTCTCAATGCAAATATTTATATATAATTCTACTGTCCTTAAAGCTTATGTCCATAATGAAGGAAATAAGACCTAATCCAAATAATTTATTGGTGTGTGACATTTCAGCAACAACATTGTCACCATAATCAGACAAAAGAATAAAAAAAAAAAAATGAAACGTCGCACACTAATAAATTATTTGGATTAGGTCTTATTTCCTTCATTATAATCTATAATCCAAATTGTGCTTTATCGCTTATGTCCATAGTTTTTGTTTGAATACCATTTCTAAGATTCTACCCTTTAGTGTATAACATATATAAGCAGAATCGTCCAATATAGTATTAGAGCTCTAAATACAGTCTGGTAAGTTTGAATTGGCGAAACTGCTGGGTGGGTTCACAGCTGATGAGCCAAGCCCTCCTTTCAGTATTTTTTTATCGCAGTAAGGAAAGTAGAGACTTGTGGTATGTGTGAAAGAAACATTTGTGCTTTAACGTGGCTTTCACTTCTTATATAAGGTCTACATATTATTGATAAATGTTCTGTTGATTGCATTGTTGCTGTTCTTGGATACTACACCTTCTTTATTGTTTGCTGAGAGCCTCTGCTTTTTTAAATTTTTAATAATTAAAGAAAGAGAGAGAGAAGGTAAGGGTATTGTGGCTAATTCTCTAGAAAATAAAAAAAAAATCTTTTTTTTTTTCTGATTGATAGTAGTGAATCATCAGCAACTTTCAGTTGGTACAATCAGGAGGTGCTCTTCCACTATATACTGTAGAACTTCCATAAGAGGACACTCTTGCTAAAAGACACCTCTCTATAAAGAATGGTTTTCATTGCCTAAATTACCATTTTTACTAAGTAGCAACTCTCAGGTAAGAGGACATCTCACTCTAAAGGACACTTGGTCTCCGCAACCAGGTTATTGAGGGGGGATTACTCTTCTCAATATAGATACTGTCTCTCTTTACCTTGAGAGATGACCTAGTCCAGCTACTTTACCAGTTCAGTAACTCCAAGGAAGAGGCTCTAAGGATGACTATCAATTATCCAAAACTTATCTAAAAACTCTTTCTTATTGAACAGCACGGTCAATTTATACATTCAAAGAAATTTACATACTTTTTTTTTCTCTTCGTTTTTAAATTACAAAAATATTTACATAAAAATGAAGTTGACTACTCTTGTAGTCATAACACAGGTGTTGTCTTTTACAGATAGGTTCTCTACTTTACTCTCTAGGTATAATAGTAAAATACAGTAGAACTACTTCCCTGTAAAAGGACACCTAATTGCAGAGCCAAAGTGTCCTTTAGGGAGAGGTCTCCTCTTACTGGAGAGTTGCTAAATTGTAAAAAATGGTAATTTTGCAAATGAAAACTGTCCTTTGTAGAGAGATGTCTTCTAGAACGATGTCCTCTCATGGAGGTTCTACTGCATATATGTTATATTAAAATATTATTTTATTTAAAAATATATTTCATAGATACAAATACTCTGTTAACTCGACCGCCATAGGTCACGCTTACCCTATAAAAACTCATTGTTGTTGTTTCCCGCTGGCCGGCTCAAAACTTTTGTACATTATGTAAATAAGTTTTTCATTTTTTGATTCTTAAGCCAGGCAGTACTTTAATCAAATTATGTTCTTATATATTACTTTAGCTCAATTAAAGAAATCTCTGATCAAAACCATATTTATTATTATTCTTTCAAGATTTTAACCATGACTGCATTACCATAATCCTCAACATGATCAAAAATCAACAGAAATCTCATTCTTAAATATAATATAAATTTTCCTATTATCCTTATTTTCTTATTATAACGTATATATGTTTTAGATTTATATGTATGGTAGAGAAAGTAGAGAAATTTGAGTGGAATAATGTGTGTAACAGCATTAGTCAGAAATGTCAAAGTTAGTCTTCAATATGTATGAGCATTTTTTTGTTGTTATTATTGCCTAAAATGGGCCAATCAGCCCCCAATCTATTGTAATGACCGATAATGGTGACAATTTAGTTACTTCTTCAAATGAAAGACACTTCGGCCAGTAAATCTTTTTATTGTCTTGACGTTCCAACAAAAATCTTTTGTCCTCGTCGAACAAAAATTAAAACATTAGGCAAAGCGTTAGAAAAAGAAAGATTTTTGTCGAAACGTCAAAACAATAAAAAGATTTACTGGCCGAAGTGTCTTTCATTTGAAGAACTATGAATGCCGGCCAGGCAGCCTCTATCTTTATGATAATTTAGTTACTGTATAGAAATGTTTTTTTTTTTTTTCCATTGACATAACCAATGCCACATGAATACTAAAATGTAGAAAATGACTGGAAGTTTATCTAAGTAAAGAGAGGAAAACTCTTGACTTCAAACTAAAGGAATATGGACCTTTTTATTAGCCTCGGTTGGTAACTCAAGCAAAAAGAGACAGATTGGTAAAAAATACCCCTTTTCCCCCCTACATTAAACTTGGGTGAAGCTCTTTATATTTTTAGGTGGTTCTCATTTTCTGTTTGTAATTGTGTCCACCAACTTTTGATGCTCTTAACGGAGAGACTGAGAAAAAAAAATTTAAATGTGATATGCAGTTAAACCTGTCTATAGCGCCCCCCTCTTGGAACTCACCAAAATAGGGTGCTATAGAGAGGGGATGCTATAGACAGGTCACTTTTAATGTAAATTGCATCGTACTACGTTTTTAAAATTGGGAGCTATAGAGAGGGAGACGCTATTTAGAGGGGGCGCTATAGACAGGTTTAACTGAATATATAAAAAAATCATTATCAATTTTAGAATTTAAAAAAAAGGCACTTTTTTTTTTAACTTTGTGTTTTGTGTTGTCAGAACTCAATCTTTGGGACATTGAAAGGCAGCTTCCAGAGGAACTCTTTGCTAACTCCAGCAAGAATGAGCTGGACAATTCAACAGAACTGTCGGGGAGCCAGTCCATGCCCAATGGGATCTTGGAGAGCACAATTAAAACTGAGGAGAACGCTAGTCTCGTGTCACAAAGGCATCAACAACTCTCCCAGCTCCTCCAGACCTCCTACAACGCCATGCCTAAACAGCAGAACCACGCGGGGTCGCCTTCTGCCTCCTTTGGCAACGCCAAAAGCCCCCGTTCCATCAACATCTCAGGTGTCCAGCAGCAGGCCTCCACAGCCCAGCACCTAGCCTCCCAAGGCCTGCTCAACGACAACTCAGGGGGCAATGTGCTGTCAACCAGCCTCGCCAAGCCCACCATCAACATGGCGGGCACCAACGCCATGACGTTCCAGCAGCAACTCTTCCAGCAAGCTGCCAACTCCCCCGCTTCCCTGAGGCAGCAGACCCCTCAGGGAGGTGGAGGCCAGATGCTGACCAACGGCCCCCAGCTCATCAACAGGGCCGCAGCTGCCCCCTCTCACAACAGTCTCCTCATTAACCCCAACATCTCCACCCTAACCAACTCTCAACTCCAAGTTTTTCAAGCCCAAGCTCTGAAGGTAGGCCTTCTTTCTGTCTCACGTATGAAACTCTCTTTAAAGGACTTTTAATTGGATGATGAGGATTTTCTTCTTCTTTCAAACCATCATGATTGGGTGAAGTAGAATGTGTTTGCCTTTGTCATTAAGACTGGGAGCACTACTCAGTGGCAGACCGACTTAGCTCCAAAAGAAATGGCCGCCTCTGACATGAGGAACAGATGCCATGTGCAGCCGCTCCTAACAAGGAGTACAAACGCTGCTCATCCTGTATCCCTGGATTAGGAGCCCTTACCGGGTACTATCACCTGGGCCAGCTGAGCCCAGGTTTTTTTACCGAGCTTGTTACTGTTCCCCCTCCTCCGTTTTCATCTGGGCTTGGGACCGGCAAAGGCAGAGTTAGGATTTTCTTAATATTTAGTAGTCTCTAATTAAAGTAATTCTGCAGACATTTCTATAGGAACAAAAAGGTACAATTCAGTGTTGACTCCAGAGTAAAGGAGAGTTCAGCAAACCCTGTAGTGGATTCAAATTATTCGGTCTTTCAGTAAATGACTTGAAACCCTTTTATTATTAAATTTTATAGCTTTTTTTAATAACCAAGTACACGTGGTATAGGCCATGATAATCATGGTGGGTAGAAGTTGATGATGCTTTTACCGTAAGTACACCACATGTCTACACATGTGAAAAACAGACTTTTGCACTTACAAATAGGTAAAATAGACACTCAAATAGGTTTCACTTACACAGTCCTCATAGAATAAAGAGTTATAAAAATGCACATTATATGTTATTTCAATTTTAAACACAACAAAAAAATATATTTTTAAAAATAAAACTAAATCCTTCAGCTAGCTATATTTAATAAGGTACAATTTGTAGAATATAAATTATATAGAAGCACATATATGAGGTAAGAAGACTAAATAATTAAACTGTACATGATATTTTGGTAACAGCATTGTTTGACATTTGGATTACCATTTCTTTACCATTACGTTTACTTCAGCTAGCCATATAGGTGAAAAAATAATTTAAGTAAAATATGAATTTAGATTATAGATTATAGCTACAAGAAAATAAGACCTATAATCTAAATCATTTAATAGTGTGTGACATTTCTGCAACAGCATTGTTACCATCATCAGACAAAAGAATAAATGAGAAAAAAATATCACAGCAAGTTCTTAAATAGTACTGTTATCAGGTGATGTGTCATATTTCAATTGAACAGTCATATCAAGACTTGATAACAGTACTATTTAAGAACTTGCTGTGATATTTTTTTCTCATTTGTTCTTTTGTCTGATGATGGTTACAATGCTGTTGCCGAAATGTCACACACACTATTAAATTACACTGATAGACAAAACTTAAGGAAGTTGTACCTTATAGCATATATATATATATCGGGATTCAGAAAATAACTCTGAGAGATATATATATGCTATAAGGTACAACTTCCTTAAGTTTTGTCTATCAGTGTTATTTGGATTAGGTTTTATTTTCTTGTAGCTTTAATTAAAATAGAGAAAAAAATTTTATTTATGAAGAAATTGGATGTGCCAAATATCATGGACCAATTTAAATAAACATTTAGTTTATTTTTGCTCCACTAGATGGTGCTCTGCTATCTATAATGCTCATGTGAGCCTGGTCAGGATATGCCTTTTATGTTTTTTAATACTTTTGATTTTTTTTCCCTTAATATATGGTGCATTTAATATTTATTTGGAGATTCTGCTGATGCTGTAGTGGATTTAAAAATGTCTTTTCAAGATAATAAATAGCTTAATCTCTCTCCCTATTTTATTTAGGATCTTGTAGTCTCCCTTCTTAACCCTTATCCACTAGCTTTTATCCATTTATTTAATGATTTGTACTGTCTCTCTCTCTCTCTCTCTCTCTCTCTCTCTCTTCTCTCTCTCTCTCTCTCTCTCTCTCTCTCTCTTTAATATTACAATGTTTCTCTTCTTCTTCTTTCTTATCTCCACTCAATCATATTAGGGTATCAAGTTGTGACCCTTGATGGTGTCTGTTTGACAACCATCATGACTGGGTGAAGTAGAATGCGTCTGCCTTTGTCATTAAGACTGGGAGCACTACTCAGTGGCAGGCCGACTTAGCTCCAAAAGAAATGGCCGCCTCTGACATGAGGAACAGACGCCATGTGCAGCTGCTCCTAACATGGAGTACAAACGCTGCTCATCCTGTATTCCTGGATTAGGAGCCCTTACAGGGTACTATCAGCCGGGCCAGCTCCCCCTTCTCCTTTTTTATCCAGGCTTGGGACCGGCAATTAGAAACAATGTTTCTAATATCCTTGGTTACCCTTTGAAATATTACTGTAGGACCTCCATGAGAGGACACCTCTCTACAAAGGACAGTTCTCATTGTGAGAATGACTATTTTTTACTATTAAGCAACTCTCGGCTAAGAAGACATCTCTCCCTAAAGAAACTTTGGTTCTGTAACTAGGTGTTGGCCTAGGTGTTTGTTCTATGAAGCCAACACATAGTAATTTGTACAAACCGCAGGAAAAGACAACCAGACTACAATTGGAATAAAGGTGGACGGCCAATGAAACCAATACTTGATCCTTGGTTATTCTTTACTTTTGGTTTTGGATTTGCTTACCAAGGGTGGTTTCTCTTAGATGACCCCAGTATATCCACAATCCAGCAAAATAGACAGTAGAACCTCTCATTTGAGACCATAGACTAAAATCAAATGAGAGGTTTTACTCTCTGATTTGGTGGATTATTTAATACCAGTTGCACAAACAAGACACACTATATCCGATCTGGATAATTGCGCGTGAAACTATTGTATTGTAGTAGAGTAGGTAACAGAATTATCAAAAAGAAAATAAACAACTAAGAAAAAGAGCATTGAATAAACATATACATTAAACAAATAAGCAACGACATAAGCAGATAGAAGAAATCGCAAGGTAGTTATTTACAGTATATTACACAATGATGGAAGTTTTGATTTAATGAAGTCATCTGTAATAATTAGTATCGTGGAGAGAGAAAGTTGATCAAGTTGAGTTATTTACAATGAGTTATATTCTAAGGTAACTTATTAATTATTTACATTGATGTAAATCAAGTCGCATAGTAGTGTAGTTCCTCAAGCTGCATGAAGCTGTCTATTTTGCTGGATTGCGGATATACTGGGGTCATCTAAGAGAAACCACCCTTGGTAAGAAAATCCAAAAGTAAAAGTAAAGACTAGCCAAGGATCAAGTATTGGTTTCATTATGTGGCTGTCCACCTTTATTCCAATTGTAGTCTGGTTGTCTTTTCCTGAGGTTTGTACAAAATACTATGTGTTGGCTTCATAGAACAAACACCTAGGCCAACACCTAGTTACAGAACCAAAGTTTTCTTTAGGGAGAGATGTCCTCTTAACTGAGAGTTGCTTAATAGTAAAAAATAGTCATTCTCACAATGAAAACTGTTCTTTGTAGAGAGGTGTCCTCTCATGGAGGTCCTACAGTAATATTAGACCATCGATCAAAAATTATGGATGGAAGATGTCTTTTATTGTATGCTGGTTCAAATTCACATTAATAGGTACCGCTCAGCAAGAGCAACCTAGTTCATGATAATTGAAACGGTGAATAATATGTGAAGGTTATTCACATATTAAACAAAAATTTTAATGCGGTATTCAATCCCGGTTCATGACTGTCGGGAATCAAGCGTATTACCCTCTCATCCACCGACTTTATTGGAGGTGAGATTAAACTAGGTCAAGTATTTACACAGTAGAACAAACTATACTCCAGCCTTCCTATCATTTAACACTTACTTGATAGAACTCAATTTTTTTTTCAATTCCCCCGACCAATTTCTACTTTCAAATATGAAAAATGCCAAAGAAGTGTTTTCCCGAAGAGGTCACTCGGCCAATTTTACAGCTGATATATGGTTTGCATAGTTTTTTTTTAGAGAGAAAAGAAGCAAATATTATTTTTTCCAAATATCAGAAAATATAATAACTGATATATAATAGATGGTGTCTGGTTTTTGACGTCTATTTTGACAGGAGAGGCTACCTTTGTCTCATTAGATACGGCGGAACATCTCTCTATTATATTATAATATAACACAATTTCTCAAATGGGATTTTAATCTAAAAAAAAAAATGCACTAGGTTTCCAATTAAATGGCTATAAGGAAGGATGTTCCAGAACCAACTGGCTGCCAACCAGGGGCTGGGCTCCACAGCGGGCCAGGCCACGGCAACCACCCCCACCACCCCTACCGCGGACCCTGAGAAAAGGAAGCTCATCCAACAGCAACTGGTGCTCCTGCTCCACGCCCACAAGTGCCAGAGGAGGGAGTCCCAGGTGGCCACCAACGGGGAGGTGCGCCAGTGCTCCCTGCCCCACTGCCGCACCATGAAGAACGTCCTCAATCACATGACCACCTGCCAGGCTGGCAAGACCTGCCAGATGCCCCACTGTGCCTCCTCTCGACAGATCATCTCCCACTGGAAGAACTGCACCCGCAACGACTGCCCGGTGTGCTTGCCTCTCAAGCAGGCTTCAGACAGGAGGCAACAGCAGCCTGGTAAATTATTCTCCGTGTGATTGATGATGGTGGTTACAGTAGAAAACTCTACTCCAACCTCTCCATCATCATTCAACACTTACTAGATAAAACTCTACCTTTTTTCAATTCTCCTGACCAATTTCTACTGTAGTGTGTCGATTTATTAGTCCAGCGATGGCCCAGAAAGTATTTCAAAGTTAGTGTTTTATTGGTATTACTTATTAGCTACATTTTTAGAGGAAGACAAAAGGACAACACCCTAGAATGTCTATTGGGGTATCATTGACATCCGCTGATCTGCCGCGCTACACAGCGGTGGTCATCTCCTATTTCATGGCCCTGCTTGTATGTTTGCCGTGGTCTTTCATCCCAGCAGGCTGGAAGGAAGTCTCTCGGCCCCCACGCTACTTTCAAATAACCTTTTTTTTTTTTTTTTTTTTTTTTTTTAAATTCAGACAAATATGGCGTTAAACATGACAATATGGTCAATATTTTAAAAAATGAAAGGTTGAATTAAAGTTCAGTATTAAAAAAAATACTCTTAATAACAAATATTAAATAATTTCTATAGGGAAACTATAATGAATAAAAATTTAAATCACAAAACTTTTTATAATGAAAAATTCTAAATAAAAGTATTAATGATGAAGAAAAAAATCTCGATATAATAAAAGTCTTTATAATGATATGATCTCTCTAATGTAAAAATTTATATTGATGAATTCTATTTATATATATTAAAAATAAAGAAAGCTTATCCTGACCAGGAGCACATTTACTTTACAGAAGGCAGAGCGCCATCTGGTGGAACAGAAATCAACAAAACATCGATTTAGCCTGTTCCTTGATATTTGGCCAACCCAATTTCTTGATAAATGGCTTTTCTTGCTAAACTACTCCACGCTGACGAGCGCCAACAGCGCGAAACCTGTTCGTGGATGGCTTTTCTTGATTTATCAAGAAAGTGGGTTGGCCAAATATCAAGGAACAGGCTAAATCAATGTTTTGTTGATTTCTGTTCCACCAGATGGCGCTCTGCCTTCTGTAAAGCACATGTGCTCCTGGTCAGGATATGCTTTCTTTATTTTTAATATCAACACCTGACCCACTTATTTTATTTTTTTTCTCTTACTTTTTTCATATATAATATATATATATTTTAATAATCACCTCTTTATAAAAAACCAAAACTGTCTTTATTTAAGGTGATCCATGTGTTTTTCCCTCAGGTGGCCAAGTGACTCCGACACAGCCCACACAGAGCCCGGCTCCTGTGGACATGCAAAGGGCTTATGCTGCTCTAGGATTGCCCTTCAATGCCTCAGGAACCAACGTAGTCATCAACCCCATGTTGACCAGGACCTCTCCTCAAGTAACAGCATGTAAATATGGCTTTCATCAGACCTTCTCTCTCTCTATCAAAATATGAAACTACACCTATCCCCCAATTTACACGGTAGATACGTTCCTGAGAAAAACGTGTATATCGGGGGATAGGTGTACACAGAAATACAAATAAAATGCATTGACAGGTTAAAATATGTAGTCAGCACATAAGCTCGGGATTCCTCGTGAGATGTGTACACAGCCCATGTGTTCAATCACAGTAGCATTTAGTATAGTGCGATAAAAAAAAAACTTTTTGGAAAACCGTGTAAAAGCGAAAACGTGTAAAATAAGTACCGTGTAAAAGCGAAAACGTGTAAAATAAGTACCGTGTAAATCGGGGGATAGGTGTATTTTAGACACTTATGATTCTTTTAAAAATAAAACAATTTCTACTGCCCTTACTGCAATAGAAAAATTAATGGGAGGGCATGGCTCATCAGTGGTGAACCCTCCCAGCGGTTTCCCCAGTTTAATCCTATAGCATCATAATATCTCTCTCTCTCTTCACTTAAAATGATAAGGCACAATTTGGATTATAGATTATAAACACAAGGTAATAAGACCAAATAAATAAATAGTGTGTGACGTTTCGGTAACAGTGTTGTTACCATCTTCAAACAAAAGTACTGAATCCAGTACTTTTGATTCAGTACTTTTGTTCGAAGATGATAACAACGCTGTTACCGAAACATCACACACTATTTATTTATTTGGATTTGGTCTTATTACCTTGTGATTATTGATTATGTTAGATTGTGTTTATACAAAGTAATAAGACCAAATCCAAATAAATAAATAGTGTTGTGATATTTCGGTAACAGCATTGTTCTCATCTTCAGACAAAAGTACTGAATGGTTAGTACTGGTTTCAGTACTTTTGTCCGTAGATGGTAACAATGCTGATCCCGAAAAGTCAAACACTATTTATTTATTTGGATTTGGTCTTATTACCCTGTGTTTCTTCACCTAAAATATTTTGATTGGATGAAGGACTGGATTGAAGTGAGTTACGTGATGCTAAAGAGAAAGGACAAGATGATGGAATATCTAGGAATAATAGCTTTTTGAATTGAAAGATGACACATTATTTTATTATGACACCCAAATGTTAAATTTATAAATAAATTTGAATGGCCACCAATATCTTCCAAGATAATAAAAACTATTTCCACTCCAGTAATTTTTCCTATTGGAATATTTAGAACTGGATACCAGCTTGCATAGACTCTAGTTTTCCAATCTTCTTGTTCAAATTGTTAGGTAACAGCATTCATTTTTTCCTCACCTTATTCCTGTCACTGTATTTGGATTAAAGGTACTGTGCTGTGGTATTGAAAAGTCAAATAAAATTTTACTTAACTTCTCCTTTGACATTTCTGTAGTCTTAGATTTCTTAAGTTTAAATGGACAGATATATGGTGGCCACACAAAGATGTTTGTGGAGAAGATTTAATTGGGCGCATATACAGTTAAACCTGTCTATAGCACCCCCTCTTGGGACTCACCAAAATAGGGTGCTATAGAGAGGAGGTGCTATAGACAGGTTACTTTTAATTTAAATCGCATCGTACTACATATTTAAAATCGGGCGCTATAGAGAGGAAGGTGCTATTTAGAGGGAGCGCTATAGACAGGTTTAACTGTATATATAGTAAAACCTCCTTAAATAAAGCCAGGGATATATATAAAGTCTTCCCCTTATAACGAACCTAAAATATAATTCCAACTATTGGTAATACCATAGAATGAACCATGGCTATACAGTGGTACCTCGACATATGAGCGCCCCAACATACGAGTTTTTCGAGATACGAGCCGACGAGCAAGTGATTTTTTGCTTTTAGTTACGAGCGAAATTCGAGATACGAGTTGGGTTCGGTAGTAACACGCAGTCGCGCCATCACGCGCACACCCAGGAACTGACGACTGAGGAGATACAAGAGTTACAGTCACAGCAGCATACTGAGGTTATGCAAGTAATTGGTTTTGAGGAGTCAGAGGAGGAGGTTATTTCTACAAGTGAGATAAAGGAGATCTTAGGAATGTGGGAGAGAGTTTCACAGTTCGTGGAAAAAAATCCACCCAGAAAAAGTTGCAACAGGTCGTGCATCTGACCTTTTTAATGACACTTGCCTAACTCATTTCCGGAACATTCTTAGAGGGAGGAAGAAACAAACCTCCTTGGACATATTTTTTTCTAAGCGGCCTACAGGTGAAAGCGAGAAAAATGTAGCGAAAAGGGCAAAGACTAGTGAGGATATCTAATTTATTTCTTTACATTCTCTTTTTTGTTTTTGTGCAATAAATATTTGATATTTATAAATACGTTTTTATTATTTAAAACAACGTAACAAAAATAACTGGGGTGACATTTTGGAGGTTGGAACGGATTAATGGTAGTTCAATTGTTTTGTATGGGGAAATTTGCTTCGAGATACGAGTAATTCAAGATACGAGCAAGGTTGCGGAACGAATTAAACTCGTATGTTGAGGTACCACTGTATTGTAAACCAAAAGTTTGGTACTATTTGGGTTTGCTCTAGTGAGATTTTACAGTATATAGCCTTCTAAATGTGAAGTAAATTAAAAGGAAATGGAATCTTGCAGGCAATTTACTCATGTCTAATGGTGTCTTAACTTGAAGGAAGAGATAAACCAAGGAAGGATTGGTTCTATAAGTTGTCTAGAGTAATAGAAAGCTAAGAAGAGAATTTCTCAGACAAAAGAGTGGTGTTCCATGATGGCTGGTATCAGAGATGGCTGTACAACATGATGTAAACCTACATTTTGATAGATGGCAGTGTGTATGGGATAGCTTTCAGCAGCATTTACTTGTGTGATCATGCCATTGTTTTTAACCAATCTTTCTTCAATACAAGAAAATAACACCGTATCCAAATAATTTTAATAGTGTGTGACGTTTCGGCAATAGCATTGTCACCATCATCAGACAAAAAATAAATGAGAAAAAAAAACTTTTTCTCAATTCACTCTCTTTTTTTTCTCATTTATTCTTTTGTCTGATGATGGTGACAATACTGTTGCTGAAACATCACACACTATTAAATTATTTGGATTAGGTCTTATTTTCTTGTAGCTATAATCTATAATCCAAATTGTGCTTTATCAATCTTTTCTTCACTTTACCCCCCCAATGTACCAAACCAATGGGTGCAGCGGCAGTGGCAGGTCAACTGGAGGGAGGAGTAGCTGCCCAAGGCCACCTGGGCACACAACAACAACAAATCCGAGCGACACTCGGGGGTGCCACCCAACAGCAACAGTTCCAACTTAGTGGCGGCAAGCAGGACTGGAGGCAGACTGTCACGCCGGACCTGCGCAAGCACCTAGTCCAGAAGATTGTCCAGGCCATCTTCCCCACCACAGACCTCCAGACCTTACAGGACAAGCGCATGTTCAACCTCATCACCTACGCCAGGAAGGTGGAGGGAGACATGTATGAGAGTGCCAAGACCAGAGTGAGTGGACCTGTTGTTGTTGTTGTTAGAATTCCTTTTTGCTCAAGGAGCATGGAATTCATGTAATCTGTTGGTGGTGGATCTCAATAATAACTTCTCTTCTAAAATCTTCTTTATTGAAGGTACAAAAGTAATGAACATAAATTACTAAATATATCTAAGTAAACATCTATATATATAAAAATCAATGTTTGTATGTTTGTATGTCCGGTATACAAATTCGCAGTAGTTCACTAATTCAAACCAAAATTTCCATACATAAGTAAAAAAATACGGGGAAGATGATAGACTATTTTAAAAAATATATAAATCAATTATTAAAACTATATATTCAAATTATTCTACTTAGCTCACGAACAGCGCCCTCTATCAACATTAAATTATGCTGATGCAAACAAATGGATAATGCTAATAACAAACAATTATAAAAAATCTTATCTAAATATATATCACTCGGGTAGATATGCACACGGGTCAATCCCGGGGCGAAGCCCGGGTCACCCGTCTATTTACCAATACAATAACATCTCTCTCACCACACATCTCTATTAACTCTTACCTATATATATATACATTCTTGACACCACAGATTTTAAGTCACAGATTATTACTATCATAGAATAAAAGTAATATTTGACAATAACATCCAACACAATCTTTGCACAAGAAACAGCAAAAAAAGTCCTTTTTTTTTTAAAGCAAGTTTAATCTACTTGACTTATATTTACTAAATTCTAATATAAAATAAAATAAAAAAGATTTACTAGCCAAAGTATCTTTAATTTACGCCTTGCCAAATGTATTAAATTTTGTTTGCTCCTGACGAGGACAAAAGATTTACTGGCCGAAGTATCTTTAATTTTAAGAACTATGAATGCCGCCGGCCAGGCAGCCTCTATCTTTACAATAAAATACAATTTGTATATTTATATGAACATTATTTATTCCTTCCCCTTTTAGTTGCACTCCACTAGCTTCTTCATTTTAGACCGTTTGGTTTCGACCACTACGACCCGGGTTCGATTCCCGCATTGGACACTTTTTATGTTTAAAAAAAAAATGCTCCAATGGCCCCCCGATTCTTGCAAAAGTCCAACCCCACCAGCGAGTGCAAGTAACCAAACGGGGCTCTGGCACATTTGTAAGTGCAAAGTCGAACTGCTTTCACATGTATAGACATGTGGTGCGCTTACAGTAAAAAAAGCAGTCGCTAACTACCCACCATGATTATCATGGTCTGTACCACGTGTACTAGGGATAAGCAAAAAAAAAAAAAAGATTTTAAAAATATTGCCACATCTTGAAATTTTCTTGTTAAATGGTCTATATATTAAATCTCCATATCTTTCTTTAGCCATACATACACATGAAGTAACGATGGTTCCATTAGTTTTTGTTTTGATAAAACAAAAATATTCATATACAGTAGAATTACCTCCCTGTTAAGGATACCTAAATGTAGAGCCAATAGTGTCCTTTAGGCAGAGTCTTACCGGAGAGTTGCTAAATTGTAAAAATGGTAATTTTGAAAATGAAAACTGTTCTTTGTGGAGAGGTGTCCGCTAAAGGGAGGTTCTACTGTACCTTCTCATTTTTATACCTACAGTATAATCTTGGTATAACAGCATCATTTGGGAGCAAAATTTTCAGGTTATAAGTACAGTTCAGCTAGTTTTCAGATCTCAACCAACTTGGCCACTATAGTATTCTACTGTCCTCTAAGCTTATGTCCATAATTTACTACCATATAGTCCAAGATTCATCTAAAATGTCAGGTATATATAAGTAGAATTACCCAATATAATATTAGAGCTATATTAAGAGGTTTGGTAGAATCTTCTTCTTTCTTATCTCCACTCAATCATATTAGGGTGTCAAACCTGTAAAGTCATGATTGGGTGAAGTAGAATGCGTCTGCCTTTGTCATTAAGACTGGGAGCACTACTCAGTGGCAGGTTGATTTAGCTCCAAAAGAAATGGCCGCCTCTGACATGAGGAACAGACGCCATGTGCAGCCGCTCCTAACATGGAGTACAAACGCTGCTCATCCTGTATCCCTGGAGCCCTTACAGGGTACTATCAGCCGGCCCAGCTGAGCCCAGGTTTTTAAGCAACCTTGTTACTGCTCCCCCTCCTCCTTTTTCATCCGGGCTTGGGACCGGCAAAGGCGGAGTTAAGCGGTAGAATAAACTAGCGAAACCGCTGGGAGGTTTCACCACTGATAAGCCCAGGCTCTCCCAATATTTTTTTAATTAACGCAATAAGGATATTTTTGCTTAGTCATTTCTTATATGTTGTTGTTATATCTATCAAGTTAACTTTTGGTAACTCTATGGACAAATATTCTTCAATTTGGGATCTGTTAGTGACCATCACTCATCTAGTGACCTTCTTCCTGTAGTTCTCTTCTTAACCCCTTCTAGCTAGCTAATTGCAGGTCTTCATTCAATTTTTCCCAACATCTTTATAAACCATTTGCTCTTTCATTAAGTGACCAAATTAAGTCTGTCTTTTTTTTTTTTTTTACATATTTGAATTTAGTTGTTTTATAGACTTATGAAATATAAGAGGGTTCTATACACTGTAATCTTCTTCTTCTTTCTTATCTCCACTCAATCATTCATGACTGGGTGAAGTAGAATGCGTCTGTCTTTGTCATTAAGACTGGGAGCACTACTCAGTGGCAGGCCGAATTAGCATACACTATAATAAAAAAATTGTAAATAATTTGATGGCGCAAGCCATCAACAACTTTCAGTTGCACGATAAGGAGATGCCTTTTTTCATACTTATTACCTTGTGTTTCTAATGTTGATAAAACCCCAAGTGATTACAAAGAATGTGTCCAGGAGGAGTACTACCACATGCTGGCAGAGAAGATCTACAAGATCCAGAAGGAACTGGAGGAGAAAAGACAGAGGAGGAAAGAACAACAACTGCAGCACAATCTGCAACAGCAACAACCCCAGGCCGCAGGGGCCGTTCGGCCTCCAGGTTGGTCACTTTCCCATATGTGTGCTCTTTGTTAGAATATATGTGCGAGCAAGGAGAAACATATATATACAGTTAAACCTGTCTATAGCGTCCGATTTTAAATGCGGAGTACGATGCGATTTACATTAAAAGTGACCTCTCTATAGCACCCTATTTTGGTGAGTCCCAAGAGGGGGCGCTATAGACAGGTTTAACTATATATTTACAGTATTTATAACATCTCTGTAAAGGACACCTGGTTGTAAAGGAAAAATATCCTTTAAAGAGAGGTGTCCTTTTACCAGAGAGTTGCTGCTGTTCTTGTTTCTTATCCCTTTGTGTAAAGATTACATGAATTCCATAAGTTCATGCTTCTCGAGCTGTTTTTTGATAAGCAGCGGCCTCTCTCAAAGGTCCTGGTTGTAAAGGAAAAATATCCTTTAAAGAGAGGTGTCCTCTTACCAGAGAGTTGCTGTTGTTTCTTATCCCCTTGTGTAAAGATTACATGAATTCCATAAGTTCATGCTCCTCAAACTGTTTTATGATAAGCAGCGGCCTCTCACAAAGTTCCTGTTTAGTGCATCTATATATATATATAATGCAAGCAAAAATGTGTTCCGAGTTGCTGCGGAGATTGCTAAATAGTACAAATGGCCATTTTTAAAAATGGAGGTTGTTTCTACTATATATATAGATATATGTTAAAATAATAGATGGTGAATTATGAAAAAAAAAAAATAGCCCCATATCATGCAACTTTGAAGTTGATGATGGCTTGCACCATCTAAATATATGAATAAAAAAAATCAACAATTTGTTGATATTTTCATTCAATTTTCAATTGCACGATCAGAAGCTTTTATTTTTTCATTCATATAGTAGAGATAAAACTGTTGTCTCTAATCCATGTTGGCTGTGTTTCCCAGGAGGCCCTCTAAACAGCACCCAGATCCTGAACGCCACCCTATCTGGCCACCGCACACCTCCCCCTCCCAACGTGACGGCTCCCATTTCCAGTATCAGGGACGAACTCTTCTCCATCGGTCAGTCAGTGTCCACAACCAGTCCATCAGTCAACAGCGGGGGGCAGCTCTTCTCCACCAGCTCTACGCTGGATATGGGAGGAGGGCCGGCCCATTTCAATCAGTTCAATGATGCCCTGAAGGCTCGCCAGCTGGTAAGTTCAGTCCATCCTGTCTCAGTGGCAGTGGGTGACGGGGTTGTGCAGCAACTCCAGCAGCAGCAGCAGCAACAACAACAAATGCTCAACCAACTCCCGACCCAGCAACACCAGGCCTCCCAGCTCCAGCAACAACAACAGCAGTTGCTCATGACAGCCGGAGGCCAGCAGGCTGTGGTAGTGGACAGCCTCCTGCAGCAGAGGCCGCCCTCCACCGGCATGCTGTCCCCCCACCAGGCCCAGTTTGTAGAGCAGCAGCAGCAGGAGTCTGTCTTGCTGGAACCTCAGGACCCCACTTCCTCCTCCGATGACATCCGTCCCTCCCCGCAGCCACCTGACCCCCTCACTACCTCTATCCCGCCCCCCACTGCAGAGCCGCCCCCTGATGCCATCATGGATGTGCCCCCACCACCTCCACCCCACGGTGGAGGCAAGATGGAGGAGATGATGCCCATCGACAGCAAGTTCACACCAATCAAGACTGAGCTGTTCACCCCCAAGATTGAGCCCAAGTTGGAGCCCAAGACAGAGGATGAGGAGAGCTGTCCGCCCCTCAGCTCCAACTCCCTACAGGTGAAGGAAGAACCCCCCCTGTCCATCAAGGATGAGCCCACCACTCCGGCCTCCAACACCGGGCCCGATGTCAACTCTGCCGATGTCAAGCAGGAGGGTGGTGAACAGCCCTCGCAGACCCCTCCTAAGCCTAAGCTCAACCGCAAGGTGTTCAAGCCTGATGAGCTGCGGCAGGCTCTCATGCCCACCCTGGAGAAACTCTACCGGCAGGATCCGGAGAGCATTCCCTTCCGCCAGCCCGTAGACCCCAGTTTACTCCAGATTCCTGTAAGTTCCTTCCCGTGGTCTTAATACATTGTGCTTCTATGGCCTTTCCCCAATGCATTAAAGAAAAACAGAATTAAATGTAGCAACCACGTCATGGCTAAGAGAATCAATTAGAGAACACTACAAGATTATAATCCTTGCATAGGATGATAGCTTGTACAATTCTTTGCGTAAACTAGGAGACTTCCATGACCTGAGACTACAGGACTCTTAGCTTGTCAATAATAACAGTCTCTGGGTAGATACCACTTTGTTGTCGATCGCTCTTTTAGAATCCTTTTGATTTCTTTAACATGGTCCTCCTCCTGCATGATGATTTTTCTTTGCTGTACACGTGGTACAGGCCATGATAGTCATGGTGGTTAGAAGTAGGCGACTGCTTTTTACTGTAAGTGCACCACATGTCTACACATGTGAAAAGCAGTTCGACTTTGCACTTATAAATGTGCCAGAGCCCTGTTTGGTTACTTGCACCCGCTGGTGAGGTTGGACTTTTGCAAGAATCGGGTGCCATTGGAACATTTTTTTTTTATCAGAAAAAAGTGCCCAATGCGGAAGTCGAACCTGTGTTGTAGTGGCTGAAAACCAACGGTTTAGATCATCCACTGACCCCCCTGTATGATGATAATGTGTGTAAATTAATATTTAAGGAAGCGAATCAAGAGTTACAAGAGAACATGTATCCTAAGTAACACCACATTGTGCGCTACAGGATTACTTTGAGATAGTGAAGAAACCCATGGACCTATCCACCATCAAGAGGAAGCTGGACACGGGCCAGTACCAGGATCCCTGGCAGTACTGCGACGACGTTTGGCTCATGTTTGACAATGCCTGGCTTTATAACAAGAAGACCTCCCGGGTCTACAGATACTGCAGCAAGGTACGTGTGTGTCACTTATACATTTTTATAATCCACCTTCCCCTCTTTACCTTAAAACACACATCTTTACTCTCACATAAAAATATAAATATTTAATTATTTTATAAAATTTTACTTTTATTCTAGATTATAGCAACAGGAAAATAAGACCTAAATCCAAATAAATTAATAGTGTCTTTTACTTTTATTCCTTTACACAAGGTAATAAGACCGAATCTAAATAGTGTGTGAGGTTTTGCTAACAGCATTGTTACTGAAACGTCACACACTATTGTGTTTCTATTCTATAATACCAATAAAAAAAATTGTACCTTTTATCATTTTATTTTCCTTTAATTAACCTTTTATTCCAAAAAAAAAAAAAAAGTTTAATATATCCTTCTTCTTGCTTATCCCTAGTACACGTGGTACAGGCCATGATAATCATGGTGGGTAGAAGTTGGCGACTGCTTTTACTGCAAGTACACCACATGTCTATACGAGGTGTGTTCAAAAAGTATCGCGAATTTTGAATTTTCGTGGGTTACATATATTCGAATTTCGATCTTTTTGTGGCTTTATGTTGGTACTCATGTCTCTCACTTATGCCGACAAGCTCGGCCATTTTGAATGTTCACTTAATTGTTGACAGCTGCTTTGCTTGCAGGTGTTTTGGATTGTCTTCGATTTTTACCTATTAAAAAAAATGGATCAAAGAACCTGTATCAAATTTTGTGTGAAAAACGATATTAAGTGCGCGGATGCATTCCGAATGTTGACTGTGGCATACGGAGAAGCTACCTTAGACCGAAGCAACGTTTATCGGTGGTACAAAATGTTCTCAGAAGGCCGAAAAGATGTGAACGACGAAGAGCGTGCCGGACGCCCGAGCACTTAAACAACAGACGAAAAAATTAATGAAGTGGAGAAAATGATATTGGCCAATCGTCAAATCACCGTTAGAGTAGTTGCTGAGGACCTAAACATATCGATTGGCTCGTGCCATTCGATTTTTATCAATGATTTGGGCATGAGACGGATCGTCGCGAAATTCGTACCAAAATTGCTCAATTGCGACCAAAAACAGCATCGCATGAACATTGCTAATGAGATGTTGGACTCTGTCCGCGACGACCCAAATTTGCTCCAGAGGGTCATAACTGGTGACGAAGCGTGGGTTTATGGTTATGATGTGGAAACCAAAGCTCAATGGAAGCTGCCGCACGAACCAAGACCGAAAAAGGCGCATAAGTTCGGTTGAATGTGTAAGTTTTGCTGACAGTTTTCTTCGATTGCAGGGGCGTGGTGCATCATGAGTTCTTGCCACAGGGTAGAACGGTCAATAAGGAATATTACCTGCAAGTTATGCGCAATTTGCACGAAGCAATCCGCCAGAAACGCCCGGATTTGTGGAAGAACAAAAATTGGCTTTTGGACCACGATAACACCCCTGCTCACACATCGTTGCTTGTGCGCGACTTTTTGGCCAAAAACAACACACTAATGATGCCGCAGCCACCGTATTTCCCAGATCTGGCCCCCTGTGATTTTTTCTTGTTCCCTAAACTGAAGAGGCCCATGAAAGGACGACGTTACGCTACGCTTGACGAGATAAAGACGGCATCGAAGGAGGAGCTGAAGTCGCGATACTTTTTGAACACACCTCGTACATGTGAAAAGCAGTTCGACTTTGCACTTACAAATGTGCCAGAGCCCCGTTTAGTTACATGCACTCGCTGGTGGGGTTGGACTTTTGCAAGAATCAGGAGCCATTGGAGCATTTTTTTTTCTTAAATCAGAAAAAAAGTGCCCAATGCGGGATTCGAACCCGGGTCGTAGCGGTCGAAAACCAACGGTTTAGACCATCCTTCCACCGACCCCCAGTTTAATATCTTATTCATCCAAGAGAAGAAATGATTATTATCTTTTGAAATAAGTTTAGATTGTGAAGGTTGACAAGAATTCTCAACATGTGTGAGAGTGCAATAGAATGGCTACTCCCTGGTGTTATATTAGGTGTTTGACTAAGGACATATATTGTATTCTTATAAGGTAGAACTACCTCCCTGTAAAGGACAACACCTAATTGCAGAGCCAAAGTGTCCTTTAGTGAGAGGTATCCTCTTACCAGAGAGTTGTTAAATATTAAAAATGGTTATTTTGGCGATGAAAACTGTCCTTTTTCTAGTGAGAGTGTCCTATCTTGTTCTACTCTGTATTAAAATTGAAATACCAAATTTATATTTCTCCACCAGAACTACTCAGTTGATCATAAGGAAATTTAACCCGATGATAGCTGAAGCTAGAATGTGTGTGTGTGTGTATATAATATATATAGACTATATTTAAAAAAGAAAACTAATAAATTTAAAGTGATAATTTTTTTAAAAATAAATCAAAACCCCAATTTTTCTGTAGTTTTGCCATTTTATTATTAAGGCAGCACTGGTAGGGTTAATGAATATAATTTAATATTATGCATATATTTACGCATCACATCTTGTGATTTGCATAGTTTAAAATAGCATATTTCCGCTGAGAGCTGGAGTAATGATTAGGTACAATGCCAGTGATAGTTACCCAGAAATATTCGAATAAGGAAAACTTTGGGGGAAAGAGTTTCTTCATTTTGAGGTGTTGCAAGCTTTTGAGCAAATTTTGTTCTTCAACAGGTAATCCCTAAAACAAATGAAGAAAGCTGTTATCGGATGGGGATCACAGACTATAATAGTACAGCTAAATATCTCTTAGAGCTAAATAAAATAAACTCTTTGCCCAAAAAGCTTGTTTTACATATTTGACAATTTGGTTTATTGATTATAAACAAAAATAATAAGACCAAATCCAAATAAATAAATCTTCTTCTTTCTTATCTTCACTCAATCATATTAGAGTATCAAGCTTGTGTTCGAACCCGGGTCGTAGCGGTCGAAAACCAACGGTTTAGACCATCCTTACACCGATCCCCTTGTGTAAAAGTGAGATGTACAAGTGCACAAATCTTCTTTGTTTTTCTTATCTCCACTCAATCATATCAGGGTATCAAGCTTGTAGAGCTTGTTGATGGTGTCTGCTGGGGATGACTATAGCTCATCGATGGATGAGTCAATACAGTCAATAATAATAAATAAATAAATGGTAACAGCATTGTTTTGGTCTTATTACCTTGTGTGTTTCACAAAGCAAGAATAAGAAAATATCCTGTCATATATAAAGTGGTCCAACATGTGTGGTGTGCAGCTCTCTGAAGTGTTTGAACAAGAAATAGACCCGGTGATGCAAAGCCTGGGCTATTGCTGTGGCCGCAAGTACGTCTTCCAGCCCCAGGTGCTGTGCTGCTATGGCAAGCAGCTCTGTACCATCCCGCGTGACACCAAGTACTACAGCTACATGAACAGGTGGGTGCTCGGGGGGGAATCTTACTTCTACCCTTGTAAAACTCAGTGGTCAATGTTGTTGTTTCTTATCACCTTATGTAGAGATCACATGAATTCCATGAGTTCATGGTCTTTGAGTGGTCATGTTGTTGTTGTTTCTTATCCCCTTGTGTAAAGATTACACAAATTCCATGATAAGGCACAATTTGGATTATAGATAATAAAACAAGGTAATAAGACCAAATCCAAATAAATAAATAGTGTTTGATGTTTCGGTAACAACGCTATTACCGATATGTCACACACTATTTATTCATTTGGATTTGGTCTTATTACCTTGTGTTTAACTCAAGCTATAATCCAAATTGTGCCATATCATTTTAGGTGAAGAGAGAGATAAAGAGAAGGTCTGATGAAAGCCATATTTACCTGCTGTTACTTGAGGAGAGGTCCTGGTCAGCATGGGGTTGATGACTACGTTGGTTCCTGAGGCATTGAAGGGCAATCCTACTCTTATTACCTTGTTTTACAAATTCCATAAGTTCATGCTCCTTTGAGTGGTCATGTTGTTGTTGTTTCTTATCCCCTTGTATTCCATGAATTCATGCTCCTCCAATGGTCATGTGGTGAAGTTGTGAGTTGATTGAGCAGTCATAGAGTAGATTGAAGGGTATACCAAGAGACTGAGTCTCAATGAGAGAATCTCACAATCGTGGAGATTGAAACTACTCAGTTCATATATGATTATATATTTAGGGTTCTATAAAAAAAATTTAAATATATATAAGCACAATGTAATAGAACCAAATCCAAATAAATAAAGTGTGTGATGTTTCGATAACAATGCTGTTATCAAAACGTCATAGACTATTTATATATTTGAATTTGGTCTTTTTACCATGTGTTTATAATCTATAATCCAAATTGTGCCATATCATTAAATATTTAAGGTTACTAAGTTTTAATGATGAGAAAGCTGGTAGCAAGCAGTTCCACCACATGTGTTCACCCCCAAGAATGGAGCGGTCTAGGGAAGGAAGGAGGCTATCTGACCAGAAGTGAAATCAAGCTTCCTGTTGTGATGACTGGACATTAGATGTTTATCTCTGCCAGTTACTTGCTTGCTTTCCACCAAGGTAAATAAAGAGGATTCATGTGGACCCAGCGTGCACAAGCAGAGATCCTTGCGATTCTGCATGCCTTTTTGGACATCTTCTACACAGCAGCGGCTCAAAAATGAATAAAACTTTAATATAATAAAAAATAATTATATCATTAATTTCAAATAATATTTCCTCGATCAAACTACTCTGTAAAGTTGACCGCTGGATGTCGCCGGCTATATCAACACGTTTTCTTTGGCCGGCTCTCTTTGTAAATATGTAAATATATAGAACGACCTATGAACACCATAGAACACCTAGTTGCAGAGACAAAGTGTCCTTTAGAGAGAGATGTCCTCTTACCTGGAGATATACTAAATAGTAAAAAAGAAGTAATTTTGATGATAAAACTGTCCCTTATAGAGGCGTCCTCTAGCACAAGTGTCCTCTCATTGAGGTTGTTCTACTGCACATATCAATACTCAATACAATAATCATCAGAAATAGACAGCATCAAACAACACTAACAAGATTTAGAACAGGCCATCTCAAGCCATTGAAGATGGAAAATAATAACAAAATCTACCCCACTTGCCCAAAATGTAGCTTGGCACCTACAGCTCCAGAACACATTTTGGCTTGCATTAGATGCACTAAACAGGACCTTTGGGAGAGGCCGCTGCTCATCATAAAACAGCTCGAGGAGCATGAACTCATGGAATTCGTGTAATCTTTACACAAGGGGATAAGAAACAACAATAACAACAACATATCAATACAATTAAAAGAGAAAAAAAAAAAGAAATCAAGTTAGAAATCTTTTGTTGAAAAACAAGTGGTGCAGACAATCCTAATGCTTATAAAATATTCAAATCTCTGAGCTCAATAAATCAGGACTTTGAATGATGGTCTGGGCTCAGATAAACTTAGTTTAAAAAGAAATTTATTAATTATTTCCAGATGATGACAAAATTTAGATAAAGAAGATCCTATTTTGATTAGAGATAACAGAACTATCTATTGACAATGAAATATATAGAGGGATATTATTACGGAAGCCAACATCAAGAAATCACCATGACCAGTAGTACATTACTATAATTACTATATATAGTGGGGGTCGGTGGAAGGCTGGTTAAACCGTTTGGTTTTCGACCACTAGGACCCGGGTTCGATTCCCGCATTGGGCACTTTTTTCTGTTTAAAAAAAAAAAAAATGCTCCAATGGCCCCCGATTCTTGCAAAAGTCCAACCCCACCAGCGAGTGCAAGTAACCAAACGGGGCTCTGGCATTTGTAAGTGCAAAGTCGAACTGCTTTTCACATGTGTAGATATGTGGTGCGCTTACAGTAAAAGCAGTCGCTAACTACCCACCATGATTATCATGGCCTGTACCACGTGTACTAGGGATAAGCAAAAAAAAAAAAAAAACTATATATAGTCACGACCGTCTTTCCTCACCGGCCGCCTCTGTCACGGATAATATACAGTTATCATCGTCATGCGTTCTTAATTCTGTCACCGTTTGCTTTTGGTTCAGTGGTAGAATGCTCGCCTGCCACGCGGGCGCCCCGGGTTCGATTCCTGGCTGATGCTTTTTTTTTTTTTACAATTTTTAAAACTCATTTATATATTATACAAGAATGACATCCACGGCGCCAATTTATAATTGTAACGAATAGTATTTGAATAAAAGCATTTAATCGGGTAAACCCCGGGCGTTGCCCGGGTCATTCGGTTAGTCTGTTTATAAGCTTGATTATTTTAATTATCTAAAGAGACAAGGGTCGCCTCTCCAGTCAAAATAGATGTCAAAACAAGATGCCATCTATTATTATAATATGTTTTAATTATGTGTTTTCCTGTATATAAATTTAATTATTACCCTTAAATGTGATTAGCTTTTACTTTCTTAATTATTTTAATTTGCTGATTCCATGGTAAATCCATGTATAATAAATTTCTCTTTTTCTCGGATTCACCCAGACCAATCTATTTATGAGCTTGATTGTCTTAATCAAGTTTTTTTTTCTCCCTCTATATAAATTTAATTACAGTAGAACTACCTCCCTGTAAAGGACAACACCTAATTGCCTAGCCAAAGTATCCTTTAGAGAGAGGTGTCCTCTTACCGGAGAGTTACTAAATTGTAAAAATGGTAATTTTGCAAATGAAAACTGTCCTTTGTAGAGAGGTGTCCGCTAAAGGGAGGTTCTACTGTATTAACAATGATTAGCTTTTATACCTTTTTATTCTTTTCATTTGCAGAGACTCCATTGTAAATCCATGTATGATACTGTATTGTCCTAAAGACTTTTGTTTATGTATTTACATTAGTAATAATATGATAAGTCATACCGGTAAACTAATCCCTCCACTTTTGGTTCCAAATATTTAAAAACGCATTGAGAATTTTAGGATAATATCCTGGAAAATGGAGAGACTCGACTTAAAAAACAAAAGATAATCCCAAAACCAGGTAAAATAAATTTTGATTCAAGTAAAAACTATATGGACCAATATCTTTATACAAATTTTTTAAAGATTTAAAAAAAAATAATAATTAAAAAAGCTCTAGGAATATTCAAGTTGCTTTTGTGGTATTGAGGAACAAACCTCAAGACATCTACTGATCGATTGCCCAGCATTTCAAGATTATAGAATGAAGAATAAGTTGTTTGTGAACTTAACGATTTGATTTCCGATAAAAAATCATATTTAAAGATCAATTCATTATGTAAATACATTCTAAACTTTCTACAAAATCTGGATCTCTAATGTTTTCATGCGTTGAATAATGTAAATAACTTATGTAAAAAAACTTTTCTCCTTGTTTGGCACAAGTATCCCTTGCGGGATATAGCGCTTTGGAAATAAAATAATTGTAATTGTAATAGTATGAACTCATGGAATTTGTGTAATCATTACACAAGGGGATAAGAAACAAAACAATAACTACTATATGGAGAATAAGAACCTGGAGGATTTATAAAATTTAAATATTCAAATATTGAACTAAAGAAAAGAGAAGTTATCCTGAAACATGAGCAAAAATAATTGGAGTCTTTGATAACAGTGGATATTGCAGGAACATTTGATAATGCATGGTGACCAGTGATTATAAAAAAAACATAGATATTGATAAGCTTCCCATCCAGGTATTGCATTTTATTCACAGTCCTTTTTATAAATAATTAAAGAAAAGTAAACCTTACAAAGATGTTATGTATAAAACGAAAGGATTTAAAAGCACGAATGTTTCTTTTATACATAATACAAACTTCTACTGCCCTTACTGCGATGAAAAAAATATATTGGGAGGGCTTGGCTCATCAGTGGTGAACCCTCCCAGCGGTTTCGTCAATTAATACACCAGACCGCTTCTCAGAGCTCTAATACTGTATTGGACGATTCTGCTTATATACGCAGCACTGAAGGATGGAATCTCAGAAATGGTTTTCAAGAAAACTATGGACATATGCTTATAGGACAGATATTATGGTTGAATGAAAATTAACAAAGAGATGTTCACAAGGCAGATCACAACCACACATTATCTCCATTGTTATGGAAGAAACTGTTGAAAGATTTGCTGAATACCTTTGAATCTCCAAATGCAAATATCACTTATTATGTGGGCAATGTTTTCATTTATTTGTTGGAACAAAAGATTGGCTAAAATCTGTAAGGAAAACTATTCTAGACTATGATAAGCCAAGAGCCCTCCCAATATATTTTTTCATCGCAGTAAGGGCAGTAGAAGTTTGTATTATGTATAAAAGAAACATTTGTGCTTTTAAATACTTTCATTTTATATGTATAGATGGCGCGTTATTGCTTTGTGTTAATTATAGATTATAAACACAAGGTAATAATGTAAACAAATGGTGTTACAATTAGCACAGAAAAAAATATTTTTTATCCTATATTTTCATAATAAATTGTGATTGAAATGCCAAATATTATTATAATGCCTATGGATCAGTTTAAAATTTTGGGTTTAAAATTTTTTAATCATAGAAAAGCGCTTTACTTTGCATATCATATATCGATGATATTCATAATAAGACATAAGAGTAAGTCAAAATTTTTATCTCTTAATGACACAAAATGTGGGGATTGAATACCACTACAATACTATTCATTGCATAAAACTTTAATCAGGACTGTACTAATGAGAAGTTTGATTCATGTTTATTAATAACTGCCAAACAAAAATTCTATCATTATATATATCCCTAATACACATTGTACAGGCCATGATTATTTATTTATTTATGCTTATGAGGTGATACAGCAGCGTATTTACAATTAGAGAGGAGACAAAATGAATTATATCTAGAAAAAAGAAGTGAGGACATATCGGTCATTAAAGTCTGAGAGGCAAGGCCTTCAGCCAGTTCAGGGCTTCCGGGGTGACAGAATGGAGATTGGAGATTCCTCCATTGAATTTGTACAGCGGGCAGTCATCTAGTATATGGGACATTGATTGTGGGACGTTGCAGGCACAATTTGGATCTTTGGTGTAGCCCCATAACTTCATCAGCTCTGCACACCTTCCCTGACCTGTCCTAAAACGGTTTAGAAGCACCCATTCTCGTCGAGGGAGGGAAAAATCTAGGATCTTGACACTTGGGCTTGAGGCCATGATAATCATGGTGGATAGAAGTTAACGAATGCTTTTACTGTAAGTGCATTACATGTCTTACACATGCAGAAAGCAGTTTGGCTTTTTCACTTACAAGAGTTTCAGAGCCCAGTTTGTTTACTTTCACTCACTGGTGGGGTTCAAACTTTTCATTTTAAAAAAAGTGCCCAATGCAGGATTCAATTCTGGGTAATGGCTGTTAATGGTTTATACCATTCATTCACCAACCTCCTTCAACTCTATATAAAATAATCAATAACAACAACAAAACTTTATTAAGACCTTTCAGTCTTATACAGATTCTCAGAGCAGAAATGTAGGTTCATGCAGGCATAACAGTAATAATACCAGTAATTAAAAAAAAAAAAAAACATTATTATTATAATTTTTAAACACAAGGTAATAAGACCAAATCCAAATAAATAAATAGTGTGTGACGTTTCGGTAACAGCGTTGTTACCATCTTCAGACAAAGTAGCATTCAGTACTTTTGTCTGAAGATGGTAACAACGCTGTTACCGAAACGTCACACACTATTTATTTATTTGGATTTGGTCTTATTACCTTGTGTTTATAATCTACAATCCAAATTGTGCCTCATCAACTATTATAATTTTTAAAGCTAATCAATCACATAATGGTAATATGAAATTATATACAGGAAACTTAATTAATTAAGACAATCAAGCTCATAAATAGATTAGAATATATAGAAAGTTATCATTCTATTGTCAAATTGTGCGCTTACAAAATTATTTTATTATTATTTATCCAATTATGTTTAGAGTTTAGCAAATAAATTTCCTTTCTCACAGATTACAGTTAAACCTGTCTATAGCAACCCCCCTCTCTATAGCACCCTATTTTAATGAGTCCCAAGAAGGGACGCTATAGACAGGTTTAACCGTATATAGAGCCAAGAACAATAAAATATTTTTATCATTACAATAAGGGCAGTATGATAAAGCACAATTTGGATTATAGATTATAATAAAAGAAAACAAAACCTAATCCAAATAATTTATTAGTGTGTGACGTTTCGGCAACCACATTGTCACCATCATCAGACAAAAGAATTCTTTTGTCTGATGATGGTGACAATGTGGTTGCCGAAACGTCACACACTAATAAATTATTTGGATTAGGTCTTGTTTTCTTTTTTTAATAAGGGCAGTAGAAAATTATTTTGAAAAGAATCATATGCGTGAAAAATAGTTTCCATTTCTTATAACCAATGGCATGCTAATGCTTCATCTAAAAATGATTTTGCCCAACTTTCAATCGATGTGATCACAGTATTTATATATAAGTCACACATGCTCCAACTATAATTGTATCTGTGATAAGATTCAACTATTTTTGTAAATATATTTATGATTATCTTTCTAACCTGAAAGGTTCAGGTTCCTAATATATATTATTGTTTCTCTTTATTTATTTTTGATTACTTTTTCTTGTATAATATGTTTATAACTGTTTCTGTTTAAAAAAAGGGATATCGCGTTTTGTGTGTTGAAATAAATAAATAACATTTGGAATATAGATTAGAATCACAAGGTAATAAGACCAAATCTCCAAATAAATAAACAACGCTGTTTACAGAAACACTATTTATTTATTTATTTATTTGAATTTGGTCTCTTATTACCCAATGTTTTTATAATTATCTCATTTATTTAAAAGGCCACAAAGAGTATGCAATAATTTCTAAATACCGTTGGAAATTTTTCAAAGCTTCTTCTCCTTGTGGTATCCCAACATTTTCATACACATAATTATAAGATATTCAATAGGGATATGATGATTTTGTTGACAGTGACATCGAAATATCTCTATCTTGGCTATCCCCTCACAACAACAATCTCGTTTAGTCAAGTGGCTTCATACTTTAAAGGCAAAGCGCTTGCAGCTACCGGCGAAGTATGGAAAATTATGGAGAAATCCAGGTTGAATTCATTTGGTTCATCAATGAAACTATTAGACTCGATTATCCTGTCAACTCTGCTGTATTCTGCTCCAATTTGGGCAAACGAAAAGTACAAAATCTTGGACCAAATTCAGAATAACTATCTCCGACGACTATTGAACTTGCCGAGTAACACACCAGGCTACATACTACGCATGGAAACCGGACGCTTCTCACTAGGAGTCACAGCAACCAAACTAATTCTAAAGTTCTGGTTAAGAATATTAAAAATGGAAAAATCCAGATTGCCCGCAATCTGTCTAGCCCAATTATGGGAAACATCCACTCTAACGAATACCTTTATAGGTTTCACAGAAAATTTAATGAATATCCTAAACTCAACTGGATTCATGTGGTTAAAGAATTGTTCAAATCCCAATATTCTACAGAAAGCAATACCTCAAATTATCAGAATCACTATAGAACAGTCTATCCAAACCGATCAATCAAGAATAACCAATTCGAAGCTACACACACACTACAAATATTTACATAAAACATTCGCAGCAGAGAACTATCTACTAAGTGAACTCCCACTGCCGACTAAACGCCTCATTGCGCAATTGAGAATTCTATTTGTTTTATATCGAGAAGACCATATAAAATATCTAAGGACAGAAGACTTGTATTGCCAACTATGCAAAAATAGAACCGAAAATGAATTAGAACATTATATATTTGAATGCAAGCCTCTTGACACGGAAAGAAAAATACTCTTTTCTAAGATAGGCCATACACACTTCACATTATATTCTTTATTATCCAACTTTATAGACAATAGTTCAGTAGCTCTGAATCTATATAACTTCCATAAAAATGCTGAAAAAAAGAAAGACTTAACCGAACATCCAAACATACCAAAAAATTCTATTTGATGAGAAGGACAGAACCAACATCCAATTATTTGTTTAGGCAGATACGATAAGTTAACCCCCACACTGATAAAACGGTGTTTACCTTACAACCCTGAACACTCGGATTTTCCTGGAAAATCTCTTGAAGATTTCTTGAAAAAGCCATGGTCCACTGCAGAAGAACTTAAATTGACTTGTTCCATATGTAAATACCTGCTTTCTTTCCTCTCTTCGCTCTCCACTTCTCCCATCCATATTTCCAATTTTTTTTTTTTTATTTATTTATTTTTTAAAATTCTTCTTATTTCTTTATTCTTTCTTATAATCTGTATATATTTACCATATGTATATATTCTTTCACCATTTTTATTTCCCACTTTCTCCGTTTTGTAACCCCAAGGAGAATCCTCTGTAAGACCTGTGTGTCTTAATAAAGGCTTTTGTGTGTCTGTGTATGTGATATGATGATTTTGGAAAAGTTTTTGGCAACAATGAGGTTGCCAGGTGAGGATTCAAGCTGTTTACTGCTGAAGTGGAGAAATAACGAATTCTAGACCTTGTTTTTTACAGTTACCAATATTTACAAATTCTAGAATTTTTATTTTATTTTAATTTACATCAGATGATAAGGCACAATTTGGATTATATATTATAAACACAAGGTAATAAGACCAAAACTGTCACACACTATTTATTTATTTGGATTTGGTCTTTTTACCTTGTGTTTATTTACATCAGAAAATTGTACTAATTTTTAGATTGTAATAAAAAATAGATGTACTTTTGTCTGAAGATGGTAACAACGCTGTTACCGAAACGTCACACACTATTTATTCATTTGGATTTGGTCTTTTTACCTTGTGTTTGTAATAAAAAATAATAAATAATTTTTTTGTAGATAACATTTTTGACTTTCTTTTTTTTTTTTGTATTAGGAAATCAAGTCTTAACTCTTTTTGACTTGCTTGTTTTGTTCTTGTACATTAATTTTATAAATACTTGCATCTGTTAATTGATATACTGTAGAACCTCCATGAAAGGACACTCCTGTTAGACGATACCTCTCTATAAAGGACAGTTTTCATTACTAACTTTACTATCTTTGGTAAGAGGACACACTTTTCTATAAAAGACACTTTAGCCTTACAACCAGGTGTTGTCCTTTACAGAGAGATAGTTCTACTGTATTAAGACAAATAGGAACCGCCAAACTTTTGAGCAGTGAACATCAAGCATTTAATGTGAGGTTCACAGTCAACCCGTAGTAACATTATATTGTCACGGCAGAGAAGACAAGTTTTCCAATAGTAATTTATTAATAAAGTCTAGAATGCAAAACGTGATTTTACATGTGATAATCTACAAGCATCTCTTCTTCTTTCTTATCTCCACACTATGTGAATTAGAATGCGTCTACCTTTGTCATTAAGATTGGGAGCACTACTCAGTGACAGGCCGACTTAGCTCCAAAATAAATGGCCGCCTCTGACATGAGGAACAGACGCCATGTGCAGCCGCTCCTAACATGGAGTACAAACACTGCTCATCCTGTATCCCTGGATTAGGAGCCCTTACAGGGTACTATCAGCCGGGCCAGCTGAGCCCAGGTTTTTTAGTGAGCTTGTTACTGTTCCCCTCCTCCTTTTTCATCCGGGCTTAGGACGGGCAAGGGCAGAGTTTATCTACAAGCATGGTAAAGGGTGTGTGATGTATAGCCAAATATTTTAGTTGATAAACTAACAACAGAGTATTTAGAATAATTATTCAGTGACAATATTTTCAATTGGTTTTTAGTACCAGATATCCTTGTGGTGTTATAAATTCTATTTCAGCCTCTTGGGGAATAATTTTAAATTTGGAAGTTTTGAGGAAGGACATCAAATTGTTTTCATGATAGTTCAGTTTACTATTAAAAATATTTGATTAAATATAGTTTTTGATTATTTCTGGTATCTCTGTTATATCTGCTCTTATTGAGAAGGTATTTCAATTTATCTGTTGTGTGCTATATGCAAAATTTGGTAGAATGTTCAAGTCTCACTTTTGGTGTATGAGGATACCTTAGTGCTGCTGAAATAGAGGAGTTGTTGTGTGTGTGTCTGTAATGACCCTTCATTTGAAACCACTCGTTCTTTGAGCAACTTTTGTCAGTTCAGTAGTGTGGAGTTAAGGAAATAAGACCCAATCTAAATAGTGTGTGATGTTTCGGTAACATCATTGTTACCAATATGTCACACACTATTTATTTAATTATTTAGATTTGGGCTTATTACCTTGTATTTCTAATCTCTAATCCAAATAATACCTTATTAGCAGTGTTGAGTTGTTTGTTAAATAGTATCTGTGGGTTGTTTTCTATGTTTTATAATGCAACCATCATTGCTGGACAGGAAACAAAGAAGGATGGACATGTGTCATAGTAGATGTTGAAGCTAGCTGAACTCATGGGTGTACAGTGATTCAGTTTATCTATATGAGCCCTGTATAAACTGAAGGAGATGTTATAACTCTATGTGTGTACCAGGTATATCTACTGCGTCAAGTGCTTTGCAGACATCCAAGGTGACACAGTGACGTTGGGAGATGACCCCACCCAACCACAAACGTAAGTTGTCTGTCACACACTACTGTCACAGTCTTGGTGACATCTCTCTCTGTGTGTGTGTAGGGTCATCAAGAAGGACCAGTTTGTGGAGATGAAGAATGATTACCTCGAGGCTGAACCGTAAGTACTTACTTACTTACTGTACACTGATCCAGCCTGGGGACCCACTCTGGAACCTATCTTACAGAGAGTATTCAGAAAATAATGGTCACTTTGCCTTTATTATGTGTGGGAATCATTATATTAAAAAAAAAAAGTTCTGCACTTCACTGTAGATTACTGAGTAATCTTTTAGAACAAGATAATATCATTTGTCAAGAAAATCATCCAGGGGGAAATGTTTTTTTAAATATACACACACACACACACAAAGTTTAATATCTCTAACTTTTTATTTTTCAGGATTTAACACCCTTCCACATTCTTAACTAACTATAAAATGGCCAATATAATATTGGTTTTAAATACAATTTGATATTTTTTCTTTTAAATCCAGTAGGTTTTAGATAGAGAATACACTGTAGTGTTACAGCATACCGTCATTTTATAAGTGAGAAAAGCACAAATTTTTCTCTTTTCAAATAAAAAATAAACTTGCTACTGGAGGGCCTGGTTCATTAGGTGGTGAATCCTCCCAGCGGTTTCATCAGTTTAATCTACCATTTTTACAGCTCTAATATTGATTGCTGCTTATATATCCATCTGACTTCTAATAAATTCTTCAATATAATGTTTACTGGAGTTGATTTCTGGATCCAGGGTATAGCCAAGATATTTAGAATATTTATTATTTTGCATGCTCCAATGACCCTCGATTCTTGCAAAAGTCCAACCCCACCAACGAGTGCAAGTAACCAAATAGGGCTCTGGCACATTTGTAAGTGCAAAGTCGAACTGCTTTTCACATGTGTAGACATGTGGTGCACTTACAGTAAAAGCAGTCATTTACTTCTACCCACCATGATTATCATGGCCTGTACCACGTGTATTAGGGATGAGCAAAAAAATATATATATATATTGCAATTGTTGTTCTTTGAAAATAATTTTTGGTCTTTATTTTGTATAGTTTCTTATCGGTAGTAAAAAGGCAATTTTTTTTTCATATTTCTGGTGTGGTGCAGGTTTGTGGAGTGCACAGAGTGTGGGCGTAGACTCCACCAGATCTGTGTCCTAAGTCAAGAGTCTATCTGGCCTGAAGGGTAAGTTGTCTTCCTCCTCCTCCGTCCTGACTGTGTTGACTAACTGTGCTGTTTCCCAGCTATACTTGTGATAACTGTCTCCGCTCCTTGGGCAAGAAGAGGAAGGAGAACAAATTTGTAGCCAAAAGTAAGCTCCTTTCTCTCTCTTTTATTTTACCCTAGTATTTGTGGCACACAGAGATGTGCAGTAATAGCTATTCCATTGGAAAAGAATACGATAGCATCACCAACCCTCATGAATTCTTGTAAAGATAGAGGCTGCCTGGCCGGCATTCATAGTTCTTAAAATTAAAGATATTTCAGCCAGTAAATCTTTTTATTACCTCGGCATTTCGATAAAAGATTTATAAAGAGACAAGGCAATAAGACCAAATCCAAATAAATAGGGTGTGACGTTTTGGTAACAGTGTTGTTACCATCTTCTAAAATGGAATCTAGAAAATGTTACCGAAATGTCACAAAGGTTTGGATTTGGTCTTATTACCTTGTGTTTATAATCTATAATCCAAATTGTGCTTTATCAGATTTATAAAGAGATTAACTGGCTGAAGTATCTTTAATTTTAGGAACATATGAATTTTATCTATAAAATATCTTCATTGAACATGATATGGCCATGTAAATAAATCAATACAGTTTGTATTATTTGATGTTGTGTTAGCCCTGTAATCTCTACAAGAGGATATAATGTGTGTACTCAGGGATCCCACAGACCAAGCTAGGCAGCTTCATAGAGAACAGAGTCAACGGCTACCTGAAGAGGAAGGATTCCGGTGCAGGGGAGGTGTACGTCCGGGTGGTGTCCAGCAGCGACAAGATTGTGGAGGTCAAACCTGGGATGAAGAGCCGGTGAGTTACCTAGAGTTGGCTGTATGGTGTTTTGCCTTGTTATAAATAAGGAAATACTCTTACCTTAAGGATTTATATCGCTTAGTTTTATTTATTTAACTATTTACAAGGTAATTATTAAACTTATAACAATCACAGCTATGCCAGAACTTCCGCCAGCCTAAGGTAAACAAAAACAGTAATAATGCTGATCACCTTACCAGATGGTATCTTATTTTCAACACATTGGCATGTCATGGCGTCCACATGGACCTGGTTGGACTCCTACTGACACAGATAGAAGGTAGTGAATCCTCTACTGAACAATGACAGGTTTTAACAACAACTCAGGTAGCCATCTAAAGATTCTGGATGTCCTTGTTAGTACTTCATTTTTAATTGACATTTATATTTTTGTTTTACATTTTCTCTCCAACGTTACAACTTTTCCCTTTACACTTCATACTATGTTTCAAACTACAAGGTCTTCTTTCTTATCTCCACTCAATCATATTAGGGTGTCAAGCCTGTAAAGTCATGATTGGGTGAAGTAGAATGCATCTGCCTTTGTCATTAAGACTGGAAGCAATACTCAGTGACAGACTGACTTAGCTCTAAAATAAAAGGCCGCCTCTGACATGAGGAACAGACGCCATGTGCATTCACTCCTAACATGGAGTACAAACTCATCCTGTATCCCTGGATTAGGAGCCTTTACAGGGTACTATCAGCCGGGCAACTGAGCCCAGGTTTTTTTAGTGAGCTTGTTACTGCTCCCTCTTCTCCTTTTTCATCCTAGCTTGGGACCAGCAAAGGTGGAGTTAAAAATGTAATACAAGGTGATAATTTGGTCTTATTACCTTGTAGTTCTAATCTATAATTCAAATTGTACCTTATCACTGTACTATGTTTTACGTTTTGCTTTTCCGTTTTTACTTTCTTTTTTAACTCTCTGCTCAAGTTTTTTGACATTACGTTTTTTACTTTGTTAACTTTTGTTTTTTGCATCATAATTATTAGGTTTTGATATAAAGAGCTTATATTGTAGAAATCTTCCAATGTCTTAAATATATCTTGTGTGTTGCAGCTATGTGGATTCAGGGCAGTGGCCTGAGACCTTCCCCTTCAGGGCGAAGGCCCTTTTTGTCTTTGAAGAGATTGACGGGGTGGACGTGTGTTTCTTTGGCATGCACGTGCAGGAATACGGCTCTGAGAGTGCCCATCCCAACACCAGGTAACTGCTGGAGTATTGTCTTGTTGTACAGAGTGTTGACCACCTGTGTGCAGGAGAGTGTACATAGCCTACCTCGACTCTGTCCACTTCTTCCAGCCCAAGCAGTACCGTACGGCAGTGTACCACGAGATCCTACTGGGCTACCTGGACTATGCCAAGCAGCTAGGGTATGTCATGGCCCACATCTGGGCTTGTCCGCCCAGTGAGGGGGACGACTACATCTTCCACTGCCACCCCATTGACCAGAAGATCCCAAAACCCAAGCGACTCCAGGACTGGTACAAGAAGATGCTGGACAGGGGGATTTTGGAGAGGATTGTTGTGGAATACAAGGTAAGATTGATTGATATGGGCAGAGCCACCTATGACACACCACATCACTACAACTATTGTTTTGTTTATATTAGTCTTTAGTCAAAAAATGCTCCAATGGCCCCTGATTCTTGCAAAAGTCCACCCCCCACCAGCGAGTGCAAGTAACCAAACGGGGCTCTGGCACATTTGTAAGTGCAAAGTCGAACTGCTTTTCACATGTGTAGACATGTGATGCACTTACAGTAAAAGCAGTCGCTAACTACCCACCATGATTATCATGGCCTGTACCACGTGTACTAGGGATAATTTAAAAAAAAAAAAAAAGTCTTCATTTTAAAGTTTATATGTGCTACTTGGTCATGGTGTTTTAACCAACCTATGGTGTAAAGATTTTGCAATGGTGTTTTTTTTTTTTTTTTTTTTTTTTTTCAATTATGAATAAAAATTTATAAAGAAAAATAGGTTGACCAAATATTATAGAATAAACTTGAAACAACGTTTAGTAGATATTTATTCCACTAGATGGGTTTCCTGCCATCTAAAATTCTCATTTAAGTGGTTAGGATTCACCTTTTTCCATATACAGTTAAACCTGTCTATAGTGCCTTCCTCTCTATAGCGCCCAATTTTAAACATTAAAAGTGACTTGTCTATAGCACCCTATTTTGGTGAGTCCCAAGAGAGGGCGCTATAGACAGGTTTAACTGTATATTTCAATTGTAAATTAAAATGATGTAGTTTTAATATAAATAAAAAGTCGGTGGACGAGTGGGTAACACCTTCGATTCCCGACAGTCATGAACCGGGATTGAATCCCGCGTTAAAATTTGTTTAATATGTGAATAGCCTTCACATATTATTCATTGTTCAATTATTGGCAGAGCTGACTGCTATAGGGCGCGTCCCCAGGTGGCGGATAGGGGAACGACCTTCAGATATGAAGGCCAGCTGCGAAACAAGCAGAATAACTCTGACAAATAAGCAGTCGCGGACCAACAGCAGCATTGTTAGAAGAGGAGTAGACCTCTTTAAAAATCCTGACTTCAACTGACCCGGTTGATGGACCTCAGCAAGGGTCCCACTCCAGGGATACGGAGGAGCTACGTCTGTACTCATGTTAGAGTCGGCAGCAAAGGCGTCTGCTTCCATGTTAGGAACGGCCTCAAACTACAGGCAAAGTCAGACTTTCACCAAAGTGTGCCTGGATCATGGTGCCATGATCAACAAAAGCTGCACCCCTACACCCCATTCCATGAGATCATGAACTCATGGAATTCGTGTAATCTTTACACAAGGGTATAAGAAACAACAACAACAACAACAGGTTGCTCTTGCTGAGCAGTACCTATTAATGTGATTTGAACCAGTTTTAATATCTATCATAGTTTATCTGTATGGTTCTTGCTTTGGGATTTATGTGGTGATCCACGGTGTGGTGCAGGACATCCTGAGGCAAGCCATGGAGGACAACATGAGCAGTGCGGCCGAGCTGCCCTACTTTGAGGGGGACTTCTGGCCCAATGTACTTGAGGAATCCATCCGGGAGCTGGAGTTGGAGGAGGAAGAGAAGAAGAAAGCGGAGGCTTCGGCGGCAGCTGCTGCGGCGGCTGCGGCAGCCGTCACTCCCGGCTCTGCCTCGGACCAGAACTGTGAGGACAGCGAGATGGACGAGGTAAGTCCCTGTGGTGTCCTGACACCTCCCTCATGGTAACCTCACTGCTACAGGACAAAAAGAAGGGCCAGAAGAGCGGCAGCCGCAACAAGAAGTCCAACAAGAGCAAGAACAACCAGAGGAAGAATACTAAGAAGTCCACCATGACACCATCAGGGAATGACCTCTCAGACAAGATTTACGCCACCATGGAGAAGCATAAGGAGGTGAGGTGTTGCAGTGCTGTAGTGAGATGTACGAAGCTCACCGTGATGTTTGTTGTTGCCAGGTGTTTTTTGTGATCAGGCTACATACGCCACAGATGGCAGCCTCATTACCGCCCATTCAGGACCCAGACCCTCTCATCAACTGTGACCTGATGGACGGCCGCGATGCCTTCCTCACCATGGCGCGGGACAAGCACTACGAGTTCTCCTCCCTGCGCAGGACCAAGTTCTCCACCATGGCCATGATGTTTGAGCTCCACAACCAAGGCCAGGACCGCTTTGTCTACACCTGCAACCAGTGCAAGACTCATGTGGAGACCCGCTACCACTGTAGCATCTGTGATGATTTCGACCTCTGCACCACCTGCTTCGAGAGGGATGGACACAACCACAAGATGGTCAAGCTTGGCTTCGACCTGGACGACGGCTCTTCCGCAGGTGGTGGAGATCCACGGTCGCAGGCCAACCCCCAGGAGTCGAGAAGGCTGTCAATACAGAGGTGCATCCAGTCTCTGGTGCATGCATGCCAGTGTCGTGACGCCAACTGCCGCCTTCCCTCATGCCAGAAGATGAAGAGGGTGGTACAGCATGCCAAGATCTGCAAGAGGAAGACCAACGGAGGCTGCCCCATCTGCAAGCAACTCATCGCTCTGTGCTGCTACCATGCCAAGCACTGCAATGTGGGCGCTCATCCGCAAAACAATACCGTAAGTAGATTTTTCTTTATTATTATTGTTTTTAATCTCTAGTTTTTAGGAGAATTCTATTAAGATAACCCCTTCTATTTAAAGTGACAGAGATTAAGATAACCTCAGTAAAGATGGTCATTTTTTTAAACAAGTAAAATAGTGAAACCTGCAATCTTGACTGTGATGAAAGAGAAAACATTCAATAAACATAAGCTCTATCTTTCCCACAAATAGGACTGTACCACCACCAGTGGGAGCTGATGCTTTATTGGGAGCTAGTGTGTTCAGAAACATTGGGGGATGTTCTGGCAATCTAGGAGATGACAGCTCTCATAAAATGAATAAATAATTGTCCCCTCCACTGAGTGTTTTATATTACACAAAATTTAATGTCTTGTCCGGGTACCCTAAAGAGCCATAGTTTTATATGAAAGCTCGGGGGTCCTACTGAAAACAACAGCACACCATATCTATCATATAAGATACAATAAGATACATGTTCTAAATGTTGGAATACTACACAGAGTAACAATGGCTATAGATGAGACTGAGTTTGAAAAGGAACTTGTATGTATATAATGTTTTAAGTATTACTTTTGTTGTTTTCATGTAGACATATATACCAAGATTTGTTTCATATAATTACTATTAATAATAAATAATATGCAATGTTAAATTGGTTACATCCTTCTAATTTACTTTAATTAAATAACACTAAATCATTATATAGAAGAAGAAAAATAAGTCGGGACAAAGAGTTTCTTTTATATAAGAGGTCGATCCTACAAGCTTTCGTACAAGACACCGTCTTATAGCGAATAGGAAAATTGTCTTAATCCTATCCACTATATGGAGGTTGAATTGGCCTCTCAGGGAGGGTTCACAGCTGATGAGAGCCCACTTATCTCTCATTGTACTACGAGGAGGTCTCTAGAAAGGAAGACTGGTATTGATATAAATTAACTGTCACAGCCTTCTGTTAAGTACTTCTTCAATTACAATTTTTACTAATTAATAACTCCAAACACCTCTCTACATAGGATATTTTTCATCGCTAAAAATTTCATTGTTACCATTTAGCAACTCTCTGGTAATAAAAGACACTTCTCTACATAAGAAAGTTTTCATCACCAAAATTCCCAACTTTTTTATTATTGTAAATTGGGCTCTTTTGTAAGATGGGACCAACATTTTTGATTGTAATAATGGGGAAACTATCACAACAACTTGCTATTAACATTCTAATTGTTTTAACCCTGGTTACAACAATCAACATGATGTTGTTTTAGCAAGGTTTCTACTCTGTAGTTTGATTTGGTTGGGAAAGGAAATTTTATTAGTTAAATTACCATCTATCGATAAAACTTGTAATAATTATTTTTTTGCAACATGTGTTTCTTTTGACTTATTTTCAAATATTATTTCTATAGACCTTATTGGAAGTTATTGAATGAGAGGGCATGGCTAATCCGTGGTTAACCCTCTCAGTGGTTTCGCCAAATTAATCTCCAGACCACTCTACTCTTTGTATTGGATTGTTTTTCTCATATACCCTGCATTTATTATTGAAGATAGCTTAGGGGGGGGTTTAGACAACCTATGGACATAAGCTTATAGGTCTGTGGAGATGCATACATATAATTATTGCAAGAATGATAAGGTACACAATTTGGATTATAGATTATAAACACAAGGTAATGACACCAAATCCAAATAAATAGTGTGTGATGTTTTGGTAACAGCGAATGAGCATGCTCATTCAATACTTTTGTCTGAAGATGGTAACAATGCTGTTATCGAAATGTCACACAATATTTATTTATCTGGATTTGGTCTTATTACCTTGTGTTTTTATAATTGCAAGAAATTGAGCAATGCTCTTCTGTAAATATGTTTTTAATATTAGGGTAGCAGTAAGGTGTGTAGAGATAATATTTAATAATATCGAAAGAATTGCTAAAAAAAAAAAGATGATTACAAAATTTATGTTTAAGGTTTCTTCTTCTTCTTTCTTATCTCCACTCAATCACACTAAGGTATCAAGCTTGTATATGTTTAAGGTTTAAAATATCAGGCTTCCCAAGTTTCTTTTAAAAGGAAACTTTATATCCCTGGAAACTTTTGACCCCAATACAATTATTTTATTGAATTGTGGGAGAATTAAACCTTCTTCTTCTTTCTTATCTCCACACTGGGTGAAGTAGAATGTGTCTGCCTTTGTCATCAAGACTGGGAGCACTACTTAGTTGCAGGCTGACTTAGCTCCAAAAGAAAAAAAAGGCCGCCTCTGACATGAGGAACAGACACCATGTGCAGCCGCTCCTAACATGGAGTACAGACGCTGCTCATCATGTATCCCTGGATTAGGAGCCCTTACAGGGTACTATCAGCCGGGCCAGCTGAACCCAGGTTTTTTAGTGAGCTTGTTACTGCTCCCCCTCCTCCTTTTTCATCCGGGCTTGGGACCGGCAAAGGCGGAGTTAGAGAATTAAACCTAAAAATGATGTATTCACTTTTTTTTTTTTATATATATATATTGGATCAAAAAAATAATTTATTTTACCAATATTTCAGTTGGCTGAACGCCAATCTTTATCAAGGTGTTATAACATATTTAATAAATCAAATTTAAATATGTTATAACACCTTGAGATAAAGGTTGGCATTCAGCCAACTGAAATATTAGTAAAATAAATGATTTTTTGATCCAATATATGCCTTTTTAATTAAAGATTTATTTATGGATTGCTCTATTTTCAAAACATTTATTTTTATACTCACACTGAAGGTTTTTTTTTTTTTTTAAACCTAATATCAATATGTTTCATAAATAAAATCCATATATAAATGAAAAAAAGACAAATAATAATAATAAAGTGACAAAAGTTTAAAGCATTTTTAGTGTACAATAAAAGGAAGTAAGAGATTCCCCCTAGTCAAATATTTAATACCTTGAAGAACCATTGAGCTAAGATAAAGTGTTTATCACAAATTTTACCAGTCCAACAAGGCCAATAAAAGGTTGAGCAATGCTGGTCTGGGTTAATAACATAAATGAAATGGTTATTATTATTATATTACAGGTATTGGTCTAGGAAAGAAAATATTTCTAACCTCCATTAACAGTTGGCGTGCTTCAGGACTCCTTGTTTCAAGCGAAGCACAGCATGATTCACGTAAGGCCTCTGTTAGAGCAACTGTTGTTGTTTTAAAAGCGAGAAGTGATAGAATGAGATCCAAAGCTGCAGAGGGGATGTGATGCCAGCATGCTATATATAATATGTAGTTAAGCCATGACAACTTGAGCTTGGTTGGTTACTTGATTTCTACACTAAACTTTTTTTAAAAATTGAAATAAACAAGAATTGGTGTTTCAACAATGGCATCTTTAGACTAACCATTTGTGGTTCAGATATTTTTTCACAATTCCTTTGATCTATGTACAAAGAACTGAAAGTATGTGGGGTGTGGTTCCAGGAGAAATGTCCAGTGCCATTCTGTTTGAACATCAAGCATAAGCTGAGGCAACAGCAGTTGCAGCAGAGGTTGCAACAGGCTCAGATTCTGAAGAGGAGGATAGCCAGCATGGCCAACATGCAAAACAGGGGAGGGATGTCTGCGGCAGCGGCTGCCACGGGGCAGCTGGCGCCCAGCCAGATCTCTCCGCAACACACTCCACCCCACAACCCTGCGGGGCTGGGCATGAAGCCTGGAGGAGGAAGTGGGCCTCCCGTGGGAGCCCTGCAGGCTGTCCAGCAGGTGCAAGCTGCAGCCGCCCGCCAGCAGGTTCCCCTGAGCTATGGAGGCAAGGGGGGTGCCCCACCTCCGCAGCAAGCCATAATGGCAGCAGCAGCCACTCCGCAGATGCAGCCTCCTCGCATGCCAATGGCCTCCGCCCAGCTTCACACAGAGGCTGCAGCCGGGCGCATGCTGCCAAACCGCTGGGAAAATCCTTCGGCCACAGCAGCAGTTCCCCAGGCTCAGATGGTGCTCCGCAACCCTGCGATGGGAGCCCCCAGCATGGGTCCGCCCGGCCCCTCCCCGTCCAACCCACCCTGGCGACAACAGCCTGCCTTGCAGCAGCTCCTGCAGACACTCAAGATGCCTTCGTCCCAGAACCAGCAGAAGCAAGTGATGCAGATTCTCAAGACCAACCCTCAGCTGCTGGCCGCCTTCCTGAAGAACAAGAGGAACCCAGAGAACGCTCAGGCAGCAGCGGCGGCCCCCGGGGGGCTGACCCCCCAGCAACAGCAGCAGCAGTGGTACCAGAAGCAGCAGCACCTGCTTGCATTACGGCAACAACAACAACAGCAAGCTGCAGCCGCTGGTGCTCAGTTCAACTCAGGCCAGGCTGCCCTCTTCCAGCAGCAGCAGCAACCGCCTCCCCGGCAGCGGTTCCCCACTCAGAACTTTCAGCAAGCTGCGAGTGGCGGGGATGCTCAGTTCAGCCAGTACCTGCAGCGGTCGCCCCCGCCCCCCAATGTGCAGCTGGCCCAGTGCTCCCCCATCCCTTCACCCCATTACCCCGCCCCCACCCACTCTCCCCACCTCGGTGACTCGGGAGCGGCCCCCCCGGACATGATGCTCACCCAGAACTTAGTGGGCCATTTGCCAGGACATCCGGACCTTAGTGGCAATGGGGGTCAACTGGGGGGTTCCCGGGACTCCACGCCCCAGGAGAAACTCAGCAAGTTTGTGGAGAACCTGTAGCATTTCTATATTCATTCTGTACATCTCTACACCAGACTCAACAAGGTTTTTTTTTTTGTATTATTTTTATTATTATTATTATTATTGTTGTTGTATATCCTCCCCCTCTCTCTGCCCTGACACACACCACTATAGTTTGCTAGTATTATACCGGACTGCTTGCGCAACCTTCTAGTGAGTTTGTTGTGTCTACCCTCTCCCTCTTTGTTTTTTTACCACTCTACCCTCCCTAAAAAAAAAAAGGAGGCGGCTTTAGCAATAAGTGTACCTGTATATTCATCTATATAAACTTTTTTTTTTTTTTTTTAACCTTTTCAATCTCCCTCCATTATTGTTAATATTTTTTTTTTCCTTTTCCCTCCACAATTCTCCTCATTTGTTTATATAAGTAATAAAATCTATTGTACATTTTCTCTATCTGCTCAACCCATTTGAATTCCTACCCCCATTCCCCCCATTTTTTCCTTTTGTATCTCCCTCCCCACATATCTTTTTTTTTTTTTTCTCCCTCTTTCATTTTTTTTTTTTCATATATATATATATATATAAATATAAATAGATGATTTTCTCCTCTTATCCCCATTTTTTTTTTTTTTTTGATAATCACTTTTCATAACCGAAAAAAAAAGTTTTTCTCATTTTCATATCATTAATGAAAAAAAATAATGATTTTTTTTTTTTTACCACGCACACTGAGAAACCTTCCCTATAATCTTTATCATAATTTTTTTTTTTTTCAATACCAAGTGAAAATATATTGAACTACTTAAGGCATGAGATTTTTTTTTTTTGTATTATTGTTAGTTATAATGCTTTTTTTATTTTATCTTTTTTTTTTAGATGAGTCATTATCCTAATTTTAATATATTTTTTTAAAGGATCCTTTTTTTTTTTTTTTCTTTTCACACCTCATCTTTCTTCTTTGTTTACCTTCAGTTCTTTTTCTTTAATGATTTTTTTTTCTCTTGTTGCTTGCATATCTTTCTTTCTTTTTTTTTTTTTGTGGATGATTAGGCTTTTCCCTGTAAAATTGCAAAAAAAAAAACCTTACCTTGTTATTTTTTCTATTATTATTATATATTTTTTATTTAATTTAAAAAGAAAATTATATTTAAAAAAAATTTTTTTTTTTTTTTTAAATTCTCTTTTTTTTTCCTTTTCTTTCTTGTGTGTGTGTGTTTTTTTTTTATATTATCTCAAAAAGAAAATTTATTTTGTTTAAGAAAGGATTTAAAAAAAAAAAGATATGAAAATATATATTTTTTCTCTGTGAATTATAATAATTATTTTTTTTTACTCTATGAATATTAGAAAATAATTTATCATCATCATTATTTATATTTCTAATCTTTATCTCTCTCTCTCTCTCTCTAGGAAAAAAAATATCTTTTTTTCCCCCTTTTTCTTCTCCACTTCCTTCACCTCTTTCTTAATGACCCTTTTTTTTTATAATTATTATTATTATTAATCTATTCTTAATATATGAATATAGGAAACTATAAAAGCTATATATTATATAGTTATATGACAAAAACAATGTTTATTGTACTGTCTCTCTTTGTCACAAAATCATGGTTAAGAAATATATTTTTTAATGAAAAAAATAAAAAAAAGCAATATTTAGTACAAAAAGGGTTCACCAAAAAAGAAAAAAAATTTTTGGACCAGAATTTTTTTTTTAAGAAGTGATTTTTGAAAGTGCAGCTTTTAAAAAAAATAATATATATATATCTTGCTTTTTTACTTGCTTTGACTATCTTTTTTTTTTAATTCTGCCGCTCTCCCCAATTTTCTGGTACATCTTACCCCTCTCCTCTCCGTGTTGCTCCTCCCCAATAACTTCATTTCATTCTCTTTAACGAACATTTGTCCTCCTCCTTTTCCTTACTTTTGTTTATTATTTCTTTAGTTTTATGTGTTTATATATATATAAATATACTGATTTTTTTTTTTTGTATTATGTCCCCCCATACCTTTAACTTTTTTTTTTTTTTTAAGTCTTAAAAAAAAGTTTTTTTTTTTTTTCTTTCTTCCTCCCTTGCCAGCTACCATTGTAAATATGTATAAAAAATATATATATATAAATAATTAAATAAAAAAAAAACCCTACATCATGCAGTTCAAATAAAATAGATATGTTAAAATAAATCTTTTTCTCTGTGTTTTTTTTTTCTTTTTTTCAAATATGACATTCACATAATTTTTTTTTTTTCGGTTAGTTTTAAAAAATAAATTGATAATTTTTTTTTTTTTAAGTTAGATTTCTAGAATTTTTTTTGTGTAACGAAAAAAAAAATTTTTATCGTCTGCCTTTTTTTTTTTCTTAGTTTCGTCTGCTTTTAAAAAAAAAAAAATTTATGAATTGTTCATATCTATTTTTTTTTCTCTTACATCCCCTCTAATAGTATATATATTATATATATAACTAATTGATATATTGGTGCTATGCCCATTATAACATCAATTTACACTTGATTATTTTTTTTTAAATATATATTTTTAATTGTTTACCTTTTTTTTTTTAAATCATTCTCATATAACTGGTTGTTATAATTGTTTTATTTAGTTATGTTTATATGAAAAAATGTTTTTTTTTTTTTTTTGTGATTGTGACAATTCTCACTTATAACCCCCTACCCCACTTACCTTACTTCACAATCCTAACCACCCCCTCCCCCCCCCACCCCCTTTTTCCATATGATGCAATAAAAAAAAGTGGTATTTATATTTTTTAAAGAAAAAAAAAAAGTGAGTAAATATGGTGAAGTAAAAAAAAAAAAAGATTCTCTTCCAATTACTCTGTTATTATTATTATATATATAATTGTATATACAATATATTATTATTGAACAAAATATTCACCTTTTTTTTCTTTCAAACCCTCATGTTTTATTATTATTATTGTTTAGTAAAAAAAAAAAAACTTAAAAATTCTAATTTTTTTTTTTTGTAGTTTAAATAAAATTTCATTAATATGCCATTTTTGATTCAGGTGCTGGCACCTTTGATAATGATAATTTTTTCTTTCTTCTCTTTTTCTCTCTCTCCTTTGTTTATTTTCTTCTTGTGCTTTTGTTTTGTATGATGATTTTTTTTTCTTCTTCTTCCTTCCCCCTTTTTCTCCCCCATTGATAAACTACACTTTTGAACCATGAATGAGATTGTAAATATGTTGGATCTTATTTTATAATAATTAAAAAAAAAGTATGAAACAACGTGTGACTTTGTCTTTATGTGTGTGTTTTTTTTTTTTTTCTTCATAGAATTTATATGTGTTGTATGTGTGTGTTTTGTGTCCAATCTTTTTTATCTCTTGTTCTATAATCACATATGAAAGATTATGAAAAAATAATACAAATGTGATATTGTACGATGCATAAATTAAGAAAGAAAAAAAAGTTTTTTTGGTTGGTACAGCTTGTACCATGCTGAAAATGGCCAATAGCCAGAAATGCGTATGTGGTTAGTTTTTCTTGATTAATCAAGAATGGGTATTATATATATGGGTATATATAGGTCACTGCTTATCATAAAAGAGCTCGAGGGGCATGAACTCATGGAATTCGTGTAATATTTGTAGAATGGGATAAGAAACAACAACAGAATGTGTTATTTTGGCCAATTCTGAAATAATTTAAATTCAACAAATAGTTGATAGAAAAATAGATGGCGCAAGCTATCATCAACTTTAAGTTGCACGATAAGGAGATGCCTTTTTTTTCTTTCTTTCTTAATAAAAGATTATCTGAAGATCATTTTTGTTGTTTGGAAGTTTTTTTTTTGAAAAAATATGTACCTACGTCAACCAATTATTTATTTAATTTCTGATATTTTATCTAGTTGTGCTGTCACTCTTTTCAGGGGAAACATTGAGAACTAAATAAAATATTGGTTGCCATATATATATATTTCCAAACAATCATATATATATAAGTAAACACAAGGTAATAAGACCAAATAAATAAATAGTGTGTGACGTTTCGGTAACAACATTGTTACCATCTTCAGACAAAAGTATTGAATGAGAAATTTTGCCACATGTTTTAAATAGTTAAATAACTATTTAAACGTCGCACACTATTTATTTATTTGGATTTGGTTTTATTACCTTGTGTTTATTATCTATAATCCAAATTGTGCCTTATCATGTATATAAGTAGATAATAACATTCAAAATAAAGCATTCCTCTGAGAGAGCACCAAGTGTTAAAATTAGTATGAAGCAACTTTTTTTTTTTAAAGATCATTTATTGGAAGTTTGTTTGGAAAAATCTATAGCTACAGTAACCAATTATTTATTTAATTCCCAATGTTTTAGTGAGTCACTTTCTTTAAGGGGAAACATTGAAAACTAAATAAAAGAATTGGTTGATGTACCCATAAACAAACTTCTAAGCAACAAATTATCTTAAAAAACAAAAGTAACTTCATACTTTATAAATCACAATTTGGATTATAGATACAATAAGACCTAATCCATCATCAGACAAAAAAATAATCATTTTATTCTATTGTCTGATGATGGTAACAATGCTGTTGCCAATATGTCCATTTTATTCTTTTGTCTGATGATGGTAACAATGCTGTTGCAAATATGTCCATTTTATTCTTTTGTCTGATGATGGTAACAATGCTGTTGCAAATATGTCCATTTTATTCTTTTGTCTGATGATGGTAACAATGCTGTTGCAAATATGTCCATTTTATTCTTTTGTCTGATGATGGTAACAATGCTGTTGCAAATATGTCCATTTTATTCTTTTGTCTGATGATGGTAACAATGCTGTTGCAAATATGTCCATTTTATTCTTTTGTCTGATGATGGTAACAATGCTGTTGCCAATATGTCCATTTTATTCTTTTGTCTGATGATGGTAACAATGCTGTTGCCGAAATGTCCATTTTATTCTTTTGTCTGATAATGGTAACAATGATGTTGCCGAAACGTCCATTTTATTCTTTTGTCTGATAATGGTAACAATGATGTTGCCGAAACGTCCATTTTATTCTTGTCTGATGATGGTAACAATGATGTTGCCGAAACGTCACACACTATTGAATTATTCGGATTAGGTCTTATTTTCTTGTAACTTGATACTTCTTTTAATACTCTCTTCACGGGAATGCTTATTTTGAATCCTATTTTCTACTTATACATATACAATTTCCTAAAATACATGTAAAACATCATAAAAGATTAACTTAATGCATCATGAATTTGAAAGTTTGAAAAAAATTATAATTCCTTACCATTTGAGAGAAAAAAATCTATCCAAGAAAAAAAAAGGTTTCTTACAAAAAAAAAATCATTTAATTAACTCAAGCTATTGAGCTTTGAAGCCCTTCTACAGAAAATTTTTTTAGAAAAAAAAAAAAAGTGGTCTAAGTGTGGGATTTGATCTCGGGTCGTAGTGGTCAAAAACTAAAGGTTCAGACCACTGGTCTATAAATAGTGTGTGATGTTTCAGTAACAGTGTTGTTACCATCATTAGACAAAAGTACTGACTATTGAAAAAAAAAAAGATAAGAAACCAATAAAAAAAAATATATTTTTTTTTTGCTTATCCCTAGTATACGTGGTACAGGCCATGATAATCATGGTGGGTAGAAGTAGGCGGCTGCTTTTACGGTAAGTGCACCACATGTCTACACATGTGAAAAGCAGAGTGATTATGCACTTACAAATGTGCCAGAGCCCCGTTTGGTTACTTGCACTCACTGGTGGGGTTGGACTTTTGCAAGAATCGGGGGGGCATTGGAGCATTTTTTTTTTTAATCAGAAAAAAAGTGCCCAATGCGGGAATCGAACCTGGGTCGTAGTGGTCAAAAACCAACGGTTTAGACCATCCTTCCACCGACCCCCAATCCAAAAAATAATAATAATATGTGATGTTTCAGTAACAATGCTGTTACAGATTTATTTGGATTTGATCTTATTACCTTGTGTCTAATCTTTAATCCAAATTGTACACTGCCAACAGTCTGCATCACACTGACATTTGCACAATCAAGAGATGCATCTTTCTTAATTTAGCCCCATTAGCAGTACAATTTGACACTTTTGTCTATTTTCCTACAACATACAGACACACAAAAGCCTTTATTAGGGACATACCCCATACAGATTCTCCCAATTGGGTAAGGTAATAATCATCTTGTGTTATTTACATAGAAATTGATCTGGCTTTACTCTTCGTCTCAAAGTCATTCACTTGTTGACTGGTCTTTACATAATAATGATCTAAAATATTTATAGTAAGCTATTGCATTAGATTTGTTTGCTGATATTTTTGAAAGCAATACGTAGGGTGAAGTATTGGTACATTTAATTTCCTACAACATATAGTAGAACAACACTCCCAATAGAGGACACCTCTCTACAAAGGACATTTTTCATTGCCAAAATGTCATTTTTACTAAATTAGCTGCACTCCAGTAAGAGGACACCTCTCCCTAAAGCACACTGGTTCTTCAACTAGGTATTGTCCTTTCCAGAGATAACTGTGTTATTTACAGAGATCAAAATTCCAATTGTAGATCAAGTTTTTCACACTTAAGAGGACATTAACTACATACACTTTATAAAGTTGAGTATTTGTGTCAAATAGAGAAGACCCATTGAGAGATAGAAATCTTTTATTTACAAAATAACACGAGGCACACATTGTCATACATATATTCTGAATATAGAGCAACCCATAATAGAAATATTTAAAATAAGGCTTATTTTGGATTTAAAAGTTTCATTTTTATCCTCTAGCGCGAGTGTCCTCTCATGGAGGTTCTACCTTAACTCAATTTTTTTTTTTTTTTTCAAATCCCAATTAGGGTAAAATAAGACCTAATCCAAATAATTTAATAGTGTGTGACGTTTCGGCAACAACATTGTCACCATCATCAGACAAAAGAATAAATGAGGCGTTTCGGCATGAATAAATGTCATTTATTCTTTTGTTTGATGATGGTGACAATGCTGTTGCCGAAACGTCACACACTATTAAATTATTTGGATTAGGTCTTATTTTCTTTTATTATAATCTATAATCCAAATTGTGCTTTATCATCCCAATTAGGGTCTTTAACGACTATAATTCAACACTGAACTTAATTAAACTGAAATTGCTAGAGCATCCTCCCTACAGTCCAGACCTTGCCCTCATGTAAAGAAGACTTGAAGGTAAATGCTTTTTCCCTACGAAGAGGACCTTTTGAGTGCATTGGATGACAACAGCTCCCTGAGGTAATAAAACTTTTTAAATCCAAACACAAGGTAATAAGACCAAATCAGCGTTGTTACAGAAACATCACACACTATTTATTTAATTGGATTTGGTCTTATTACCTTGTGCTTATAATCTATAATCCAAATTGTGCCTTATCATTTTTAAATCCAAAATAAGTCTTATTTTAAATAATATATACATACCAAATATTAAGACTTCATATATATATATATTGTAAATATGTATATAAGAGATATACAACAAAAATCCCTTTTTTTTTTTCAACATTTGATATAGGGTTAAAAATCACACTTAAAAAATAAACATGCTTAAAATCTCAAGATTATATAACAGGGTATACATTTATTTACAAGTTCCATGTGTAAATTGGAACACAATTTGTGGCAAATCTTTATATTTTTTATACATAATACTCTTTAATTATACATAATACTCTTTAATTATACATAATACTTTTTAATTTTCAAAATAATACTCTTTATACATAATATTTATTCTATTCATAACACACCATAAATATTCTACAAGGTAATAATAATACCTAATCCAAATAAATTGTGTGCGACGTTTCGGTAACAGTGTTGTTACTATCATCAGACAAAATTTTTTTTTTTTTTATTTATTTATTTTCTAAATTCTTTTATCTGATGATGGTAACAATGCTGTTACTGCAACGTCGCACACTATTAATTTATTTGTATTAGGTCTTATTACCTTGTAGCTATAATCCAAATTGTGCCTTATAACACACCAATATATATATATATTCCTTTTTTTTTTTAGTATTCCTAGTACACGTGGTACAGGCCATGGTAATCATGGTGGGTAGTTAGCGACTGCTTTTTTTACTGTAGGCGCGCCACATGTTTACACATGTGAAAAGCAGTTCGACTTTGCACTTACAAATGTGCCAGAGCCCCATTTGGTTACTTTGCACTCGCTGGTGGGGTTGGACTTTTGCAAGAATCGGGGGCCATTGAAGCATTTTATATTCCTGTAAAGTGAATCAGGTAAAATTGCACCTTCGAAATATAACATATGTTATAAATATATAACATGCTTCAAGCATTGCTTTTCCACAATTTGCCAATAAAAGTCCTTTAAAAACATAATATAATGCATTAGCGTGCCATCTGTTATTTAAAAATATGTTGTTTTTTTTTTCGCTTATCTCTAGTACACGTGGTACAGGCCATGACTGCTTTTACTGTAAGTACACCACATGTCTATATATGTGAAAAGCAGTTCGACTTTTGCACTTACAAATATGCCAGAGCCCCGTTTGATTACTTGCACTCGCTTGGTGGGGTTGGACTTTTGCAAGAATCGGAAGCCTTGGAGCATTTTAAAAAAAAATGTAAACCATTTTGATACGTTTCTTTTTTAAAATAAAATACAATTTCTAGTGCCTTTACTGCTATGATAACATAATAGGTCCTGGCACATCAGTGGTGTACAAGTATCCACTCCTAGCTCAACACACCACAAGTCTACATAAGTTTCTTTATATTGAGCTTTCAAAGAAACCAGACCTTCCTCAAATATTTGAAAAAAAAAAAAGCATTTAGTGCCATCTATCTGTAAAAAAAGGAAGTTTTAGCATTCCCAATTTTCCATTGCAGAAATCATAGAATATTAATTAGTTAAATCCTTTAATGGCTGTAGAAATTTGTCTTTGAAACACAAAATGTCCATGAGAGGACACCTCTCTACAAAGGACAGTTTTTCATCTCCAAAATTAATACAGTTAAACCTGTCTATAGCTCTTGGGACTCACCAAAATAGGGTGCTATAGAGAGGGGGTACTATAGATGATATGCTTCTATTATAGGTTGAAGATTAATAGTGAAAGTTATTTTATTATTTTATAATTCTTGCACACATTATAAACCAAGCCTTTTTATAACAAAGATGATCATAAAAAAGCGTATGATTCGTTTCTAATCAAAACAGAATAAAGTAATAATATATCAATGATATATTATCTTTAAACAAAACAGATCGGATCAATAGACAGGTCACTTTTAATGTAAATCACATCATACTACGTATTTAAAATCGGGTGCTATAGAGAGGAAGGCGCTATTTAAAGGGGGCGCTATAGACAGGTTTAACTGTATTTAGGAATTTCTCAGGTATAAGAGGACGCTTTGGTTTTGCAAGTTTGTTCTACTGGACAAAGAGAAAAGTAATAATTATTATGTCCTCAAATAGGCCACGTAGCTAGAAAGATGTTTGTGAACAAGTTGTCAGAAGTTAAGGATGGAACCTGTCTTATATGATGTATGAAACAAGGTAAATAGAGGTTGGTAGCACACAGATGTGGAGAGAGGGACCTGCACCTCCCTCCTCAATATGTGCTCTCCTTGCAGTCAGATCTCCAGGCTTGTTGTGCAAATATGGTTTGGTAGACATTGAGGAGCTGGCAGTGGAGTTCCTTGCAGCTTTGTTTCTACACACACACCCAGCTGCTTCAATGTTCAATAGACACAACCATTTTCCACTTGATTTAAACAAAACTAGTTCATTAAGTTTTAGAATTAAGCTTGGATTTAGAGCTACCAGAGAGAGTTTTAAACAATAATTTATATTGATAAGGCACAATTTGGATTATAGATTATAAACACAAGGTAATAAGACCAAATTCAAATAAATAGTGAGTGACGTTTCAGTAACAGCCGAATTCAGTACTTTTGTCTGAAGATGGTAACAACGCTGTTACTGAAACATCACACACTATTTATTTATTTGGATTTGGTCTTATTACCTTGTGTTAATAATTTACATTCTTACTGACTGCTTGAATTTACATATTAAAAGATTTCATATAATGATTGAATTTAGGGCAAGATTTATGATTAATTTGCATAAAGAGAGAGAGAGAGAGAGAGATTGAATTCAGAAATTTGTAAATAATAGGATCTAAGACACACAGTAGTCATGACAAGGTATTTCAAGCACAGATTTAAGACCTTCAAAGTAGAGTTACCTCCATAAGAGGACACCTCTCTACAAAAGGCAGTTTCCATAATATAAAATTACCATTTTCTTGCATCCAAATTTAATCCAAATTGTGCTTTATCATACCATTTTTACTGATTAGGTACACTTTTTTTAAAGATTATAAATAAAAATATAGGATAAAAAAAAATAAATTTGGTTTGGTCTTGTTACCTTATGTACCATTTTTACTAATTAGCAACTCTCCAGCAAAAGAACACTTTCTCTTTAAAAACCATTTTTTGACATTGCAACTAAGTGTTGTCATCCTTCAGACAAAGGAAAATTCTGCTGTACATATACCAGATTTAAGATTTTAAAAAAGGATCACACAAGAGACTAAGATTTTCTGGTCCAGAGTCTCAAAAATACAAAATTCTAGCAGGAAAATCAATCACAATATATACTTTGACAAATGTTTAGTGCATTGATTTCAATTACTATAATAAGGAGGGGTATAAACTATATTTTTTCAACAGCAACAACCTGGGATTGAACAAGACCACACACATCCAAATACACACATTCCAACTTCTTTAATTCAACATCCCAAGGGATCAGAATTTTTGGTTGAATTTGAAGTTATGGCTGAATTATAGTTAGTTATATTAAATAGGCTGTTTGGTAGATGAAAATTCGGTAAAATTAAGGCAAGTGTCATTTGAATTTTAGTCAGTTGAATTATAGAGGTTATAACTGATATATAAGGCACAGTTTGGATTATAAATTATAAACATAAGGTAAGGTGAAAATTTGGTTGAGAATTAAGGTAAGTGTTAAATTTTAGTTAGTTGAATTATTGAAGTTATAACTGATAAGGCACAGTTTGGATTATAAATTATAAACATAAGGTAAGGTGAAAATTTGGTTGAATTAAGGTAAGTGTTGAATTTTAGTTAGTTGAATTATTGAAGTTATAACTGATAAGGCACAGTTTGGATTATAAATTATAAACATAAGGTAAGGTGAAAAATTGGTTGAATTAAGGTAAGTGTTAAATTTTAGTTAGTTGAATTATAGAAGTTATAACTGATAAGGCACAGTTTGGATTATAAATTATAAACATAAGGTAAGGTGAAAATTTGGTTGAATTAAGGTAAGTGTTAAATTTTAGTTAGTTGAATTATAGAAGTTATAACTGATAAGGCACAGTTTGGATTATAAATTATAAACATAAGGTAAGGTGAAAAATTGGTTGAATTAAGGTAAGTGTTAAATTTTAGTTAGTTGAATTATAGAAGTTATAACTGATAAGGCACAGTTTGGATTATAAATTATAAACATAAGGTAAGGTGAAAAATTGGTTGAATTAAGGTAAGTGTTAAATTTAGTTAGTTGAATTATTGAAGTTATAACTGATAAGGCACAGTTTGGATTATAAATTATAAACATAAGGTAAGGTGAAAAATTGGTTGAATTAAGGTAAGTGTTAAATTTTAGTTAGTTGAATTATAGAAGTTATAACTGATAAGGCACAGTTTGGATTATAAATTATAAACATAAGGTAAGGTGAAAAATTGGTTGAATTAAGGTAAGTGTTGAATTTTAGTTAGTTGAATTATAGAAGTTATAACTGATAAGGCACAGTTTGGATTATAAATTATAAACATAAGGTAAGGTGAAAAATTGGTTGAATTAAGGTAAGTGTTAAATTTTAGTTAGTTGAATTATAGAAGTTATAACTGATAAGGCACAGTTTGGATTATAAATTATAAACATAAGGTAAGGTGAAAATTTGGTTGAATTAAGGTAAGTGTTAAATTTTAGTTAGTTGAATTATTGAAGTTATAACTGATAAGGCACAGTTTGGATTATAAATTATAAACATAAGGTAAGGTGAAAAATTGGTTGAATTAAGGTAAGTGTTAAATTTTAGTTAGTTGAATTATAGAAGTTATAACTGATAAGGCACAGTTTGGATTATAAATTATAAACATAAGGTAAGGTGAAAATTTGGTTGAATTAAGGTAAGTGTTAAATTTTAGTTAGTTGAATTATAGAAGTTATAACTGATAAGGCACAGTTTGGATTATAAATTATAAACATAAGGTAAGGTGAAAAATTGGTTGAATTAAGGTAAGTGTTAAATTTTAGTTAGTTGAATTATAGAAGTTATAACTGATAAGGCACAGTTTGGATTATAAATTATAAACATAAGGTAAGGTGAAAATTTGGTTGAATTAAGGTAAGTGTTAAATTTTAGTTAGTTGAATTATAGAAGTTATAACTGATAAGGCACAGTTTGGATTATAAATTATAAACATAAGGTAAGGTGAAAATTTGGTTGAATTAAGGTAAGTGTTAAATTTTAGTTAGTTGAATTATAGAAGTTATAACTGATAAGGCACAGTTTGGATTATAAATTATAAACATAAGGTAAGGTGAAAATTTGGTTGAATTAAGGTAAGTGTTAAATTTTAGTTAGTTGAATTATAGAAGTTATAACTGATAAGGCACAGTTTGGATTATAAATTATAAACATAAGGTAAGGTGAAAAATTTGGTTGAATTAAGGTAAGTGTTGAATTTTAGTTAGTTGAATTATTGAAGTTATAACTGATAAGGCACAGTTTGGATTATAAATTATAAACATAAGGTAAGGTGAAAATTTGGTTGAATTAAGGTAAGTGTTAAATTTTAGTTAGTTGAATTATAGAAGTTATAACTGATAAGGCACAGTTTGGATTATAAATTATAAACATAAGGTAAGGTGAAAATTTGGTTGAATTAAGGTAAGTGTTAAATTTTAGTTAGTTGAATTATAGAAGTTATAACTGATAAGGCACAGTTTGGATTATAAATTATAAACATAAGGTAAGGTGAAAATTTGGTTGAATTAAGGTAAGTGTTAAATTTTAGTTAGTTGAATTATTGAAGTTATAACTGATAAGGCACAGTTTGGATTATAAATTATAAACATAAGGTAAGGTGAAAAATTGGTTGAATTAAGGTAAGTGTTAAATTTTAGTTAGTTGAATTATAGAAGTTATAACTGATAAGGCACAGTTTGGATTATAAATTATAAACATAAGGTAAGGTGAAAATTTGGTTGAATTAAGGTAAGTGTTAAATTTTAGTTAGTTGAATTATAGAAGTTATAACTGATAAGGCACAGTTTGGATTATAAATTATAAACATAAGGTAAGGTGAAAATTTGGTTGAATTAAGGTAAGTGTTAAATTTTAGTTAGTTGAATTATAGAAGTTATAACTGATAAGGCACAGTTTGGATTATAAATTATAAACATAAGGTAAGGTGAAAAATTTGGTTGAATTAAGGTAAGTGTTAAATTTTAGTTAGTTGAATTATAGAAGTTATAACTGATAAGGCACAGTTTGGATTATAAATTATAAACATAAGGTAAGGTGAAAATTTGGTTGAATTAAGGTAAGTGTTAAATTTTAGTTAGTTGAATTATAGAAGTTATAACTGATAAGGCACAGTTTGGATTATAAATTATAAACATAAGGTAAGGTGAAAAATTGGTTGAATTAAGGTAAGTGTTAAATTTTAGTTAGTTGAATTATAGAAGTTATAACTGATAAGGCACAGTTTGGATTATAAATTATAAACATAAGGTAAGGTGAAAATTTGGTTGAATTAAGGTAAGTGTTAAATTTTAGTTAGTTGAATTATAGAAGTTATAACTGATAAGGCACAGTTTGGATTATAAATTATAAACATAAGGTAAGGTGAAAATTTGGTTGAATTAAGGTAAGTGTTAAATTTTAGTTAGTTGAATTATAGAAGTTATAACTGATAAGGCACAGTTTGGATTATAAATTATAAACATAAGGTAAGGTGAAAAATTTGGTTGAATTAAGGTAAGTGTTAAATTTTAGTTAGTTGAATTATAGAAGTTATAACTGATAAGGCACAGTTTGGATTATAAATTATAAACATAAGGTAAGGTGAAAATTTGGTTGAATTAAGGTAAGTGTTAAATTTTAGTTAGTTGAATTATAGAAGTTATAACTGATAAGGCACAGTTTGGATTATAAATTATAAACATAAGGTAAGGTGAAAAATTGGTTGAATTAAGGTAAGTGTTAAATTTTAGTTAGTTGAATTATAGAAGTTATAACTGATAAGGCACAGTTTGGATTATAAATTATAAACATAAGGTAAGGTGAAAAATTGGTTGAATTAAGGTAAGTGTTAAATTTTAGTTAGTTGAATTATTGAAGTTATAACTGATAAGGCACAGTTTGGATTATAAATTATAAACATAAGGTAAGGTGAAAAATTGGTTGAATTAAGGTAAGTGTTAAATTTTAGTTAGTTGAATTATAGAAGTTATAACTGATAAGGCACAGTTTGGATTATAAATTATAAACATAAGGTAAGGTGAAAAATTGGTTGAATTAAGGTAAGTGTTAAATTTTAGTTAGTTGAATTATAGAAGTTATAACTGATAAGGCACAGTTTGGATTATAAATTATAAACATAAGGTAAGGTGAAAAATTGGTTGAATTAAGGTAAGTGTTAAATTTTAGTTAGTTGAATTATAGAAGTTATAACTGATAAGGCACAGTTTGGATTATAAATTATAAACATAAGGTAAGGTGAAAATTTGGTTGAATTAAGGTAAGTGTTAAATTTTAGTTAGTTGAATTATAGAAGTTATAACTGATAAGGCACAGTTTGGATTATAAATTATAAACATAAGGTAAGGTGAAAATTTGGTTGAATTAAGGTAAGTGTTAAATTTTAGTTAGTTGAATTATAGAAGTTATAACTGATAAGGCACAGTTTGGATTATAAATTATAAACATAAGGTAAGGTGAAAATTTGGTTGAATTAAGGTAAGTGTTAAATTTTAGTTAGTTGAATTATAGAAGTTATAACTGATAAGGCACAGTTTGGATTATAAATTATAAACATAAGGTAAGGTGAAAATTTGGTTGAATTAAGGTAAGTGTTAAATTTTAGTTAGTTGAATTATTGAAGTTATAACTGATAAGGCACAGTTTGGATTATAAATTATAAACATAAGGTAAGGTGAAAAATTGGTTGAATTAAGGTAAGTGTTAAATTTTAGTTAGTTGAATTATAGAAGTTATAACTGATAAGGCACAGTTTGGATTATAAATTATAAACATAAGGTAAGGTGAAAATTTGGTTGAATTAAGGTAAGTGTTAAATTTTAGTTAGTTGAATTATAGAAGTTATAACTGATAAGGCACAGTTTGGATTATAAATTATAAACATAAGGTAAGGTGAAAAATTGGTTGAATTAAGGTAAGTGTTAAATTTTAGTTAGTTGAATTATTGAAGTTATAACTGATAAGGCACAGTTTGGATTATAAATTATAAACATAAGGTAAGGTGAAAATTTGGTTGAATTAAGGTAAGTGTTGAATTTTAGTTAGTTGAATTATAGAAGTTATAACTGATAAGGCACAGTTTGGATTATAAATTATAAACATAAGGTAAGGTGAAAAATTGGTTGAATTAAGGTAAGTGTTGAATTTTAGTTAGTTGAATTATTGAAGTTAAAACTGATAAGGCACAGTTTGGATTATAAATTATAAACATAAGGTAAGGTGAAAATTTGGTTGAATTAAGGTAAGTGTTAAATTTTAGTTAGTTGAATTATAGAAGTTATAACTGATAAGGCACAGTTTGGATTATAAATTATAAACATAAGGTAAGGTGAAAATTTGGTTGAATTAAGGTAAGTGTTGAATTTTAGTTAGTTGAATTATAGAAGTTATAACTGATAAGGCACAGTTTGGATTATAAATTATAAACATAAGGTAAGGTGAAAAATTGGTTGAATTAAGGTAAGTGTTAAATTTTAGTTAGTTGAATTATAGAAGTTATAACTGATAAGGCACAGTTTGGATTATAAATTATAAACATAAGGTAAGGTGAAAATTTGGTTGAATTAAGGTAAGTGTTAAATTTTAGTTAGTTGAATTATAGGAGTTATAACTGATAAGGCACAGTTTGGATTATAAATTATAAACATAAGGTAAGGTGAAAAATTGGTTGAATTAAGGTAAGTGTTGAATTTTAGTTAGTTGAATTATAGAAGTTATAACTGATAAGGCACAGTTTGGATTATAAATTATAAACATAAGGTAAGGTGAAAAATTGGTTGAATTAAGGTAAGTGTTAAATTTTAGTTAGTTGAATTATAGAAGTTATAACTGATAAGGCACAGTTTGGATTATAAATTATAAACATAAGGTAAGGTGAAAATTTGGTTGAATTAAGGTAAGTGTTAAATTTTAGTTAGTTGAATTATAGAAGTTATAACTGATAAGGCACAGTTTGGATTATAAATTATAAACATAAGGTAAGGTGAAAAATTGGTTGAATTAAGGTAAGTGTTAAATTTTAGTTAGTTGAATTATAGAAGTTATAACTGATAAGGCACAGTTTGGATTATAAATTATAAACATAAGGTAAGGTGAAAAATTGGTTGAATTAAGGTAAGTGTTAAATTTTAGTTAGTTGAATTATAGAAGTTATAACTGATAAGGCACAGTTTGGATTATAAATTATAAACATAAGGTAAGGTGAAAATTTGGTTGAATTAAGGTAAGTGTTAAATTTTAGTTAGTTGAATTATTGAAGTTATAACTGATAAGGCACAGTTTGGATTATAAATTATAAACATAAGGTAAGGTGAAAAATTGGTTGAATTAAGGTAAGTGTTAAATTTTAGTTAGTTGAATTATAGAAGTTATAACTGATAAGGCACAGTTTGGATTATAAATTATAAACATAAGGTAAGGTGAAAAATTGGTTGAATTAAGGTAAGTGTTAAATTTTAGTTAGTTGAATTATAGAAGTTATAACTGATAAGGCACAGTTTGGATTATAAATTATAAACATAAGGTAAGGTGAAAAATTGGTTGAATTAAGGTAAGTGTTGAATTTTAGTTAGTTGAATTATAGAAGTTATAACTGATAAGGCACAGTTTGGATTATAAATTATAAACATAAGGTAAGGTGAAAAATTGGTTGAATTAAGGTAAGTGTTAAATTTTAGTTAGTTGAATTATAGAAGTTATAACTGATAAGGCACAGTTTGGATTATAAATTATAAACATAAGGTAAGGTGAAAATTTGGTTGAATTAAGGTAAGTGTTAAATTTTAGTTAGTTGAATTATAGAAGTTATAACTGATAAGGCACAGTTTGGATTATAAATTATAAACATAAGGTAAGGTGAAAATTTGGTTGAATTAAGGTAAGTGTTGAATTTTAGTTAGTTGAATTATTGAAGTTATAACTGATAAGGCACAGTTTGGATTATAAATTATAAACATAAGGTAAGGTGAAAATTTGGTTGAATTAAGGTAAGTGTTAAATTTTAGTTAGTTGAATTATAGAAGTTATAACTGATAAGGCACAGTTTGGATTATAAATTATAAACATAAGGTAAGGTGAAAATTTGGTTGAATTAAGGTAAGTGTTGAATTTTAGTTAGTTGAATTATTGAAGTTATAACTGATAAGGCACAGTTTGGATTATAAATTATAAACATAAGGTAAGGTGAAAATTTGGTTGAGAATTAAGGTAAGTGTTAAATTTTAGTTAGTTGAATTATTGAAGTTATAACTGATAAGGCACAGTTTGGATTATAAATTATAAACATAAGGTAAGGTGAAAAATTGGTTGAATTAAGGTAAGTGTTAAATTTTAGTTAGTTGAATTATAGAAGTTATAACTGATAAGGCACAGTTTGGATTATAAATTATAAACATAAGGTAAGGTGAAAAATTGGTTGAATTAAGGTAAGTGTTGAATTTTAGTTAGTTGAATTATTGAAGTTATAACTGATAAGGCACAGTTTGGATTATAAATTATAAACATAAGGTAAGGTGAAAAATTGGTTGAATTAAGGTAAGTGTTAAATTTTAGTTAGTTGAATTATAGAAGTTATAACTGATAAGGCACAGTTTGGATTATAAATTATAAACATAAGGTAAGGTGAAAAATTGGTTGAATTAAGGTAAGTGTTGAATTTTAGTTAGTTGAATTATTGAAGTTATAACTGATAAGGCACAGTTTGGATTATAAATTATAAACATAAGGTAAGGTGAAAAATTGGTTGAATTAAGGTAAGTGTTAAATTTTAGTTAGTTGAATTATAGAAGTTATAACTGATAAGGCACAGTTTGGATTATAAATTATAAACATAAGGTAAGGTGAAAAATTGGTTGAATTAAGGTAAGTGTTAAATTTTAGTTAGTTGAATTATAGAAGTTATAACTGATAAGGCACAGTTTGGATTATAAATTATAAACATAAGGTAAGGTGAAAATTTGGTTGAATTAAGGTAAGTGTTAAATTTTAGTTAGTTGAATTATAGAAGTTGTTATTTATGTTGTTCTTGTGTCTATTTGATCACGCAGAATGCAACTGAACCAAGTATTTATTTATTAACATCTATTTTTTATGACCTGGTTATATATCTAAGAGTGTTTACAAGTCGAGTCGGCAGTGTTGCCGGATCAATCATAACATGTTTCCTTTAAACAAAAATAAAAAAGGATTGCAGTTCTCCTAGTCTCTATAACGCAAAGGTTTTCTCACTGTTCTACCACTGCGGGTTCGCACACTAGGAGGAGTAGAGGATTCTTCACCTTTCTTGGCAATGTCCTCCCTTGGATCATATGCTCTTCTGTTTTCGGAAGTGGGTCTTCCGTGATCTTGTATGTTGTCATCCATGGCTGTCCCTGCTTGAGATCCAGGAATGCTTGGACTTTGACTTGTTGGGGCAGAATCTTCTACACTGAACTTTCTCGGTCTAAGGTGAGACCTGTTCCTGCGGTATTCAGACCCACTTGGTGTTTTCACCATATATGAGCGTGGAGTTTCATGCTTTGCGGTCACTGTTGCCGGAACCCATTTTCTATGCCTTTCCTGCAACATGATGTTGTCTCCTACTTCCAAAGGTCTCAAAATTCTCTTTGGACTTCCTGCATACTTTTGTTGATGGTCTCTCAATTTTTGGTAATTCTTTGTTGTGTCAAACAGTGGTTTCAACTGTTGTCGGGTGTATGTCGAAAGAGTTCTCACAGATCTTCCCATAAGCATTTGGGTCGGAGATGGCAAGTCATACTTAGGTGTGTTGTTGAACTCCATCAAAGCCAGATTGGGATCTCTTCCTGACTTCACAGCTTTAATTATCAGTCCTTTGATGGTTTGAATTGTCCTCTCAACTTGTCCATTAGATCTTGGATATTTGGGACTGGAGGTTTGGTGTTTGAATTCATATTTCTGAGCAAAATTTTTGAATCCAGTAGAGTTAAAAGGGGGTCCATTATCCGAAACTAGAGTTCTTGGAATTCCATGAGTCCTGAAAATGGTTTTCAACTGCATGATGGTTTCGGTTTCTCTTTTGCTTGATAATTTCCGGATTTCAACAAACTTTGAGTGGTAATCGACAACCAAGATGGAACTGGTTCCACTCACCTCCATGAAATCTACAGCAATTTTTTCCCATGGAAATTCAGGGATTTCATGAGCTATTCTTGACTCCTCAGGATTCTTTCTTGAATATTCCTGACATGTTCTGCACTTTTCCACTTCATTTTCTACTTGTGTTATCATGCCGGGCCAGTAAAATGCTGATCTTGCTTTTTCTTTGGAAGCTGCTATGCCCTGGTGTGATGAATGAACAACCTGCAGGATTTCTTTTCGAAGAGTCGATGGCACCATGATGCAATTTCCTTTGTAAACAATTCCGTCACTCACATGAATTTCATCTTGAAATTGCCAGTAGGGTTTTGCTTCATCACAGACCATAGTTTTATATTTCGGCCATCCATTCTTCGCATACTCTATTAGTTGTATCAAGGTGTGGTCCCCATGAGTTTCCTTTTGTAGTCTCTTTATTTTTTCATCTGTGGTAACCAGCAACATGTGCACTGATTCAGTTTGACCTTCTAAATAGCTTGTGTCCACCTCATCTTTTAATGGATCTCTAGACAGATGGTCAGCTACAAACATGTTTTTCCCTGGTGTAAACTTCAAAGATATTTGAAATCTCATGAGACGTAAGACCATTCTTTGCAGTCTTGGGGAAAGCTTTTCTAAAGGTTTCTTAACAATACTCAGGAGAGGTTTGTGGTCAGTTTCCACAATAACATCATTTCCCCAAATATAGTACTGGAAGCGTTCACATCCAAAGACTATAGCCAAAAGTTCTTTCTCTATCTGTGCGTATTTTCTTTGAGTTGCATTCAGGCTGAAGGACGCATACTCAATTGCTTGTCCCCCTTGCATGAGCACTGTACCAATACCATATTGGCTTGCATCAGATGAAATGGTGATTGGCTTGGTTGGGTCAAAAAATGTCAATATTGGAGCATTCGAAACCATATTCTTGAGTTTTTCAAAACAATCATTTTCTTCGCCTCCAAATTTCCATTCACTCTTGTTGCTTATCAATGAAGAAAGCTGATGATGCATCAAATACAGAGAAAACTGTAGCACCTTTCAGTTCAGAAAATATTGTTTCAGCTGTTGGCAGAATATAGCGCTCTCTCTGAACATATTTGTTCAGTTCCCTGGGGTCCATGCAAATTCTGACATCCCCAGAAGGTTTTTGTACCACTACAATAGGGTGTGTCCATTCGCTTGGTTCTTCAACTTTTTCAATAATGTCAAGTTTTTCCATCCGTTCCAATTCTGCTTTAACTTTTTCTCTAATGGAAAAAGGAATTTTTCTGCTTGGAGCAATAACTGGAGTTGTATTTTCATTTAGTCTAATCTTGTGTTCAATTGGCAGTCTTCCTATGCCTTCAAATATATTTTTGTGCCTGTTCAAAATTTCTTTTGCTGAATTGTTCTGCTCTGTTTGGACAGCATCACATTTCTTAATTAGTGAAAGCTTTTCAATAGCTTCTATTCCTAAAATTGGTTGATAGTATCCATCCGCAATGAAAAATTCTAGACTTTCCGTCTTATTTTTAGTTTTGCAATTTAGTGTGGCAATTCCTTTTATCTTGATTTCATGTCCTGTATATGATGTTAGCTTTCGGTTAGTCTGAAATATTTCCAAACCTTTCATTTGTCTGGTGAATGTGTATGGCAAAACATTTACTTCTGCTCCAGAGTCCAACTTGAAACATATTTCCTTTCCATTCACTATGATGGATTTTTTCCATTCCAAAGTATGGACTACTTTTGCTTCATGTATTGACCTTACAGTTTCTTCTGTTTCATCATTCAGACTTCTGATAGCTGAACTTTTACAGAAAGCTGCAAAATGATTCATCTTTTTGCATTTGGAGCATCTTTTACCCCATGCAGGACAATTTTTTGCTCTGTGAGACTTCCCACACCTTTGGCATTTGAATTCTTTTTCAGATTCTTGATTTTGTTTTGGACTGTGTTTCTTTTCATATTTTCTTATTTGACAAATGTTCTGGTTGTTCTGCATGATCTTGATCTGTTGCTTGCTTATTTCATCTGTTTTGCACATTTCAATGGCTTTTAGAAGAGTTAAATTGGGCTCTCTTAAGAGGCGTTCCTGCAAAGCCTTGTCTTGTATTCCATACACAATGCGATCCCTAATTAAACTATCCTTTTGTGATTCAAATTCACATGATGTGGATAATCCTTTTAGTTCTGTTATAAAACTATCAATGGATTCACCATCCTTCTGGGTCGCTGAAAAAAATTTGAATCTTTCAAAAATAACGTTCTTTTTAGGCTCGCAAAAATCATCAAATTTGTTTATTACAAAATCGAAATTTTCTGCTTCATCTTCTTTTAAATGAAATGTGTTGAAAACTTCCAAGGCTTCTTCGCCAATAAAATTTAATAAAATGGCAACTTTCAGTTTATCAGGCTTTGTGGCTTTTTCTGTTGCTTCAAGATAAAGCATTAATCGCTGTTTGAACCTTCGCCAATTTTCCGCTACATTTCCGTGCAGGGCGAGTTCGCTAGGCCTAACAAAGTCCATGTTTTCTTTTTTTCACTAATATTTTTCAATAATATATTTATTTGAAAAAGTACTCACTTTTCCGCTGCCACCATGTTATTTATGTTGTTCTTGTGTCTATTTGATCACGCAGAATGCAACTGAACCAAGTATTTATTTATTAACATCTATTTTTTATGACCTGGTTATATATCTAAGAGTGTTTACAAGTCGAGTCGGCAGTGTTGCCGGATCAATCATAACAGAAGTTATAACTGATAAGGCACAGTTTGGATTATAAATTATAAACATAAGGTAAGGTGAAAAATTTGGTTGAATTAAGGTAAGTGTTAAATTTTAGTTAGTTGAATTATAGAAGTTATAACTGATAAGGCACAGTTTGGATTATAAATTATAAACATAAGGTAAGGTGAAAATTTGGTTGAATTAAGGTAAGTGTTAAATTTTAGTTAGTTGAATTATAGAAGTTATAACTGATAAGGCACAGTTTGGATTATAAATTATAAACATAAGGTAAGGTGAAAATTTGGTTGAATTAAGGTAAGTGTTAAATTTTAGTTAGTTGAATTATAGAAGTTATAACTGATAAGGCACAGTTTGGATTATAAATTATAAACATAAGGTAAGGTGAAAAATTGGTTGAATTAAGGTAAGTGTTAAATTTTAGTTAGTTGAATTATAGAAGTTATAACTGATAAGGCACAGTTTGGATTATAAATTATAAACATAAGGTAAGGTGAAAATTTGGTTGAATTAAGGTAAGTGTTAAATTTTAGTTAGTTGAATTATTGAAGTTACAACTGATAAGGCACAGTTTGGATTATAAATTATAAACATAAGGTAAGGTGAAAATTTGGTTGAATTAAGGTAAGTGTTAAATTTTAGTTAGTTGAATTATAGAAGTTATAACTGATAAGGCACAGTTTGGATTATAAATTATAAACATAAGGTAAGGTGAAAATTTGGTTGAATTAAGGTAAGTGTTAAATTTTAGTTAGTTGAATTATAGAAGTTATAACTGATAAGGCACAGTTTGGATTATAAATTATAAACATAAGGTAAGGTGAAAATTTGGTTGAATTAAGGTAAGTGTTAAATTTTAGTTAGTTGAATTATAGAAGTTATAACTGATAAGGCACAGTTTGGATTATAAATTATAAACATAAGGTAAGGTGAAAATTTGGTTGAATTAAGGTAAGTGTTAAATTTTAGTTAGTTGAATTATAGAAGTTATAACTGATAAGGCACAGTTTGGATTATAAATTATAAACATAAGGTAAGGTGAAAATTTGGTTGAATTAAGGTAAGTGTTAAATTTTAGTTAGTTGAATTATAGAAGTTATAACTGATAAGGCACAGTTTGGATTATAAATTATAAACATAAGGTAAGGTGAAAATTTGGTTGAATTAAGGTAAGTGTTAAATTTTAGTTAGTTGAATTATAGAAGTTATAACTGATAAGGCACAGTTTGGATTATAAATTATAAACATAAGGTAAGGTGAAAAATTTGGTTGAATTAAGGTAAGTGTTAAATTTTAGTTAGTTGAATTATTGAAGTTACAACTGATAAGGCACAGTTTGGATTATAAATTATAAACATAAGGTAAGGTGAAAATTTGGTTGAATTAAGGTAAGTGTTAAATTTTAGTTAGTTGAATTATAGAAGTTATAACTGATAAGGCACAGTTTGGATTATAAATTATAAACATAAGGTAAGGTGAAAATTTGGTTGAATTAAGGTAAGTGTTAAATTTTAGTTAGTTGAATTATAGAAGTTATAACTGATAAGGCACAGTTTGGATTATAAATTATAAACATAAGGTAAGGTGAAAATTTGGTTGAATTAAGGTAAGTGTTAAATTTTAGTCAGTTGAATTATAGAAGTTATAACTGATAAGGCACAGTTTGGATTATAAATTATAAACATAAGGTAAGGTGAAAAATTTGGTTGAATTAAGGTAAGTGTTGAATTTTAGTTAGTTGAATTATAGAAGTTATAACTGTAAATAAATTATCTTGAAGATAGAGGTTGCCGCAATCATGGTTCTTAAAAATAAGACACTTGGGCCAGAAATTATGCCTGACATTTTGATAAAACAGCATTGTTACCATACCATAGGACATAATTTAGTTAATTAAAAGGTGTGTTACCTTATGTTTCACACCTATAATCCAAATTGTACCTTCAGGCTATGAAGGACATTAAATAATGGAATGATGGAACACTTACATTCTTACAATGGGTGGAGCACAAAGCCAGAAGCTGGCTACAGAGCAGGCAGTTGAGAAGTGGGCCCTTGGAGCAGGTCCTGAGGTGGAGCTCAATGTTCTGGCAGGGCCTGTAGTTGCAGAACACGGCCGAGCGGCACTTCCTGAAGTGGACCAGAGCCTGGATGGTGAGGAAGAGGTGCCATCTCTTGGGATCCATCTCCCGGGGGTTGGGGAAGCTTTCATCCAACACTTCCAGGGGATGGGCATGAGGGGCGGTGGTAGACTGCTGGAAGCAGGGGCCACAGAGGTCATACACAACACAGGTGGGACAGTGATGGCACGCTGTCACGTGGGCCTTGCACTCGCTGCAGATGTAGATAAGGGGATGGCCGTCAGACACCATTGAAGGGAGCGGTGCTGCTGTGGGGCTCCGATAGAACTCAACCAGATAGCACAGCTGGGAGCAGCACAGTCAACAACCAGCAGTCAACATTCCACCACCTCACCTCTGGGATTGACGGCAGAGTCTCCGTGTTCCCCCCGCCCTGGAGTGGAACAGGGGTGAGGATGCTTCTTCCAAAAGGATATTTTGCAACTAGGTATTGTCTATTAAAGAGAGAGAGAGATAGTTATAAACAGAATAATCTAATACCATATTAGAGTTGTAGATTGAAGAGTTCAAACTGCTAAGAGGGTTCAACACTGATGAGCCAGCCCCTCCATATATTTTTGCATAACAGGACAGGGCAGACAGACCACCTACCTCCAAGTTGAGTTCCTTGATGAGATCATCCAGAGGTGTGGAGGAGTCTTCACAATCTTGGACCTTCTGCTCCACACAAAGCCCTTCTTATAAACACAAGGTGATAAGATCAACTACAAATAAATAAATAGTGTGTGACGTTTCGGTAACAACATTATTACCATCTTCAGACAGAAGTACTGAAACCATTACCGAAACATAACACACTATTTATTTTGTACTAGAGCGCCATCTGTTATCAAATTATAAAACTATTTTAGTGGCGTATTATTCTTTTTAAAATAAAACAATTTCTACTGTCCTTACTGCGATGAAAAAATTAAAGGGAGGGCCTGGCTCATCAGTGGTGAACCCTCCCAGCGGTTTCCCCAGTTTAATCTACCATACCGCTGTTATATTGCATTTTTGGAACTTCCTTTTATAGGTGACCGTTGTAAGAATCTTGGAATGGGTATTTTAGAAGAACTATGGACATAAGCTTTTTAGGACAGCAGAATTAAATATAATTATAAATATATAATATGCTTCGAGCAATCGCTCTTCCGCAAATATCAAATTGTGTCTTTTATTAAAATAATAAAAGACACAATTTGATATTTGCGGAAGAGCGATTGCTCGAAGCATATTATATATTTATAATTATATTTAATTCTGCTGTCCTAAAAAGCTTATGTCCATAGTTCTTCTAAAATACCCATTCCAAGATTCTTACAACGGTCACCTATAAAAGGAAGTTCCAAAAATGCAATATAACAGCGGTATGGTAGATTAAACTGGCGAAACCGCTGGGAGGGTTCACCACTGATGAGCCAGGCCCTCCCTTTAATTTTTTCATCGCAGTAAGGACAGTAGAAATTGTTTTATTTTAAAAAGAATAATACGACACTATTTATTTATTTGGATTTGGTCTTATTACCTTGTGTTTATAATCTATAATCCAAATTGTGCCTTATCAAAGCTCTTCTTATATTCCTCAAAGTATACAGTAGAACTACAATGAAAGAGGAAAACTCTTTTATGATGACCAGAGCTTATCTTGGATCAAATTTTATTACTACTATCCTCTGATATTTCAACAAGGCCTATCTTCTTCAAGGAGCAGGTATCTAGAAACTCTATATCTATCCTCTCATCCAAAGACAGTTTTCATCGTTAAAATTACCATTTTTACTGAAGAGGACACCCATACAGATAAGGCCCCTTGGTTGGCCGGTATTGTGATCAGGGTGCATGAACCGATCTGATCTGCTCCATGGACAATACATCACCACCATTTTTACTGAAGAGGACATCCATACAGATAAGGCCCCTTGGTTGGCCGGTATTGTGATCAGGGTGCATGAACCGATTTAATCTGCTCCATGGACAATACATCACCACCATTTTTACTGAAGAGGACATCCATACAGATAAGGCCCCTTGGTTGGCCGGTATTGTGATCAGGGTGCATGAACCGATTTAATCTGCTCCATGGACAATACATCACCACCATTTTTACTGAAGAGGACATCCATACGGATAAGGCCCCTTGGTTGGCCGGTATTGTGATCAGGGTGCATGAACCGATTTAATCTGCTCCATGGACAATACATCACCACCATTTTTACTGAAGAGGACATCCATACGGATAAGGCCCCTTGGTTGGCCGGTATTGTGATCAGGGTGCATGAACCGATTTAATCTGCTCCATGGACAATACATCACCACCATTTTTCTGAAGAGGACATCCATACAGATAAGGCCCCTTGGTTGGCCGGTATTGTGATCAGGGTGCATGAACCGATTTAATCTGCTCCATGGACAATACATCACCACCATTTTTACTGAAGAGGACATCCATACGGATAAGGCCCCTTGGTTGGCCGGTATTGTGATCAGGGTGCATGAACCGATTTAATCTGCTCCATGGACAATACATCACCACCATTTTTACTGAAGAGGACATCCATACAGATAAGGCCCCTTGGTTGGCCGGTATTGTGATCAGGGTGCATGAACCGATCTGATCTGCTCCATGGACAATACATCACCACCATTTTTACTGAAGAGGACATCCATACGGATAAGGCCCCTTGGTTGGCCGGTATTGTGATCAGGGTGCATGAACCGATTTAATCTGCTCCATGGACAATACATCACCACCATTTTTACTGAAGAGGACATCCATACAGATAAGGCCCCTTGGTTGGCCGGTATTGTGATCAGGGTGCATGAACCGATCTGATCTGCTCCATGGACAATACATCACCACCATTTTTACTGAAGAGGACATCCATACAGATAAGGCCCCTTGGTTGGCCGGTATTGTGATCAGGGTGCATGAACCGATCTGATCTGCTCCATGGACAATACATCACCACCATTTTTACTGAAGAGGACATCCATACAGATAAGGCTCCTTGGTTGGCCGGTATTGTGATCAGGGTGCATGAACCGATCTGATCTGCTCCATGGACAATACATCACCACCATTTTTACTGAAGAGGACATCCATACGGATAAGGCCCCTTGGTTGGCCGGTATTGTGATCAGGGTGCATGAACCGATCTGATCTGCTCCATGGACAATACATCACCACCATTTTTACTGAAGAGGACATCCATACGGATAAGGCCCCTTGGTTGGCCGGTATTGTGATCAGGGTGTATGAACCGATCTGATCTGCTCCATGGACAATACACCACCACCATTTTTACTAATTGGATGGTCACTGGTAAGAGAACATGTCTTCCCAAAGGACAGTTTTCATTGTCAAAAAATTACCACATTTACTAATTAGTTGTTCTCTAGTAAGAGGATGCTTCTCCTAAAAGATACTTTGCAACTAAGGGTGTTTTGTCCATTAGAGAGAGAGAGAGAGATAGTTATAAACAGAATAATCTAATACAATATTAGAGTGGTAGATTGAATAGTTCAAACCGGTAAGAGGGTTCAATACTGATGAGCCAGCCCCTCCATATAAATTTCCATATCAGTAAGGATAGTAGATTTAATCCAAATAAATAAATAGTGTGTGACGTTTTGGTAACAGCGTTGTTACCATCTTCAGACAAAAGTACTGAATGAGAAATTTTACCACAGCATGTTTTTAAATAGTTTAATTTTTTTTTATTCTAATTTATATTCTAAGATACAGGTGACGCACTATCAGGTACAATTTGGATCATAGATTAGAAACACAAGGTAATAACACCAATTGAAAATAAATAAATGGGGTGTTATATATTGGTAACAGCGTTGTTACTGAAACATTGCACACTATTAATTTATTTGGATTTGGTCTTATTAGCTTGTGTGATTATTGTAAAGAAAAAGATAATTATATATTATTTTGAGGCCTGTTGAAGGGCACATGGCTTGAAAGCCATGTATAATTCAATAGAGAAACATCACTTTATATAGTAATTGAATTATGGATACAGTAGAACTACCTCCCTGTAAAGGATAACACCTAATTACAGAGCCAAAATGTCCTTTATGTAAAGGTGTCCTCTTATAGAGAGTTATTAAATAGAAAAAAAAATAGTAATATTGGTGATGATAAAGCACAATTTGGATTATATCTACAAGAAAATAAGACCTAATACAAATAAATTAATAGTATGTGACGTTTCGGTAACAGCATTGTTACCATCATCAGAAAAATAATAAAAATGATGGCAACAATGCTGTTACCGAAATGTCACATAATACTAAATTATTTGGATTAGGTCTTATTTTCTTGTATCTAATATTGGTAATGAAAACTTTCCTTTATAGAGGGATGTCCTTTAGCACGAGTGTGCACTCATTGAGGTTCTTCTGTATTTTAATCTTCCCCCAATAAATAAAGGAGAAAAAAATTACAAGTGTTTACTCACCCCCCCCCCAAAAAAAAAGGGCACACGTTACAAAAAAAAAAAAAAGATTTGGGTAGAGGAGAAGAGGACACTCACCTTGTACTCTAAGATAATTCCCTCGGCACAACTCCTGTCCAGAATTCTCCGAAACCAGTTCTGGAGGTGTTCCTTGTTGGTCTGAGAGTCCGTACATTTAGTGTGCGGCTCTCCCTTCAGTATGAGGCGGCCAGACTTGTAGCCTAGCTGCCGGGCATAATCCAGACATCCCAGGAGGATTTCCTGGCAATTCTCTGAGTTGCCCGGTTGGAAGAACTGGATGGCCTCAAATGTAGCACTGTAGGTATCCCTACATAACACATCACTTTTTACTTCTTCACAACCAACTATCATTACACTTTACAGAGAGATTCTATACTGTATACAAATTCACTGCAATTTGAGAGATACAGTTTTAATTCAATACTCTCGAGAGATCTGAATTTTCGGTTGAATTAAAAATTTCTGTGTTGAATTATGAGCATTTAAAGTAAATAGATTAAGAAAAATAGTTGAAATTAAAGTAAGTGTTTTTTTCAATTTTTCTCAATCTTTTTTATGATAAGGCATTATAAACACAAGGTAATAAGACCAAATCCAAATAAATAAATAGTGTGTGACGTTTCTGTAATAGCGTTGTTACCGAAACGTCATACACTATTTATTTGGATTTGGTCTTATTTATTACCTTGTGTTCAATCTTTTTTACTTTAATTGGCTATAAATCAACACATAATTTTAATTCAACTGGAAATTCCGATCTCTTGAGAGAGTGTTGAATTAAAGACTGTATCTCAAATTATAGTGAATTTGTATATAGTAGAACTACCTCTCTGTAAAGGACAATGCCTAATTGCAGAGACAAAGTGCCCTTTAGGGAGAGGTGATTGGGCTGTTTTGCTTTTATACTGGTATTGAAGATGACCTCTTGGAAAAGGTATTTTGAATGAACTATGCAAAATTGCAGTAGTATGGTAGATTAAACAGGCCCTCGCAATAATTTATCATTGCAGTAAGTGCAGTAGAAAATTGTTTGATTTAAAAAAGAATTATACGCGTAAAAAATAAGTTTCAATTTCTTATAACAGTGGCGCCCTCTCTAATGCATCATATTATAATTGTTCTAAAAAAAAAAAACTTTATAGCGAATCTCAATAGGACTGAACCTTTGGTTCACTATAGCCATGGTTCACTATAGCCCTGGTTCACTATAGCCATGGTTCACTATAACCATAGTTCACACTGTATTAGGGATTGATCTGTTTTGTTTAAAGATAATATATCAGTGATATACTATTACTTTACTCTGTTTTGATCATCTCGTTTTTATCATCATCTTGTAGACAACAAAATGTTCATGATATATAATGAGCACGTGTAAAGAATTGTAAAAAGAATAAAATAATTATAGTAGCATAAAAATGGTGTATCTTTCATTTATCTTTAAATATATATAAAAAGTGCAATTTCTTATAAAATAATTTTCACCATTAATATTCAACATTTAATAGAAACGTATCAGGGATTATTTCAGGTTGATTATATGGAAAGGTTCGCTATATCCCAGGTTTTACCGTATTTAGAAATTCTTCAGAAGGAGGACCACCTTTCCTAAAGAACACTTTGGCTCTGCAACTAGGTGTTGTCCATCAGAGAGCTATATCCCAGGTTCATTTTAGCCGGGTTTTACTGTATTTAGCAATTCTCCAGGAATACCACCTTTCTCTGAAAGACACTTTGGCTCTGCAACTAGGTGTTGTCCTTTGTTGTTGTTGTTTCTTATCCCTTTGTGTAAACACAAGGTAATAAGACCAAATCCAAATAAATAAATAGTGTGTGACGTTTAGGTAACAGCGTTGTTACCATCTTCAGACAAAAAGACTGAATGAGAAATTTTACCACAGCAGTGGTTTCTCATTCAGTCCTTTTGTCTGAAGAGGGTAACAATGCTGTTACCGAAATGTCACACACTATTTATTTATTTGGATTTGATCTTATTACCTTGTGTTTATTATCTATAATCCAAATTGTGCCTTATCATCCCTTTGTGTATAGATTACACGAATTCCATGAGTTCATGCTCCTCGAGCTCGTAGTTCTTCTGTCCTATAAATCAACTGAGTAAGGTGCATACTTACCCAGTATCACTGTATTCCTGAAGATGCACCCCAAAGAAGTAGACATTGGTTCCATTGATGGATTCAGAAACCAAAAGGGTTTTAGTCTCTGTGCCAACAATCCCAGAGACCCTGATCCTGAAAGCAAACACACCCATTATACAGTAGAACCTCCCAGTAGAAACTTCGCCTTTGCCGGTCCCAAGCCCGGATGAAAAAGGAGGAGGGGGAGCAGTAACAAGCTTGGTAAAAAACCTGGGTTCAGCTGGCTCGGCGGATAGTACCCTGTAAGGGCTCCTGATCTAGGGATACAGGATGAGCAGCGGTTGTACTCCATGTTAGGAGCAGCTGCACATGGCGTCTGTTCCTCATGTCAGAGGCGGCCATTTCTTTTGGAGCCAAGTCGGCCTGCCACTGAATAGTGCTCCCAGTCTTAATGACAAAGGCAGACGCATTCTACTTCATCCAGTGTGAAGATAAGAAAGAAGAAGAAGAGACCTCCCTGTAAAGGACACCAAATTGCAAAGCCAATGTGTCCTTTAGGAAGAGGTGTCCTCTTACTGGAGAGTTTCTAAATAGAGAGGTGTCCTCTAGCGCGAGTGTCCTTTCATGAAGGTTCTACTGTACTTGCTATATAAATATAGATTACATGTTCAATACCTACAGACATGTTCAGTTTTTAGGTAAATGGAAGAGTGACTTACTTTCTCTTCCGGCTGGTTCCATCAGGTTCTTTGTGGCAGTGGCTGGAGACAATCTTGACATGGACTCTGTTGCCGTACTTCTTCTGGGTGAACTGGTTGAGACGGTCTTCTATGAAGCTGGCCAAGCTGATGGGGGACATTCCTAGAGAAGACCATAGCTCAGGACCACCTAGGGGTTAAATTGGGTAGGAAAACGGTGCAACATATTCCATGAAAGGACACTCGTTAGAGAACACCTCTCTACAAAGGACAGTTTTCATCGCCAAAATTATCACTATAATACAATATAATGCGGCTTATTATTGTAGAACGACATTTGAAAATTATCCCGCATGTGTTTCTTTTTTGAACGAAAAATCAAAATTTATTTTAAGGAGAAATAACGATTATTTCTAACCTTAGGGATGAAGTATGAAAGGATGTGTGAATTGTGAAGAGTAATGATTAACAAAAAAATAAAAGTGTCCAGGGATGGGAATCGAACCCACAGTGTTCCGCTTACCGGGCAGATGCCATGTCCACTAGGCTACCCTGGACATATTTCTCTGTTCGTAAATATTAAGTAATATAAAGTAATTTATAATAAAATATAATGCGGCTTGTTATTGTTGAACGACATTTTGTTTACTATTTATCAACTCTCTGGTAAAAGGACACTGCTCTCTAAAGAACACTTTGGCTTTGCAACTAGGTGTTGTCCTTTATAGAGAGGTTCTACTGTACTTGAAAATTAAAATCTCTTGCATCATATCATAAAAAGGCATCCATTCTTGTAAAAACCTAGTATCTACTCAAGCATTGGAGCCCGTCCACAGGAGTAATGCTGACTAACTATAACTAGATTTATACAATAAACTAATCCTGGGAAGCCTTTATTCCCTTTTCTTCTTCTTTCTTATATCCACTCAATCATATTAGGGTATCAAACTTGTAAAGCTTGAGACTTTTGATGGTGTCTGCCGGGGATGAGTAGAGCTCATCAATGGATGAATCAATACAGTCAATAATGTGTTTTGGAGTTGCAGGTTGAGAATCTTTTTTCCCTAAATTAAACAAACATTGCAGGCAAGTAAAGAGAATGTAGAGTAAAACCTTCAAAGAGAGAACCATCCAGTAAACATAGATTCTTTCACAGGTGGGTATCTAATCAGAGAGTACATTCAATAAGTGCAAGCTTTTTTAAAATTTCACAAAGGGAGGTGATAGAGGAATAGTAAAATTCATTTTCTACACTACTGATCTATGCCAGGGTTCGTACTTGGGATCTTCCGCGTGTTAGGCAGATAACCACTACACTACAGGAACATTACACTACACCTATCTAGTACTACATTGAAATAACAGAATCCTTCTGATAAGGAACAATTTAGATTATAGATTATAAACACAAGGTATAATAAGACCAAATCCAAATAAATAAATAGTGTGTGACATTTCAGTAACAGCATTATTACCATCTTCAGACAAAAGTACTGAATAAGAAATTTTACCACAGCATGGTTTGATAACAATAACTATTTAAACCATGCTGTGGTAAAATTTCTCATTCAGTACTTTTGTCTGAAGATGGTAACAACGCTGTTGCCGAAACGTCACACACTATTTATTTGGATTTAGTCTTATTGTGCAGAGTATTAGGCTCAGATATTGTAGAGCTCTGATAAGAAAAGGAATGATACTTTGCTGATATATATCTTTTGACTTGTAGAGATGCAAATATATATATAGACATAATTATTAAAATAATTTGTTTAGCTAATCTGGTATTTTGTCCTGACTGACAACACACTTATTTACCTTGTGTTTATAATCCTTCTGCTTCAATGGTTCCCCATTCTCTTGTCCAACCCAATCAGTAAGTGCAAGGAACCTAATGGGACTCTGGCTTCTAGCAAATTCAAAAGTCAAAGTGCTTCTATACACATGCAGACAGATATGTGGTGCACTTGCAGTAAAAGGAAGTTACTAACTACTCACCATGACTATTATGGACTGTACCATGTATGTACTTGGGATAAGAAAAAAAAAAAGGTGTATAAAGGTGGTCACTCATGGCTCACTGCACATCATTGGAAAGATTTGACCATGGTCTAGCTTGTGTCGATCAGCAAGCACTAAGTACAATAGCAACTGTTCCTAGCAGTGTGATGAATCTTCTTCTTTCTTATCATATCTCATAGTGTGAGAAATGAGGTTCAAGAAAGTGCCCTGAAGTATTACGAGTAAAAAAAAGTTGCATACCGCAAATGTTTCTTCTGAAAGAAATATCGAAATTATTTTAAGGAGAAATAGCGATTATTTCTAACCTTAGAGATGAAGTATGATAGGATGAATTGTGAAGAGTAATGTGATAAACGGAAAAATAATAGTGTCCAGGGATGGGAATTGAACCCACAGTCGAACCCAAAAAAGTTCTTGCTAAGGGTAAACATAGGGCTCTATCATATGACACATCTATATTGCCACGTGGAAAATTAGGAAAGACAAACTTAAGGATGATACAGTAATTTATTTAAGGCAAGAACAAACTATTTGGATTTGGTCTTATTACCTTGTGTTTATAAACTATGAATGATAAAACAAAAGATAAGCAATGAGGGAAAATTTACAGAATAGCAAAATATAAACATAAAAAATTATACTATGTTAATAAAATAATAAATACTTTGCTTCAATAAAATAAAAGAAATAAAATCCTTAAGCATTTAAAATTTCTTTTACAAATAGATTTTTTTTTTTACTGTCCTTACTGCGTCCTTACTCACCACTGGATCAGTGGTGAACCCTCCCAATGGCTTTGCCAAATGCTCTATGCAAATATTTATAGGTATTTCTAATGTCCTGTCTATAATGATAAGGCACAATTTGGATTATAGATTATAAAAACAAGGTAATAAGACCAAATCCAAATAAATAGTGTGTGACGTTTCAGTAACAAATTGTTACCGAAACATCACACACTATTTATTTATTTGGATTTAGTCTTATTACCTTGTGTTTAACTTATTATCTTATAAAAACAAAGTGTGTCCCACATACCTACCTACCTGTATATGTATGGGCTGGAGTACAGCGGGGACAGATGTATCTGGATGCACACACAAACCTTTATTAGTGATCAAGCCCCATACAGGATTCTCCCAGTATAACAATGGTTTTAATTGAACATATAAATCAAGTACTATATACAATTCAGTATTAACATGAGCCCAAAAAAAAAAAGGAAAACTATTTACACATGTTTCTCATCTTTCTTACAAAATTTGTATAAACACAAGGTAATAAGACCAAATTGAAATAAATAAATAGTGTGTAACGTTTTGGGAACAGCGTTGTTACCATCTTCAGACAAAAGTACTGAATGTATATATATATGTATATATAATGTACATTCAGTACTTTTGTCTGAAGATGGTAACAACGCTGTTACCGAAATGTTACACACTATTTTTTTATTTATTTGGATTTGGTCTTATTACCTTGTGTTTATAATATATAATTCCTTGCCCAAAATGTAGCTTGGCACCTGCAGCTCCAGAACACATTTTGGCTTGCATTAGATGCACTAAACAGGACCTTTGGGAGAGGCCGCTACTTATCATAAAACAGATCGAGGATCATGAACTCATGTAATCTTTACACAAGGGGATAAGAAACAACAACATAATTTATAATCCAAATTGTGCCTTATCAAAATTTGTATAAATCTATTGCACTGTGTCTACTTTTCACCATTTCTGACAGCAGGAATACAGAGATGTAGGAGGGATATCACTCACTCACCTCTCTGGAACCATGGCATCCGTCAGCACACAGGCTTGGTGGAACTTGAGGCCACACTGGTTACAGGCTACAAACCTGCTCCCCCACACACCTCTTCAAACCATTTGAGCAAACTAAAGTTGCAATCTATTCAAGATAGTCAGTCAACAACCCAACTCCACCTTTGCCGGTCCCAAGCCCGGATGAAAAAGGAGGAGGGGGAGCAGTAACAAGTTCGCTAAAAAACCTGGGCTCAGCTGGCCCGGCTGATAGTACCCTGTAAGGGCTCCTAATCCAGGGATACAGGATGAGCAGCGTTTGTACTCCATGTTAGGAGCGGCTGCACATGACATCTGTTCCTCATGTCAGAGGCGGCCATTTCCTATGGAGCTAAGTCGGCCTGCAAATGAGTAGTGCTCCCAGTCTTAATGACAAAGGCAGACGCATTCTACTTCACCCAGTCATGATGGTTGTCAAATCTCAAGCTTTACAATCTTAATTATATGATTAAGTGGAGATAAGAAAGAAGTCATCAACCCACAAAAATTGTATTAATCTGACATATCAGTGACCCACTGTCACCTTTTTTCAAGGTGGAAAAGCACTAAGCGAAGTATAAATTGTTAAAAACTCATAAAGTAGGTAAATATGTACAAATAAGATTAAAATGCACTAAAAATTATTTTATATTACTAAAAAATATATACAGTTAAACCTGTCTATAGCGCCCCCTCTAAATAGCGCCTTCCTCTCTATAGCGCTTGATTTTAAATACGGAGTACGATGCGATTTACATTAAAAGTGACCTGTCTCTCTATAGCACCCTATTTTGGTGAGTCCCAAGAGGGGGCGCTATAGACAGGTTTAACTGTATATAAACTTGTAACTTGTTATATAAAGGTATTATTTAAAATGTTATATGAAGGTATTATTTGAAATCTATATATATAATTGCCTTATTCTGTCTGAAGCTCACGGATAGAATGCGCGCCCATTGGCTGCCGGCGAACACGTGTCCTCCCTGCCCCCCTCTAGACAACCCTGTTATCAGCAGTGTGTTACATCCACCTGTCTATACAGACCACCCTGCCTATAGCGGTCACTTTAGGCAACCCTGTAATCAGCAGTGTGTTACATCCACCTGTCTATACAGACCACCCTGTCTATAGCGACCACTCTAGACAACCCTGTTATCAGCTGTGATACATCCACCTGTCTATACAGACCACCCTGTTTATAGCGGCCATTCTAGATAACCCTGTTATCAGCTGTGTGATACATACACCTGTCTATAGCGGCCACTCTAGACAACCCTGTTATCAGCTGTGTGATACATCCACCTGTCTATACAGACCACCCTGTCTATAGCGGTCACTTTAGGCAACCCTGTTATCATCAGTGTGTTACATTCACCTGTCTATACAGACCACCCTGTCTATAGCGGTCACTTTAGGCAACCCTGTTATCAGCAGTGTGATACATACACCTGTCTATACAGACCACCCTGTCTATAGCGGCCACTCTAGACAACCCTGTTATCGGCTGTGTGATACATACACCTGTCTATACAGACCACCCTGTCTATAGCGACCACCCAAGACAACGTTTTTAAAATATATTCGCACTCGGGTAAAACCCGGGCGTTGCCCGGGCCATTCGTCTAGTGTTATATAAAAGTATTATTTAAAATGTTATATTAGGGTGTTATTTTATTTAAAATTATAATTTCATAGGTCCAAATACTCTGTTTAAATCAACCGCCAGAGGTCACGCTTTCTCTATAAATACTCATTGTTGTTGTTTCCCGTTGGTCGGCTCAAACATGTTTGTAATTATGTAAATAATATTTTATTTATTCTTACGCCTTAAGCCAGGCGGTACTTTTACCAAATTATGTTTATCCTAAAGCTCAATTAAAGCAATCTCTTATCAAAACTATTTTTATTATTTTACTTTCAAGATTCTAGCCACGACTGCATCACCAATACCATTTAGTACTAAAAAGAACCAGCAAATAACTGCATTACCATAATCCTCAACATGATCAAAATTCAAGCAGCATCTCATCTTTTCTTTATATAAGACTAGCGGATGTGTACCCGGCTTCGCCCGGGTTTTATCCGAGTGAAAGTTTGCCTAACGAATATTATATATTATGAAGTATAATAAACAATGTTAAAGATTAGTTTTAATTATTAATCAAGATTGTGTGTGAATATGTGAGAAAGATGTAATATCGTTGTTGTTTTCTTGGTCGACTGTTTTACATATGGTGTTATCTTAAAATTGCTTGTTTTGAATATTTTTTTAGATTGAGTTGAATGAATTGCTGAATTTTTTTTTGTATTTATATATAAATAAAATTAACTCTGTTGATTTTTTTTGTATTTAATCGATAACAGCGAAGTTACGCATGTTAATGTTAGGGAAAAATATTTTGATGTTAAGCAAAACCTGCTCCATCTCGTTTTACATAAATGTTGAAAATTGGGTTGAAATTGATGCATTGTAACGAAAGTTTTTAGTGAACACCACTTATGAAATTTGCATTTTATTAATATAGATATATATATATGTGCCGAAAGTGGCACCTTTCCCTTTTCAGTACATGATTATCATTCTCCCACCACTATATGTTAATAATTAAACTGAAACACAAGGTAATAAGGTCCAAATTGTACCTAATCATTGTATTTAACTGAAGGATTCTTGAGGAGTGTAGGGAACTTACGGCTCAGCCTGATGTCCCTCATTCCTCACCTGGAGAAAATCCCTTTTCCTAAAGATACTACAATGCACAACCACTGTGGGGTTAAAAATAATAAAACAACCAGAACATGAATGACTCACGTTTTAGGACTAGAGGGGTCGTCTCCCATCTTAATGTCTCCAGTAATGTGGGCGAAACAGTGGGTGCAAAGGACATATCTGTCACACATTTCCATAGGTGAATCTTTAATCCAAATTGTACCTATAGGCTATTAATAAAGTGTTCCAATGGTCTCTCATTCTTGTCCAAGTCCAACCCCACCAATGAATGAAAGTAACCAAATAGGGCTCTAGCACCTGGTGAGTGGGAAAAGGCAAACTGTTTTCTACATATGTAGACACACATGTGGTATACTTACTGCAGTCACAAACCTATCACTTCCTGTCTACTTGGAATAAATAATACAGTAGAACCTCCCTTTAGCAGACACCTCTCCATAAAGGACAGTTTTCATTTACAAAATTACCATTTTTACAATTTAGCAACTCTCTGGTAAGAGGACACCTCTCTCTAAAGGACACTTTGGCTCTACAATTAGGTGTCTTTTACAGGGAGGTTCTACAGTACTAACAACACTGAGCCATGCAGCCAGCTCACAATCACCCACCTGTCCATGTATCTGTTGTAGATAGCACCCACAGGAATGGTACAGGAAGGTTTGCCGTAGCACCGCAGGCTGTGGGGATAGGCCGCATACTTCTGTCCACAGCAGTAGCCCAGTTCCCTCATTGGAGCATCAATGGCCCTCTTGAATATCTCTGCCAGCTACACAACACTTTATATATATATGAAAAAAATAATAGAAAAAAATAAAAGATAAGTGGGTCAGGTGTTGATATTAAAAATAAAGAAAGCATTTCCTGACCACGAGCAGATGTGATTTTTAGATCGCAGAGTGCCATCTAGTGGAGAAAAAAATAAACTAAACATTTATTTAACTTGCCCCGTGATATCCAAAAGCCATCCACGATATATATATATATATATAGACAGAGAGGAGTAAAACATACAAAGTGTGTACTGAAGGAAGAAGCTTTGAGAAATGCCATTTGGTCTCAATCCCAATGAATGCAAAACCCCTATTTCTACTTACCAGTGCGAGTGCAATTCCGGTAGAGAGTGGCAACATTCTAATGGGATGGTTAACATAAAGGGGACAGAATGAAAGCCGGGGGATAAGCTTTTGACTTCATTCTTATAATGAAGTAGGGCACTATCTAGTCCTTGGGGGGAAATTGCCCACAAAGACAGAAGAGCCAAATTTGTTTGGCCAACGCCATAGACCAGCATCAAAAGACAATTAAGATTAGATTAAAACTGCAAACCATTTCTGTATCAAGTACTGATGAGAAAGCTATATAAACCAATTCATATAGTCACCAAAAATTGAACTTGATGGACACTAACAACAAAACATTCGTATGAATGGACTTCACAAAAGTCTTATGGAGGACTACAGAACACCTTTTTACAAAGGACAGCTTTCATCTCCAAAATGACCATTTTTTAAAATTAGCTGCCCTCAGGTAAAAGGACACATCTCCCTAAAGAACAATTTAGCTCGGGGGGTCGGTGGAAGGCTGGTTAAACCGTTTGGTTTTTGACCACTACAACCTGGGTTCGATTCCCGCATTGGACACTTTTTCCTGTTTAAAAAAAAAAATATTTAAAAATGCTCCAATGGCCCCGATTCTTGCAAAAGTCCAACTCCAGCAGCGAGTGCAAGTAACCAAACGGGGATCTGGCACATTTGTAGGTGCAAAGTCGAACTGCTATCACATGTGTAGACATGTGGTGCGCTTACAGTAAATAAGCAGTTGCTAACTACCCATCATGATTATCATGGCCTGTACCACGTGTACTAGGGGGGGGGGGATAAGCAAAAAAATAATAATAATAATTTAGCTCTGCAACTAGGTGTTGTCCTTTACAGAGAGGTAGTTGTACTGTATCATAAAAAGAGTATGACAAGACACAATATATAGATCACGTATTTAATTCCATATTTGTAAGCAGTATGTCATGGTTTAAAAAAAAAAAAGACATAATTCAAACAAACCCTCCAACTAACTAGATAGAACAGAATCCACACACACAGCTAGCCAGATATAAATCTGGCCACAATGTATCTATATAGAAGGAATAAAAACCTCCCCTATACACCTATACACCCCCCACTCAGCAAATACTGAAATGTATTGAGATGGACAAGAGCACTCTTTATAAGGAACTGAAGAAAGTACTCGACTGTCTTAAAAAGTACACCCATCTTCAGAAATGGTCTGAAGAGACAAAGAAAATAAATTGTGATACAGTAGAACCTCCATGAGAGGACACTCCCACTAGAGGACACCTCTCTACAAAGGACAGTTTTCATCTCCAAAATTATCATTTTTACGATTTAGGAACTCTCCATTAAGAGGATATTTTTCCCTAAAGGACACTTTGCTTCTGCAACTTGTTGTCCTTTACATAGAGGTTCTACTGTAACTTCCTTGTTTCTCTAGTTGTACATTGTACAATTTATGATGCATTAGCACGCCATCTGTTATCAAAATTCAAAACTATTATAGACGTGTATGATTCTTTTTCAAATAAATAATTTCTACTGTCCTTACTGCAATAGAAAAATTAATGGGAGGGCATGGCTCATCAGTGGTGAACCCTCCCAGCAATTTCGCCAGTTTAATCTACCATACCGCTGTAATATTGCGTTTTTCTATCTGCCTTTTATAGTGATACTAATGCTAGACTCTTGGAATGACTTAAGAGTGTCAATAAAATATTTTGAATTATCAAATTGTCTAGGTATATAAATAAAAGAATGAGAATCCTAATTATGTCCCTAGTTTAGAATCTCCCCTCCTAACTGACTACAACAGTGTTCAGTGAGGAGCAACAACAACAAAGAACCCACCACGTTGCAGTGTTGATAGACCTCTGAGTCCTCCCTATAGTTCCTCCACACATTGTCCAACATGAGCCAGATGTCAGAGCAGAAGTCCCACGGAGTGGGGTAGAGTCCCAGGTTGAGTTCCTTCTTGATGGTGGAGAGATCCATTGGCACATCGCAGTCCTGCACAGAGATGGGGGAATCAATGGTTAATGGTGATGAAAGCTTTCTACTGGGGCGGTGGTACTTATCTCAAATACACGTGGTACTGGCCATGATAGTCATGGTAAGTAGTTAGCAACTTCTTTTACTATATACAATGTAATAAGACCAAATCCAAATAAATAAATATTGTGTGACGTTTCGGTAAAACTGAAGATGGTAACAGCGCTGTTATCGAAACGTCACACAATATTTATTTATTTGGATTTGGTCTTATTACCTTGTATTTATAATTTATAATCCAAATTGTGCCTTATCAACTCCTTTTACTGTAAGTGCATCCCATGTCTTCGCATGGTGGAAAGCAGTTTGTCAGAGCCCCATTTGGCTACTTGCACTCACTGGTGGGGTTGGACTTTCGCAAGAATTGGGGGGGAGGACCATTGAAACTATTCTTTAAAAAAAAAAAAAAGACCAATGCGGATTTGATCCTGGGTCATGGCTGTCAAAAATGGACGGTGTATACCACTCCTTGTGATGATGCAAACAGCTTTCTAAAATCAATACTCTGATGTAGAGAGTAGCAGACTGTCTCTAGCACAGTACTCTCTGCTACTTTCATATATATTGTTGTGTGTCAACAAGCAACCGACCGAAAATACACGTGACTGTTTCAAAATTATTTTAAATTTTGTTTATTTATTATTTATCAGTGAAACGGCACCACAGAGATAACAGGTACAAGTTGTATTTGACCACTGACCACCGTTTCGCGGAAGGCATTAAAAATACAACGTGCCAGTTATCGTTTGACCTTCGTGCTATTTATTTTTTTCTTTCTTTTTTCCTTGCCCGGCGAACGAAAGATGTCCTGTCACAGATATAACCCTCCCAACGGCTACACCGATGAGAATCGGACCCCAACAACCCTCCGGGACCGGACCACAAACCCTGCCCTGGAACGGGCCCTGGTGACCATAGCCCACCAGGACAATGTACTGCAACCTCTCAATAAAATGAGCTTTACATCCCCACTTCAGCCTCATCAATATATAGTTACTATACACCCTCACACAGGGGAACTCAGAGACAAAGTAAGCAGGAACATAATTGGTTATCTCCAAAAACTCTCAAAAACCTCAAAAATTCACCTTCAATGGATACCCTCACATGTTGGAATTGAAGGCAATGAAGCTGCTGATGTTCTAGCGAAAAAAGGCACAAAAGAACCCTTGCCACAGAAAAATAAACTTACTTTTAAAGAAATAGAAACAGTAGCCAAAACAAAAATAAACAAGAACTGGAGGATCCCACCTAAGCACAGTTGGTACAGTGGAGTGAACCCAGGAGGAGCTCTAAACATCAGAAATAGACAGCATCAAACAACACTAACAAGATTTAGAACAGGCCATCTCAAGCCATTGAAGATAGAAAATAACAAAATCTACCCCACTTGCCCAAAATGTAGCTTGTCACCTGCAGCTCCAGAACACATTTTGGCTTGCATTAGATGCACTAAACAGGACCTTTGGGAGAGGCCACAGCTTATCATAAAACAGCTCGAGGAGCATGAACTCATGGAATTCGTGTAATCTTTACACAAGGGGATAAGAAACAACAACAACTATACACCTACATCTAGAGCAGTCTCCTATGAGAAGAGAGACCATAGCCTAAAAAATATTGCTGGTATTTTCTAGAGATAGTCAATCAACACAGATGGTTTTGGTTCAAAGACTCCTCATGACTTGTCCTGACATGACAGAGTATCTGATAACAGATCACTTTTAGGAGAGACCAGTTTATCAATGTTTTTTAGCTATGGTCTCTCATGGAAGGCTACTGTATCTCAAAAAAAACTTGGTAGTACAATAATTAAAATATTTTAGAATTTCCCTGTAAAGGACAACACTTAGTTGCAGAGCAAAAGTGTCTTTTAGAGAGAGTTGTCCTCTTACGAGAGATTTAATAAATAATAAAAATGGTAATTTTTTCTATGTAAACTGCTATGATTACATTTGCTAAAATTATAAGTAATTGATAAGGTACCATTTATATTATAGATTGAAAACACAATGTAATAAGACTAAAATCCAAATTAATAAATTTTATCATTAAACACATTATTTACTAATTTGGACTTATTACATTGCGTTTCTAATCTATAATTAGAATTGTACTTTATCAATTACTTGTAATTATAGTGAATGTAATCATAGTTATTTTTGGTTTTCGACTGCTATGACCAGGTATCAAATCCAGCATTGGGCACTTTTTTCTAATTTAAAAAAATGCTCCAATGGCCCCTGATTCTTGAAAAAGTTCAACCCCACCAGCGAGTACAAGTAACCAAAACAGGGCTCTAGCACATTTGTAAGTGCAAAGTCGAACTGCTTTTCACATGTGTAGACATGTGGTGCACTTACAATAAAAGCAGTCACCAACTTCTACCCACCATGATTATCATGGCCTGTACCACATGTACTAGGGATAAGCAAAAAAAAAAAATTGTAATATTGAAGAAAATATAAGAGGTTTAAACTAATTTTGATGCGGAATATGTTTCTTTTGTAAAACAATTTCTACTGCCCTTACTGCAATGATAAAATAATGAGAGGGCTTGGCTTATCAGTTCATCTTTGTAGTAAGGACACAGTAAAAATTATTTTTTTCAAAAAATAAAGAAATACGTAAAAAAAAAATACAGTTAAACCTGTCTATAGCGCCCCCTCTAAATTGCGCCTCCCTCTTTATAGCGCCCGGTTTTAAATACGTAGTATGATGCGATTTACATTAAAAGTGACCTGTCTATAGTACCCCCTCTCTATAGCACCCTATTTTGGTGAGTCCCAAGAGGGGGCACTATAGACAGGTTTAACTGTAGTTTGAAATTCTTAGATGCTGCCTTAATGTATCGTGTTAAAATTATAGAAATGTAATCATGATTAAATTTTCCATACTTAAAAGTGTTATAAAGCACAATTTGGATTATAGAATAGTGTGTGACATTTTGGTAACAGCATTGTTACCATCATCAGACAAAAGTACTGAATGAGAAAAAATCACAGCTTTTAAATATACTGTTATAAAGTGTAATCACATGCTGTGATATTTTTATCATTTAGTCTTTTGTCTGATGATGGTAACAACGCTCTTACCGAAATGTCACATACTATTTTTTTTTTTTGTCTTATTACCTTGTAATACTTACAATCAATAATGATTATATTTGCTATATAAATAACAAGTAATATTTATAGGGTACAAAATGTAATCATGATCACATTTTGCCCAACACTACATATGAAAATTTAAAACTATTTTAGACGCGTAAGATTCTTTTTGAAATTAAGCAATTTCTACTGCCCTTACTGCAATGAAAAATTAATCTTACACGTCTAAAATAGTTTCGAATTTTCATAACAGATGGCGCGCTAGTGCATCATAACACTATAAATAACTCCACCTTTGCTGGTCCTAAGCCCAGATGAAAAAGGAGTAGGGGGAGCAGTAACAAGCTCGCTAAAAAACCTGGGCTCAGTTGGCCCGGCTGATAGTACCCTGTTAGGGTTCCTAATCCAGGAATACAGGATGAGTCTGTACTCCATGTAAGGAACGGCTGCACATGGCATCTGTTCCTCATGATAGAGGCGGCCATTTCTTTTGGAGCTACGTCGGCCTGCCACTGAGTAGTGCTCCCAGTCTTAATGATAAAGGTAGATGCATTCTACTTCACCCAGTCATGATGGTTGTCAAATCCCCAGCAGACACCATCAAAAGTCTCAAGCTTTACAAGCTTGATACCCTAATATGATTGAGTGGAGATAAGAAAGAAGAAGAAGATGAGGTACAAAATGTAATCATGATCACATTTTGCCCAACACTGCTGGCGAGAACACCAGATGTTTCTACTCAAAGCTCTATCTAATTATATACAGTGTGGCAAATAATTTTTAAGAATGGGTTTGTAAAATAAAACAGAAACAAGCTAATTCAATTTCTACTATTTTTTTATTCAAAATAATCCCCTCCGGATTCAATACATATGTTACAACGATTTAATAAGGAATTAAATGCCTCTTGCAGGCCACTTTGAGGAATTGCCTCCAAAGTGCTCGTCGCAGCTGTCTTGATGGTCGGGATATCATAAAAAAAGCAACCTTTTAACTTCAATTTTATTTTTGGGAATAAATAAAAGTCACATTGTGCTAAATCAGGCGAGTACGGAGGATGATTCAACACACAGACGTTATTTTTGGCCAAAAAGCGACGAACAGTGAGTGATGAGTGACTCGATGCATTATCATGCAGCAAACACCAACTGTCTTCATCGCGATATTCTGCACGAATGCGACGATTTCTAGCAATCAAACGTTTCAAAACGTTTAAATAATACTCTCCAGTAATGGTTTGTCCAGCGGGAACAAATTCTTTGTGGATAATACCTCTACTATCGAAAAAGGTAATCAGCATTGTTTTGATTTTTGATAGCACTTTTCGCGTTTTTTGGCTTGTGGAGAGTTTTTTGACTTCTATTCGGCACTTTGGCGCTTTGTCTTTGGGTCATACTGAAAACACCATGTTTCATCACCCGTAACAATTGATTTCAGGAAGTTTGAATTATTTTCATAGGCAGAAATGATGTCCCTGCAATGTGCAATTCACACTGATTTCTGCTCGCTCGTTAAAGTGTGTGGAACAAATTTAGTACAGACTTTAGTTTTACCATAAATCTTCATGCAGAATGGTTCGAATCGTTTCTTTGTTGATGTGTAAAACCTCTGCCATCATTGTTTTCAACAAATTCTCACACTTTTTCTATACTTTCTGGTGTCTTTGAAGAACTTGTCGTCCAGTATGCTTATCATCTTCTAGCGTATTTCTTCCATCCGAAAAACGTTTGTGCCAAATGAAAACATTTGATTTACTCAAACATAACGTACCATAAACTTGCTTCATCAAAATATATGTTTCCGATGCACTTCTACCAAGTTTTGCATTAAATTTAATGACCGCTCTCTATTCCATCTCAGAATTCCGACGAACAAAAAATTTTACTTTTCAAAAATCGCCTGTATGTTTTTAAAGAGTTAACCAAAATGGCTGAAACAAAGCCACGCGCTAGATAAGGCTTCGAATATATATACGCATGCGCAATTTCATAACTGGCTCTGCTATTGGCCTTTATCTAGCGCGAGTCTTAAAAATTATTTGCCGCACTGTATATATAGGGTTTTGTGTAGTGACATCTGTAGAAGAATCTGTTGCTCAAAAGTTAACATTTTATGTGTAGAAAGGTTAGATAAAAAGTCTAGGTTTCTGGATGGGTTTTGTCAAATGTTTTGATATATATATTTCAAAAAGCAACTTTCTAAATCAGGATAAAAATAATGTGACATGAAGGTTTAAAAAATATACAGTTAAACCTGTCTATAGCGCTCCCTCTTGGGACTCATAAAAAGGGTGCTATAGAGAGGGGGTGCTATAGACAAGTCACTTTTAATGCAAAATGTTTACATTTTAATGTTTAAAATCGGGTGCTATAGAGAGGAAGGCGCTATTTAGAGGGGGCGCTATAGATAGGTTTAACTGTATATACAGTAGAACCTCCCTGTAAAGGACACCTAAATGCAGAGCCGCAGTGTCCTTTATAGAGAAGTATCCACTTACTGGAGACTTGCTAATTAGTAAAAATGATAATTTTGCAAATTAAAACTGTACTTTGTAGAGAGATGTCCTCTAGCGTGAGTGTCCTCTCATGGAGGTTCTACTATACTGTCCTTTGCAGAGAGGGGTCCTCTAGCGCAAGTGTCCTCTCATGGAGGTTCTACTGTACTCTCCTTTGTAGAGAGATGTCCTCTAGCGCGAGTGTCCTCTCATGGAGGTTCTACTGTACTGTCCTTTGTAGAGAGGGGTCCTCTAGCGCAAGTGTCCTCTCATGGAGGTTCTACTGTACTCTCCTTTGCAGAGAGGGGTCCTCTAGCGCAAGTGTCCTCTCATGGAGGTTCTACTGTATTGTCCTTTGTAGAGAGGGGTCCTCTAGCGCGAGTGTCCTCTCATGGAGGTTTTACTGTACTGTCCTTTATAGAGAGGTGTCCTCTAGCACGAGTGTCCTCTCATGTAGGTTCTACTGTACTGTCCTTTATAGAGAGGTGTCTTCTAGCACGAGTGTCCTCTCATGTAGGTTCTACTGTACTGTCCTTTATAGAGAGGTGTCCTCTAGTGTGAGTGTCCTTTTATGGAGGTTCTACTGTACTGTCCTTTATAGAGAGGTGTCCTCTAGCGCGAGTGTCCTCTCATGTAGGTTCTACTGTACTCTCCTTTGTAGAGAGATGTCCTCTAGCGCGAGTGTTCTCTCATGGAGGTTCTACTGTACTGTCCTTTATAGAGAGGTGTCCTCTAGCGTGAGTGTCCTCTCATTGAGGTTTTACTGTACTGTCCTTTATAGAGAGGTGTCCTCTAGCACGAGTGTCCTCTCATGGAGGTTCTACTGTATAAGGAATGTTACTTACCCGTAGTAGAGACTTTCTGGAACTTTCCTGAAGAGATCCTCCAAGACCTGGTCAAGTTTAGACTTCAAGTCTTCCTGGGAGAAGAGCCTAGGTCTCTCCACAGATTGGGTGCTGCTGGCAGCCATTGTGAGATCAGGGTAAATTTGGCTACAGAAGATGGCATTGGTAGCGGCCATCTTGGAACATTCCTCCATCATTCTTGACGAGAAACCTGGCGATTGAAGACTGATCAACCTTCAGATGTCAGCAACACTAGATGGACAACTCTACATTGGGAAATTTCAAGGGAGGAAAAAAAGATTATTAAAACTCTGTAGGAAGATTTGAAAAACAAGGTAATAAGACCAAATCCAAATAAATAAACAAATATAATAATGTGTAACGTTTCGGTAACAGTGTTGTTACCATCATTAAACAATGATTAAAACTCTTCTCATTAGGGTTTCCAATAAGATTAAAGAATAACACTGAAATAATAAAGGTCTGTTAATATAGGGGGATAATATTTTTAATAGAAATTAAAGATACTTTTGCCAGTAAATCTTTTTATTACCTAGAAGTTTCGACAAAATTTTTTTGTCCTCGTCAGGAACAAACAAATTATAAAAAGATTTACTGGCCGAAGTATCTTTAATTTCAAGAAATATGAATGCCGGCCAGGCAGCCTCTATCTTTACGATTTTTTAATAGAATTGAAAATCAAAAAATTGTGCCTTATCATTAGAATTAAAAAAATAAAACTGCTAGATCTTAACTTTTTAAAATGAGAAAATGTAACTGGAACACAACAGTATATTGAATCCTATAGAGATCATTGAATAACTTTATTTTGTCTTACATACATATTCACCTTATATACATATTCCCCTTAAATACATATTCACCTGAGAGGAACAGAAAAAAAAGTAGATAAAAGGAATTTGAATTAACATAGTTATATGGGGAAATATATTTATATATTGACCTATAGTCATTTTGATATTATATACATAGGTAATAGGTATTCGTCGGCTCTCCATTTAATATACAAATTCCTGTAAGTTATGGAAGAAGGTAGTCAACAATTAAGACAAATGTTTCCATAAAAATATAGGTTTTGTAAATACTGTATTTATAAAATATCAGTATTTTAAATTTATTTTTAATAGTCAAAATGGTATTAAAAATATTTATTACTATGATTATCACATATGTAATTTTAAATTGGCAAAAAAAAAAAAGAAAATTTATTGAGAATCAAATTTTTTTTATATTAATTTATTTTTTAATATTGTTATACATTTAAATTAAAAAAATAATAATATACTCTAAAATTCATTAAGTGTTTATAAAGTTGATATTATTATATATTTTCGTTCCCCAAAAATTAAATGCTTCTTTTCCAACTACCATTTTGGATATGGAAAGGATCCATCTTGGTTTTCAAAGATGTTTAGCAGGCTACTATATTTATACTTTTGATGTATAATTTCACAAATATAAACTATTCACTAATTTCCCTTGAATTTATATTCGAATTTTGTAACAAAAAAATTAAGATTATTCATAGTGTTATGACGACTGGAAAATACCCAGCAATTTGGACTAATTCCACTATACACCCAATCTTTAAAAACGGTTATAAGAACAGCCCCTCCAACTACCGAGGTATTGCACTGATTAGCAATGTATCAAAGCTTTTCACATCAATCCTAAGATCACGACTGGAGGAATGGGTCGAAGGAAGAAGGGTTATACCCGAAAACCAAGCGGGATTTAGAAAAGAAAGATCATGTATTGACCACATATTTACACTAACTACTTTAATCCAACTATCATTAAGAAAAAAGAGGGGAAAACTATATGTCTTTTTTGTCGATCTAAGGAAGGCATTTGATACTGTACCCCACTCACTACTTTGGAAAAAACTTTACAACCTAGGCATAAGTTACCAATTCATAAGTACGATCAAAAGTTACTACGAACAAGCAACTATAGCTATCAGATGGAAGGGATCATTTACGGAAAGTATTAAGATAAACTCGGGAGTCCTCCAGGGAGAACCACTTTCCCCACTGCTATTTATATTATTTATCACGGACTTAATCGAAATTTATAATAACTCAGACCTGCCGAGTGTAAATTTGCCAGAATTTGGAGATATCCATTTATTGCTGTACGCCGACGACATAGCAATTATAGGTGAGTCCAGGATAAACCTCCAAAAGAAGATCAAAATACTGAAAGAATATCTCGATGAGAACTTAATGACACTAAATGAGTCCAAGTCAAAGATTATGGTGTTCCGTAATGGAGGTAAACCCTCAAATAAGGATAGATGGTTCTGGAATGATAAACCCATAGCAATAACTTCAAGATATACATACTTGGGATTCCCTCTGACACCAACAATAACAACTACTCACCCGGCAAATTACTTTAAAGGAAAAGCACTTACAGCAATTAACGCCACACACCCAATATTAATAAAATCAAAAGCAAAGTCAATAAATTTATCAATCAAACTCTTTGATACAATAGTGAGAGCTGTCCTGATGTATGCCGCTCCATTATGGGCAACAGAGCATAAAGACTTACTGGACAATATACAAGACATATTTATCCGTAGGTTCCTGAATCTGCCCAGATACACTCCAGGTTACCTAATCAGATTAGAAACCGGTCGTATCTCATTGAGTGTAACAGCCTTAAAATTAACCCTGAAGTATTGGCTGCGGGTGTTGAATATGAGCAGTGACAGATTGCCACGTATATGTCTTAATAGAACACGGGAACTCTCTAATGCTTCGGGCACACCCATCGGTTTCATTAAAAAGCTCACTAATCTGCTTAACGATAATGGATCCCCTGCACTTGTTTCCTGTGATGACCCTGAAACGCTGAGGAGCGCGATTACAGGGCTCTTAAAAACAGCGGCAGACCAATCTATACAAAACGACCTTACAAGAATGGATAAATCTAAGCTATACTCTCACTACAAAGACATTCACATATCTTTCATGACGGAGGGATACCTTTTAGGGGATTTTCCTTTCCCGGTTGTAAGACTACTCGCACAAGTTAGAATACTTTCAAGTTTTTTTAGAGAAAACCACACCAAGATGCTCTGCGGTGAGGACCCGACTTGTACCTTCTGTAATTCAAAACTACAAAATGAAATCACTCACTATATTTTTGATTGCTCTGCTCTGAAAGAAGAAAGAAGAACCCTTATGCTCAAAACTGGGCAACTCTGTGCTTCACTTCCATCAATAATTGACAATATGACCCAGAATAAGCATATTGCTACGGCGTTTTATGGTTTCCACAAGTCCATATCTCAGAAGAAGGCCAAGTGATACTCACTCCTCAATTTCTTACTGCTACTCTTTTTGTGTTGATTTCTTGCTTCCCTCTTTCTTATTATTATTATTTTTTTTTCCTTTTCTTGTTTTTTTTTTTTTTTTCTTTCTCTTTTTACTCTGTATATATCGCTATTTCCGTTGTCTCACTGCTTTGTTCTTATGCATACCTCTGGTGAATCCTGTATAGGGTCAGTGACCCTAAATAAAGGCTTTTTTGTTGTTTGTTGTTGTTTAATTAAGATTATTCAAAAGTCCATCAAAGTTAGGATCGTCCTAGTTAGGATAACTGTCAAACTCGATAAACTGTGCCAAAGAAACGAATTAATGGAAAATTTATCAAATTCAAATTACATCGATTACTTTGAAAGGCTATAAATCTTGAATGCTGAAATAATTCCGATACAAGATATAAAAGTTAAATCCTATTTGAGTTTGTAAAACTACTTTCAAGAGAGTCCGAGCTATATTATATAAAACTAAATAAATTAACCTACCTTAATATCCCTGGATATTTAATATATTTTTTAATGGAATAGAATATTCATGATACGACAGTAAAAATGAAATTCCAAATATTTTTGGAATATGAAGAGAAATCTAGAAGAATAAAAATTACTTTTGCATTCGCGGTTGAAGCAGAAGTTAACAGAAGGACCAGATGAAAATAAGTTATAGACCAGAACAATCAAAAAAAAAATGTTTAACTCAGAAAATATTTTTAAATTTGTAATATTCGGTACACAATTTGTGAAGAATTAAGTTATGTACTTTTTTATGATTTCGATATATGTGTGGTATGCATTTTATTCACTTTCATTTTAAAATGAGAGTGAAAATAGAGGTCTTTCCCCCCCCCCCAGAGATTATGAATATTTCTTGCGTTGGAGAAACGGCCCTACTTCAATTATGAAATATTTTTATTATTGACATGTTTCTTTTATATAAGATGTGAATTTATTTTAAATGACTTCTTGGATTTTATTTGATGAAACTAGTTTTATTATTGATCATTTTACTAAATATACCAAGCATAGTTCTTTCATTTTAAAACATGCCACTATACCATAGCATATATATTGCTGACTATATATGCTCTAATTACTGTTATATTTTAGTGATTATCGCAATAAACAGTTTTCTCGCGATAAAATAAAGTCAAAAAATCAACTTGCAAACACAAATTATTATATGTATATAATAAATATTTAATTGCTATCTTTATTTTATTTTTACTTTTAAAAATAATTTTTACGCCTAACTTGAAAGTAAAAAACCTAAAAAATTCATATATGAGTATATTTGTGTCTATGTGAGTGCATTGCATATCTGAACAACAAAAGAAAATAGTTTATAAGTGATAGAGTATAAACTTTTGTGTTGCCTTACTTTTAGTTTGGTGTAATACTTATTTTTAAAGGTCCATAATATAAAATATTGGCAGAAATCGAATAATTATTAAACACACATAATAATTTGAATTTGTAAGTTGATTACAAGCAATAATGAAGTTTAACATAGAGAATTCAAGAAGCCACTATATTTCAAAAACAAATCGAATATTGATGCTTGAGGAATATTATCCTGAGATTTGATTCCTTATATTACAAAATCATGAATAATCCTATTATCTCAAAATATAGATCATTAGAAAAAATTGATTTACTTGTAAAACTTTATTTTAAAAATTATCATACTCTTTCTCGAAATAAACCTTACAAAGTTAAAGTTTAAAAATTAGTTTTAACAGTATATAAATTGCTTGATTTCTCTATATGAATTGCTTGTTGAAATTTTTGAAAAAATTTCAATTGTTAAATTTCATCAACTTTTGCATTTAAATATAAAATATTTTTAATATAAATAATCTATTTATTCTCTTTTAAATTATTCCACTAAATTTTGAAAACCTTTTAAAAATATCATTCAAACTAAAACGGATCGAAAACTCTCTGATGTAATTAATGTTAATTCGCATTTTAAAAATTATTATTATTTTATAATATTAAATTACAAGCTCTATTGGAATTTCCTAAGAGTCAAATAAAAATTATTACCATCATCAACTTGCAAATTAATTTTAATATTGATACGCCTGACAACAAGGTATTTTATTTACCCCCCTCTTGTTTAATTTAAAAAATGATTTGTGGCTAAATATATATTTTACATAACCCGTACATCCTGCCAAATTTTGCACATTCTTTAATCATGTTTAAATTTTTTTTTGGAAGTTAAATTTTTTTTTTTTTTGTAAAAATCATGAATCAGCCGAAATCTAGTTCTTCTAATTCTTCACACAGACATCCATCATCATCATTTTCTTCTTCAAAACAATTACTAAAAGAACGAGCTATTCAAAAATTTAGGTCTACGCACTCGAAGATCCTTCCAGGTGGTCGGAGTAACAAATCGAAATCGTCGCCCCAGTTTGGCATGTCAGATAAATCTGAAGATTTTAAAATTCCAAAGTCTTCTATAGGAAAGCTATTGAGAGAGAAATTACCACCACAAATCATAGTTACAGCAGAAGCAAATTCAGCATTTTCAAAAGCAGCAGCAGTATTTATTCTTTACACAACTGCATGTGCAAATAATATTGCAGAAGCAGACAGTAGAAAAATTTTAACAGGAACAGATATTAGCAATGCTTTGGAGCAAATTGAAGTACCAGACATTATTCATGAACTTGAAAGATCAATTAAAGAGTTTAAAGAAGAAAAGAGTTTTAAAGATGCACTAAAGAAAAAGAAGAAATCAGAAATGTAAAGTATATATATATATAGATGTATATATATCTGTATATAAAAATTTTGTTTAATAATGATAATAAAAAGTCTCTTCATATGAGTTTGTTCATTAATATACATACATTATAGATCCTATCAAAATAAACTTGAGGTAAGTTGACATAAGTTTTTTTTTTTTTTCTTTTATATGATATAGAATGTCTTTTTTAATTTTTATAGTTTAAAGTTTTTTTTTTTTATTATTGAAAGGCCTAAACATGTTGATATGATATATACATAGTATAAAATATGTGTTATTCTTTTATTTCTATGTATAAATAACAAAATAAATAGTATTTTAAAATATTGTTTTATAGATATAGAGTATAAATTTAATATTTGATCTTTGAATGTTACTTAAATTTAAAGCCCAAAAAAATCTTTTGGGATAATAACAATATCTTGATATTGTGTTTATAAAGATATTTTTCTCTATATATTTTTTTAAAATAGATTTCTCTATATGATAAATTATTATTAACTTATCTGTTTATATTTTATTTTGTAAGTTTTTTTTTAATTAATAAACATTGTGTAATAAATAAATAAAATCTTAAGCCTAATGAAATCAATTATTTTTTTCTTAAACCAAATTAGACACTATTTATAATAAAATTTATTATACACATTTCAAAAATATTTAAGATAATGCTGTTAAAAAACTTAAAATTTTATGATAGAATATTTATGACTTCTTTGACTGCAAGTTCACATGTTGACATGTGGTTTTACAAAATGCCTAGGTTTATAATAAATCATTATTCTTTACATTCATTTTAATATAATACAATTTGGATTATAGATGATAACACACAATTTGTATTATAGATTATGAACACAAGGTAATAAGACCAAATCCAAATAGATAGTGACATTTTGGTAACAACGCTGTTGTCAAAACGTCGCACTATCTATTTGAATTTGGTCTTATTACCTTAGATTATAGATTAAAAACAAAAGATATATAACAAGACCAAATACAAATTATTGAAATGTTGGTGATGTTATGATAGCATCATGAGACAAAAGTTCTGAATGTAGTTAGATTCAAACTAATAATTTGATGAGAAAATCTTTATTGGTTTAGTAGTTAGAAATAATTACACTCAATACTTTTGTCTGTTGATGGGAATAACATGGTTACCAAAACATGATGAACATTTAAATAATGCTGTCTTATTATAGATTATAAACACAAGGTAATAAGACCAAATCCAAATAAATAAATAGTGTGTGACGTTTCAGTAACAATGTTGCTACCGAAATGTCACACACTATTTATTTGTTTGGATTTGGTCTTATTACCTTGTGTTGTCTTATTATCTTTTGTTATACAGTAGAACCTCCCTTTAGCGGACACCTCTCTACAAAGGACAGTTTTCCTTGATTTCCAGATTTATGTCTGGGCATCTATGGACAATAACTTTACAGAATGGTTGCAAGGTTTTCCCACTATGTATTAAGTGCAATTTTTAACCTGAAACCCAAATTATTTGGCTCATCTATTGATTTGCTCTACTTATCCCCAGCTACAGACACCTCTACAGACTTGATGCCTTAACATGATTGAGTAGAAATAAGAAAGAAGTCTATCATAAAAGTGGAACAATTCATCTACCAACGTATTGATTAAATTATCCAAACTTTTTTTTTTTTTGCTTATCCCTAGTACATGTGGTACAGGCCATTATAATCATGGTGGGTAGAAGGCAACTGCTTTTACTGTAAGTGCACCACATGTCTACACACGTGAAAAGCAGTTTGACTTTGCACTTACAAATAAATATGCCAGAGCCCCGTTTGGTTACTTGCACTCGCTGGTGGGGTTGGTGTTTTGCAAGAATAGGGGGACATTGGATAATTTTTTATCAGAAAAAAGTGCCCAATCCGTGAATCGAACCCCGGGTCGTAGCGGTCGTAAACCAATGGTTTCTACCAGCCTTCCACTGACCCCCCTCCAAACTTTGTGTCAAAAGTTAATAAAAATAATTTCAGGATATAACAAAGAGAAAAGATTAAATCCAAAAAAAAAAAAAATCTTGATATTCATATTTATAATTGTGTCAATAAGGGAGAATTAGGACACCTTTGTTTACCTTTAAAATTAATTACTTATTCCCTAACAATGTCTGTCAAATATTTAACAAGGAACCACAATTGACAACAAACAATGTGTAAATAGGTGAGGGGAGGGTGATCACAACATTATGTAAGTAGGCAGGCACCCAGTATATGCAAATTGGAGAGAGAAACCTCAGATTGCTTCCTTCTCTCAAGGTCACATCCATTTGGCACGTAGGAGTTACGGCATTCAATGTTCCCATAAATTAGGGGGTGAATTTAGCTGAGTGGCCTTTCTTCTTTCTTATCTCCACTCAATCATATCATGGTATCAAGCCTGTAGAGCTTATTGGTGGTGTCTGCTAGGGATGAGTAGAGCTCATCAATGGATGAGTCAATACAGTCAATAATGTGGATTTCAGATTAAAAATTGCACTTAGCACATAGTGAGAAAGCTTTGCAACCATTCTGGAAAGTCATTGTCCATAGGTGACCAGACTTATATCTGGAAATAATGGACTGTTGTTTTCTTGGGAGGACAGAATTGGTGCTTGTCTCTCCTGCTCTGTACCAGTCATATGCAGCAATAGATTTATAAAAAATCTAATACTTCAGAGGTTGAATCCAATCTTAATAAAATTAGCAAATGGAATACATTAGAAAATAAAGATTATTAATACGATGCACTTGCGCACCATCTGTTATCAAAATTCAAACTATTTTATACGCGTAAGATTCTTTTTTAAATTAAACAATTTCTACTGCCCTTACTGCAATGGAAAAAATTAAAGGGAGGGCCTGGCTCATCAGTGGTGAACCCTCCCAGCGGTTTCGCCAGTTTAATCTACCATACCGCTGTTATATTGCATTTTTCGAAGAAAAAGAAATTGTTTAATTTTAAAAAGAATCTTACGCGTTTAAAATAGTTTCGAAAGATTATTAATATCATAATAAACTAGACCGGGCTCTCAGCATTGTTTTACTTTGGTGATTGGACAATAACCAGTGTTGTCAATATGGGTTTAGACAGTCTCTCATGGGAGGCTTTCTTAATTATTTTATTTCTGTGGTCCTGCCAACGTTCCTCATTTTAGTTGATTTCTCAAACATAAGACCAAATCTAAATAAATAAATGGTGTGTGAAATTTCAGTAATAGTGTGGTTACCTAAACGTCACACACTATTTATATATTTAGATTTGGTCTTATTATCTTTTATTTATTATCTATAATCCAAATAAAAAAGGCATATCTTGACCGTGCTCACATGAGCATCTCTAGATGGCAGAACGCCTTTTTTATTTTTAATATCAACACCTGAACTTTTTTATAATCCAAATTGTACTTTGCATAGTTTAAAACCATCACCGTTTGGTTTTCGACCACTACGGCCCGGGTTCGATTCCCGCATTGGACACTTTTTTCTGTTAAAAAAAAAATGCTCCAATGGCCCCCGATTCTTGCAAAAGTCCAACCCCACCAGCGAGTGCAAGTAACCAAACAGGGTTCTGGCACATCTGTAAGTGCAAAGTTGAACTGCTTTTCACATGTGTAGACATGTGGTGCGCTTACAGTAAAAGCAGTCGCTAACTACCCACCATGATTATCATGGCTTTCAGATAAGAAAGAAGAAGACCAATTTTTAATTTTTGGTGATCTTCAGAATTACACCATATCTTGATAATACATAATTCAAATTATGGATTAGAACTACAAAGTAATAAGACCAAATAAATAGTGTGTGACATTTCAGTAACAGCATTGTTACTATCATCAGATAAATGACTGAATGAATCTCAATGAAAATCAGTCTTTTGTCTGATGATGGTAACAACACTTACTAAAACATCACATACTATTTATTTGGATTTGGTCTTATTACCTTGTAGTACACCATATCTTGATATGAAAGAAAGCAGCAGGAACCCAAATAAAGAGTTTATTTTTCTTCTTTCTTATCTCAACTCAATGATAAAAGCACAATTAGGATTATAAGATTATAGCTACAAGAAAATAAGGCCTAATCCAAATAAATAGTATGTGATGTTTCAGTAACAGCATTGTTACCATCATCAGACAAAAGAATAAAATGTAAATTAAAAAATAAAATAAACATTTAATTCTTTTGTCTGATGATTGTAACAACACTGTTACCGAAATGTCACACACTATTAATTTATTTGGATTAGGCCTTATTTTCTTGTAGCTATCCTGAACAATTCTGTAGCATAGCTAACCAGTTCTGGAATTTATAATCATATGTTGATGAGAGATCTAGTCTTTATATTTTTAGAATAAACACAAGGTAATAAGATCAATTGAAGACACAAGATAACCAAGTGTGAACAAAATTGACTGTCTCCATTAAAAAAAAAAAAAAAAATAGATGAAGGGCGACATCAAAAACTTTCCATTTCCTCAATTTTTATCCATAAGTGTAGATCCATCAACTGTTCTCAAAGCATCCATAGAGATCCTTGAGCTAGATCATAGGTTCCTATTACCTGCTAGTTTGTCGATTTCAGGAGACTGTATTGAATCATCCATTGATGAGCTCTACTCTTCCCCGGCAGACACCATCAAAAATCTCAAGCTTTACATGCTTGATACCTTAGTGTGATTGAGTGGAGATAAGAAAGAAGAAGAAGAGAAGAAGGAGACTGTGTCCTCCCTAACTGTTAGCTCCATCACAGTGGCTAGGTTCATTAATTGGAGACCTGTATGGCCATGTTGCTTCACCTCCCAACCCCTTACAGATGCCCTGAATTCATTCTGCAATGTGTGTCTAGTGACCCAAGACCTCAAATGTTACCATTGTGTCACAAACCTTGGCTAAGTAGTGGTTGTGTGTGATATAACTACGCAATTCTTACAGTTTACTACTTGCACTGCACGTCACCTTCTCAAGCTGTCATGCATCACTACACAGTTCATAACCCTGTTTCTACAACTATAGGAATCCATTGTGAATATACATGATCCCAGCATTGAGTGGGAATCCCATCGCAGCTGCCCCCTGATCTGGACATGATGCTGACATCATCTAGCGATGTATGCTCTGCCCCATCCTAGGCTCAACAGTTCTGCAAAGCCTGTGGATACAGAGACTTGTCACCATAGATACTGGTTATGATGATGCATCAGACCCATCATCCAGGAGGCTTTTACCATCATCTAGCGATGTATGCTCTGCCCCATCCTAGGCTCAACAGTTCTGCATAGCCTGTGGATACAGAGACTTGTTGCCATAGATACTGGTTATGATGATGCATCAGACCCCTCATCCAGGAGGCTTTTACCATCATCAGGCTGCCCCCTGATCTGGACATGATGCTGACATCATCTAGCGATGTATGCTCTGCCCCATCCTAGACTCAACAGTTCTGCATAGCCTGTGGATACAGAGACTTGTCGCCATAGATACTGGTTATGATGATGCATCAGACTCCTCATCCAGGAGGCTTTTACCATCATTGAGCTGCCCCCTGATCTGGACATGATGTTGAAGTAGAATCTGTATGGCCATGTATGCTCTGCCCCATCCTATGCATCTGGCCTCGACTCGAGAATCCTGCATAGTCTATGGGTACAGAGACTTCTCACTAGCCCATAGGTACTGGTTCTGCTGATGCATCAGACCCCTCATTCAGGAGGCTTTTACCATCATTGAGTTGCCCCCTGATCTGCAAAGTTGGGTCTTTGGTTAAGTCCTGGATAATGATGCCATAGCCATTCAAGTACCAACATAGCCTGCATCTATAAATATTGTTTAGGCCTAGAGTTGAGAGGAGTCCAGGTAGAGCCTCCTAGTCTGATATCTACAACACTATTACAGTAGAACATACTCCACGAGAGGACACTTGCACTAGAGGATACCTTCTACAAAGGACAATACAGTAGAAACTCCATGAGAGGACACCTCTCTACAAAGAACAGTACAGTAGAACCTCCATGAGAGGACACTCACACTAGAGGATACCTCTCTATAAAGGACAATATGGTAGAACCTCCATGAGAGGACACTCGCGCTAGAGAACACCTCTCTACAAAGGACAATACAGTAGAACCTCCATGAGAGGACACTCACGCTAGAGGATACCTCTCTACAAAGGACAATATGGTAGAACCTCCATGAGAGGACACTCGCGCTAGAGAACACCTCTCTACAAAGGACAATACAGTAGAACCTCCATGAGAGGACACTCGCGCTAGGGACACCTCTACAAAGGACAATACAGTAGAACCTCCATGAGAGGACACTCGCACTAGAGAACACCTCTCTACAAAGGACAGTACAGTAGAACCTCCATGAGAGGACACTCGCACTAGAGAACACCTCTCTACAAAGGACAGTACAGTGGAACCTCCATTAGAGGACACTCGCGCTAGGGACACCTCTACAAAGGACAATACAGTAGAACCTCCATGAGAGGACACTCGCGCTAGGGACACCTCTACAAAGGACAATACAGTAGAACCTCCATGAGAGGACACTCGCACTAGAGAACACCTCTCTACAAAGGACAGTACAGTAGAACCTCCATGAGAGGACACTCGCACTAGAGAACACTTCTATACAAAGGACAGTACAGTAGAACCTCCATGAGAGAACACTCACGCTAGAGGACACCTCTCTACAAAGGACAATACAGTAGAACCTCCATGAGAGAACACTCATGCTAGAGGACACTTCTCTACAAAAGACAGTTTTCATTTGCAAAATTAGCAATTTTACTATTTAGCAACTCTCCAGTAAAAGGACACCTCTCCCTAAAGGACAATCTCTCTAAGTATTCACGCATATCTGATAAAGCCTCATTCTATTCTACCCAATCGACTTGTCAGCTTGAACATAAGGTAAAAAGACCAAATCCAAATAAATAAATAGTGTGCGACGTTTCTGTAACAGCATTGTTACTATCTTCAGACAAAAGTGCTGAATGATTGGTAACAGCGCTGTCATCGAAACATCATACACTATTTATTTATTTGGTCTTTTTACCTTGTATTTACGAGGGTGAGTAGAAAAGTAAGGTCGCCTATTTTTTTTTCATAGAAAAACACATTTAATCACAACTTTTTATACATCATTGGAAAGGTTGGACACTTAGCTATTTTTCTACATAGTCGCCTTGATGCTCAATCACTTTTTTCATCCTGTCAACCAACTTTGTAATTCCGGTGTTGTACCACTCTCCCGCCGCCTCTTTGAGCCACTTGTCGACCCACCTGGCGGACACCTTTCTGTAGCCGAGGGTCTCAGACACAATCTTGTGCACGGAGAAGTGGCTGCAATCTTCATTCAGGCCATGCTCGATCTCTTCAAGGGTTATCCGCTGGTTTACGGTTGATTCCGGCAAACTCGGCGCCCAGACCGCTGTTCATCGTGGACGTTTATCCGCCCCTCGTTAAACTCCCGGCACCATTTCCGCACATTTTTGATGTCCATGCATTTCTCACCATACACTTCCACTAACTGACGGTGAATTTCGACCGGAGAATTATTTTTCTCATTTAAAAAGCGTATAACTGAGCGCAACTCGCACTTGGCGGGAGAGCTAAGGGGAAGCTCCATCGCGAACGGCTGCCAGACAGCGACTGAGTGTCCCAAGATCACCGGGAAGGTTATAGACGGTAGAAAGGGAACCAAGGAAGGCAGCGGTTTTGTCGGATTTCACCTAGCAACGCGCGTTCGGAAATTATCTCGTAGAAGACCTTAGTGTCCTCCAGGTGGGTCGACAAGTGGCTCAAAGAGGCGGCGGGAGAGTGGTACAACACCGGAATTACAAAGTTGGTTGACAGGATGAAAAAAGTGATTGAGCATCAAGGCGACTATGTAGAAAAATAGCAAAGTGTCCAACCTTTCCAATGATGTATGAAAAGTTGTGATTAAATGTGTTTTTCTATGAAAAAAAAATAGGCTACCTTACTTTTCTACTCACCCTCGTATAATCCAAATTGTGTCTTATCATCGACTTGTCACCTTGATTATCATGACAATATCACCAGATAGATTACAAGTTGTTTTGTTTTTTTGCTTATCCCTAGTACACGTGGTACAGGCCATGATAATCATGGTGGGTAGAAGTTGGTGACTGCTTTTACTGTAAGTGCACCACATGTCTAGTCTATACTTTGTGAAAAGCAGTTCGACTTTGCACTTACAAATGTTCCAAAGCCTCGTTTGGTTACTTGCACTCGCTGGTGGGGTTGGACTTTTGAAGGAATTGGGGGCTATTGGAGCAATTTTATTTTTAAATCAGAAAAAAAGTGTACAATGCGGGAATTGAACCCGGGTCATGGCGGTCGAACACCAACAGTTTAGACCATCCTTTCACCGACTCCAGTTGTTTTGTGATACCTTGTTGTTACAATCTTTATCAATAGTTAACCAAAATCTCTGATCCCTTGGTGTGTTGAATTAAAGAAGTTAGACTGTAGTTTCAGACTTTGATAAGGTACAATTTGGATTATAGATTATAAATACAAGGTAATAAGACCAAATCCAAATAAATAAATAGTGTATGACGTTTCGGTAAAAGCATTGTTACCATCTTCAGACAAAATTTGTGGTAAAATTTCTCATTCAGTACTTTTGTCTGAAGATGGTAACAACGCTGTTACCGAAACGTACACACTATTTATTTATTTGGATTTGGTCTTATTACCTTGTGTTTCAGACTTACTTTTATTTTTTAGATTTATTAAAGTTTAAGACTTGGATCTGTAGGCTGCGATTATAAAACCATTTGTTAAATGGGCCATTTGTTTTTGACGTGACAACGTCTTAAATTAGGTTGCGGCTGGGAGTCACTTATGAAAAAGTGTAACGCCCGGTAACGTTACGATGAGTCATCGAACGAGAGTGCTGCGCGCGCAGCGCTAGAGAATTAGGCGCATTGAATCGGCGCATGCTTGTCTCTGTCTTTGTCTTTCTCGAACGTTCTTGGCGTTGGAAAAACAAGAAAGCGTCATAATACAAGTTCACACGTGTGGTTAAAGTATCATCACCTGTGTCTGTAGTGAAAATGTGGAGTGCTTAGATTCGTCATTTACAACAACTACAACAATAAAGGTAAATAATTGTACACTGATATTTCATTATCGTAAACTATGATTGATTGATTAATTGTTAGATTGACACAAAAGTTGAGAAACTGAGTTTATAGGTTATGTCATACTATTGATAAATGTTGATAGTGTTAAGTAAATTATTAGTTTAAAATTAATTAATTAATTAATTATTATTTTACAAATTTTAAATAGTTTCAAATTTATTTAGCAAAAATTTGAACCTTCGATCTGAATAAATGTTTTGATTTTCGAATTGATTCTTTAAAATTACAAATATTAAGAAAAAGTGGCAGATATAAGAAAACTTTATTTAAACTGTGTTGAGCAAGAATTTTAACATCTAATTTAAGTAAATGTTTTAATATTCAACTTCATCATTTACAATTACAAATTTTATTTAATTTCAAATTTATTTAGCAAAAATTTGAACCTTCGATCTGAATAAGTGTTTTGATTTTCAAATACCAACGCGGCTGGTGGAGTGGCGATCTATCGTAAATTATCATCGACATCTACGGCGGAAGTGTTCCAAGTTGCGATTACAGATGTAACTCGTGTCATTAAAACCAAGGGTGACATGTGCATGACTGAAGTTACTTGCTTCGCCGCTAATACTAGCTTCAAGTTTATACTCGGTGCTGTATATATTCATCCAGGAGCTAGTATGCAGGATATTGGAATGTTACTATGGCAAGGACTCGGTCCGTACATTCACAACAGCCAGTACGTGCCACCGTTCGTGCAAGTTGATTCTAGTATACCGATTCTTCTGTGTGGTGATTTTAACAAAAACGTAAAGCCTGACAACTCGTTTCTTAAATTCATGAAAAATACGTATAATCTTGATTGCGTATCAAACGTTTCTAAGTCAACTACGTTAAAAGGAACAACTATCGACTTGACTTTCGCAAGACACATTACAGCAGAAACACTTCCTTTCATTTCATATTTCTCCTATCATCGTCCTATCCTCAACAAAATCACTCAAATAGGAATTAGTTAAGTTTAAGTTTACATGTACAATGTTTTAGTAAACAAAATAGATTTCTATAGTTAAAATTTGTGCAATTCTTATTTTCATTCAATTCCTTGTTCCTATTGTGCAATTTAAATATATTCATATCAATAAATATTCTACCGTTGTCACGTAAAATCTTCGCCCGTAAAACCGACTGTCGCGTTCAGCGGCGCAGCGCCCAGGCTCTATTTTGCCCAGACGCCCGAAGTCTCTTATTCTGGTCCCGGGGAGGAAAAAATCCGTGGAATCTCAAAGGTAGAGAAGAGCGATTCCCAAGAAGTCAAATCCGCGGAAGTGTCTAAGGCAGGTATCAACCAAGGCGTAGACCTCTCGAGAGCGGGCCGAGAAACCACACGACTCTAACCAGTCAACTACTTTATTTTTTGTCACGAATATATATACATATAAATATTTACATATGGCAAATATGTTTCTTATAATGGATTAAATTTACATATATTTAAAAAAATATAAATCTATAAGAAAAATAACATTCTTTTCCCAACATACTCCCACCTTGAGTTTTTCTACAGAAACTCAACCAATAGTTGGGAAACGACCGTTCATTCCAGTTCTTTAGGATTGGGCTATCTTCGTAGGGTCTTTACTGGCTTCTCCTCGGGAGCCTCCCCGGCGTGGTTCCGACTGTATACTCCTCAAGGTACTCCCCAGATCGGCGGGTATCTCTAAATTGTAGAGCCGTTGAACCGGCCTAATCTGGACGCCCTTGCTGGTTCTCAACTTGGCGACCCTCACAGGTCCATCTCGGCCAGGGTAGACCTCCACAACTCTCGCCAAAGGCCAATTGACTCGCTTAGCATTATCTTGTCCAATCAACACCAGATCTCCCACCTTGATAGGTCTTGTCTTCGAGCGTCTTCTAGTCTCTTGCCTTTGTCTAAATCGGTATCTCTTCTGAAGACTAGCCCTTTCAATAGAGTCCAGATCTGGAACTCCTATTTCTTTGAGGTCGTGTAAGAACAAGGCAGGGGTTAATGGACTAAGATCTTCGACATCTTCAGACATGTAAGTCAATGGACGTGAGTTCATCAAAGACTCTGTGTCACAGATAATGGTGTAAAGTTCTTCAAATTCCAAACGAGCTTGACCAAGAATCTTCCTAAGGAGTTGTTTCAGCAAACCAATCAATCTTTCCCACCATCCACCCCACCATGGAGCCGACGGAGGGATAAACTTCCAATTAATATTTTGCTTGGTACTCTCTGATTGGACTACCGCATTGTCTAGATTCCCTAGAGCTCTGCTCGCACCACGAAAATTGGTACCGTTGTCCGAGTACACTACATAGGGGCGTCCTCTCCTTGCTACAAAACGTCTGAAAGCTTGCAGAAAGTTCTCGGTTGAAAGAGAAGTCACCAGTTCCAAATGGACCGCCCGATATACGGCACAAGTAAATATAACAATCCACACCTTTCGCCTGTTCCTTAAAACAAGTGGTCCAGTAAGGTCTATCCCCACTACCTCAAATATTGAGGCATCCCTTACTCTATTTTCAGGTAATTCCACGGATTCAACAGAACCCGATTTAGCCGTGAACCGTCTACACTTAACACATTGATGTATGACCCTTCTTACAGTCCTCCTGAATTTCAAAATCCAATAATCCTCTCTTAATAAATTCATCAGAGTTTGAAGTCCCACATGCCCCCAAGTTTCATGCTTCCATCTAATGAGTAAATATACCAAGTCATGATCAGAAGGCAACAATAAAGGCATTCGAAAACTTTCCGGATCTTGTCTCCTACTTATTTTAGTTTTGACCCTCAACAATCCCAAAGAATCGCAGCATAACTTGAAATCCTTCAACCTCTTGTCCTCTGGTCCAGTGAAGGATTCCCGTTGGATAACTCTCACCAGCATCAGTTCCGCCCTTTTAATTTCATTCACAGTAAGATCACCTTTCACTCGCTGACCTATTGTTCCTCTCGCATTTGTTAAAAACCGGTTCATCCAGGCAGTTACTCTCAATATCTTGTAGTAGTTTGAAAAGCGATAGTAGTACTGATCTTTTTCCCTTTCAATACATGTTGATGTTAAAACAATCTTTCTCTTTTCCGAGTTCACAATATCTGGGTCAGGGTATATTTCCCTATGGGGCCAATCTCTTCTTGGTCTTCTCAACCAACTCGGGCCCTCCCACCACTTCGATCTCTCCAGAGAATCGGCTAAGCACCCCCATGATGGTAAATCCGCTGGATTCAAACATCCTGGTACATGATACCAATCCTCTGTCTCACTGAGAGATCGGATCTCCATAACTCGATTCATTACAAAAGTCGCCCAGTTATCTTTTCCCTTGATCCAATGGAGTGCATTCATGGAGTCTGTCCAATAAAATCGCTCCATGTCTTCAAATTTTAGGTCCCTCACAACGTTGTTCACCAAGCGGGCCCCAACCAAGCATGCCAACAGCTCCAAACGAGGAATGGTAGTCCCCTTCAAAGGAGCCACTCTCGACCGAGCCTGTACTAGTTGACACGTTACTTCCTGAAGACATGAAGAGTAGTTCCAATCCGGTGTTCTTCTCTATAGCAAAGCCATCTCGGTATGGCAATAGATTTCAGAGACTCCAATTTGGCCAGCCACCTCAAAAACTCGCAAGACAAGTTTTCAGGCAGAGGCTCATCCCACGACAATTTTAACAGCCACGTTTCCTGTAGGATAAGTCTCGGAACGAGGGTCACTGGACAAGTGAAGCCCACCGGATCGAAAATATGGCTTGCCAAGGAGAGTACCTTTCTTTTGTTTATTGGCCCCTGTATTTCCAAATTCTCCAAAGAACAAGCCAAAGTGTCCTTTTCTTGATTCCATGTCATGCCCAACAACCTTCCTCTATCAGACCTAGGACCATCACACATTATACTGGTAACATTGCTTGTCCAATCACGCAAGTTGAAATGAGCAGAAGCCAACAATCTCTGTGCTTCGTCCACAAATTTTTCCATATCTGTGACTTTTGAGAAACTAGCCACACAGTTATCGATGTATAAAGACTCCCTCAATAATTCAGCTGTTTCTTGCCAGTGTTCAGGAGCCTTGTTCAAGTGGTGAAACAGCGTGGCAAGCAGGAGATATGGACTCGTCGTGATTCCGAAGACAACTCTCGCATGACGTAAAACCATCACATTTCCCTCTTTGTCATACCAGAGGAATCTTAGATAATCTCTGTCTTCCTCCCTAATCCCAATTTGGAGGAAGGCCTTCTCTATGTCCGAGGAGACTCCTATCTCGCTCTTCCTAAATTTATTCAAAATTCTTGGGATCGTTTCTATCATATTCGGACCTCTTTCTAGACAATCATTCAGTGAAAGTTTTCCCTTCTTCTTCGCCGAAGCATCAAAAACTGGTCTTACTTTGGTGGTTGGACTATTCTCTTTAAAAACTGGTCGATGTGACAAATAGTGCACGCCTTCACGTTTATTGTCTATAACCCTTTCTATTATTTTATTCCTTAGCCACTTTTCGAGAATATCTTCATATTCTGCCAAATTTCCGGTATTCACAAGATGTTTCCTCACGTTTGCTAATCGTTTTTTCGGCAACATCTCTATTGTCCGTGAGTAGTTCTCTTTCGCGAATCCAAGGAAGGGCAACCTGGTAACGCCCCTCACAATCCTGTGAAATAGTACGTGCAAAATATTCTTCCGTTTCTTTTTGTATCGAGTCGTCTTGACGAGCATCTGAAATACCAATAGCCTCTAATCTCCATAAATTCTCCAAATCGCTAGTCAACAGTGAAGTTGTGCAAAGTCCACTAACGCTAGTTTCTTCTTCTGTGGCCGGAATCTTGCCCATTAAAGTCCAGCCCAACCTCGTTTGCACCGCCACAAGCCCAGAAGGAAGTCTTCTATGCTCTCCGGTTAGTAATTTTCCAGCAATATCTGCTCCTATAAGAATCTCAAGAGGTCCCCTGTGTAGATCAGTTAATTCTATGTCATGAGCACCAAGATCTTGCATCCATTTACCCTGATGGACCCTGGGCACGCTGTCGCAGATAACATCTTGGCTCAGTGCTTCAAAATTACAGCCATAAGATCCGTCTAAATTGCTCAACCTGATATCATAAACTCCATGTTCGTACAACTCTGTGTTCGATCCACCAAACAAAGAGTGGCGAAGAGACTCTTTTTTGGAACATTCATATCCCATTTCTTCCGCCGTGTCCTGGAGTACATAGGACCTCTGAGATCCCGTATCAATCAAAATTCGTCCCATTCTTTCTTTACACTTTCCTCTGATAGTCACTCTCAGTGTGGGCAACAACACCACAGGCGTCGTCAGATTGGTCAGTCTCATCCCTCATCATCCCTCGGGCTGGAGTAGCATTCTGGTTCTTCCTGGGGCACATAATCCTTGAATGTCTCAATTCCCCACAGCTGGTGCAACTTGTCTTAACTTTGCAGAATTTGCTCAAATTACCATATTTCAGGCATCTGAAACAAGCCCCTTTCTTCTTTAATTTTCCCAATTTATCTTCCAATGTCAAATTTTCCGCGAATTCGCACTTTGTACTTTCATGATCTCTTTCACAAAAGGCGCAATTCTTCCTCTTATTCACTGCTTCAGAGGCATTCAAAAAACCAGCAGCCGTGGGCAGGGGATTCCTCTCATTTCTTCGATACTTCACGATAGAGCTTTGTGACTGAGGGTGCTCATTTGATGGTTGGCCGGCTGTTATTTCGTCCCGCGTACCGAACGTGCTTTCTAATGCAATCAATTGTCTCTCCAAAAATTCAATCAAATCTCCAAGAGAAAAAGCTCCTGTGAATTCCCGGTGTAATTCAAGCTTTAAGTCTGATGGCAATAGCTTGAGGAGTAAAGGGCACAATAAGTTACCGTAGCTTTCAACGACAACACCCAATGACTCCAAACTTCTAATCTGCACCAGGATTCTGCCGTACAATTCTCTGAAAGCCCTCACGTCCTTTGTCACTCTAAGTGGTTTCAAGGCCAAGAGGTTGTTCATATGCACGTCGATCAACCTTTCCCCTTTTCCGAAGCGTTTCTTCAACAATTCAACGGCCTTATCGTAATTTTCCTCAGATAGGCAAAATCCTTCCACAGTTTGGGCCGCCGTTCCACCCAAGTAGGCTTTAAGATAGTTAAATTTATCTATCTTGGTCAAGTGTTCATTCCTATTGATTGATGAATCGAAGGCATTCCAAAAATTTAACCACTGGCTAATTTCCCCGTAGAATCTTTCCATTGTCAATTTGGGTAACTTAACCATCCCAGTTAGAGTCGGTCGACCGATTTCTCCTGGATATTCCTTCTTCGTGGCAGTTGCAGTTTCCCTCTGCATTCCTTCCGCTACCACCAGACTTCTTTTCTTTAACAAATATTTCCACGTCACGGCCTTTTCCCGGTATTCCTCTACCATCTTTAGATCTTTCTCTAGATCTTTGATGTCAATCAGCTTACCGATTTCTTCGTCTACCCGCCTCAGTTCTTCGTAGACATCCGAAAGCTGCCCCAGCAGTTCCTCGTGGTCACACTCCTTGTGCACGTCATATTCCTCTATTCTTTTCCTGTACTTGGATAAAGACGTGCGCAGTATGGTTCTCTTCTTCTTGAGTCTCTCTAGCGCTTCTTCTCTCTCCATCTTCTGATCCAAAAGGGTTCCAAATATAGGCACGGCTTTCTCCTCGCGTCCCGGCTGGGATGCCAAATGTCGCGTTCAGCGGCGCAGCGCCCAGGCTCTATTTTGCCCAGACGCCCGAAGTCTCTTATTCTGGTCCCGGGGAGGAAAAAATCCGTGGAATCTCAAAGGTAGAGAAGAGCGATTCCCAAGAAGTCAAATCCGCGGAAGTGTCTAAGGCAGGTATCAACCAAGGCGTAGACCTCTCGAGAGCGGGCCGAGAAACCACACGACTCTAACCAGTCAACTACTTTATTTTTTGTCACGAATATATATACATATAAATATTTACATATGGCAATATTTACATATTATAATGGATTAAATTTACATATATTTAAAAAAATATAAATCTATAAGAAAAATAACATTCTTTTCCCAACACCGACTTTACAGGCAACCATTGTTTTTTTTTTAAGTTCTAATTATTTTGAGAGAAATAAAATTAATTGAAGTATCATTCTAAGATTTATATTTTCACATTTTATTTGTTTTGCTAATGTTCATCAAGTCATGTTTGATTTTTGATGATCATATGGACAAATATTCTCCAATTGGATTTGTTAGTGACATTCACTCACAGCTCACCTAGTGACTTTTCCGTAGCTTTCTTGACTCCTCCTAGCCATCTCATTGTAGGGGTCTTCCTCTCTTCCTTCAATATTTCCTAACATAAACAACTTTTCTAAACCTTTTGCTCTCATTATATGTCTGAAGTAGGTCAGTCTTTGTTTACATATTTGGGATTCTAGGAATCTAACAGGATTAATTTCATTTAAGATTGAAATATTTGTTTTTCTATCTGTCCATGGCACTCTGGGTAGCTTTCTCTATTTCCACATTTCTTGATTCTTTTTTGAGAGACCAACTCTTGAATAAATAAGTTTTTTTTTGCTTATCCTTAGGTACACGTGGTACAGGCCATGATAATCATGGTGGGTAGAAGTAGGCGACTGCTTTTACTGTAAGTGCACCACATGTCTACACATGTGAAAAGCAGTTCGACTTTGCACTTACAAATGTGCCATAGCCCCGTTTGGTTACTTGCACTCGCTGGTGGGGTTGGACTTTTGCAAGAATCGGGGGCCATTGGAACATTTTTTTTAAAACATAAAAATGTGCCCAATGCAGGAATCAAACCCAGGTCGTAGCGGTCGAAAACCAACGGTTTAGACTATCCTTCCACCGACCCCCTTGAATGAATAAGTGATCTCAGGGAATAACAATGCAGCTACTATTTCCTTCTTTTAGAAAAAGGTATCTCCTTATCGTGCAACTGAAAGTTTCTGATGGCTTGCACCATCTTTCGGAACAAATATCAACTATTCATTGAATATTTGTTCCGTCAGATGGCGCAAGCCATCAGCAACTTTCAGTTTCACATTAAAGAGATGCCTTTTTCTTAATTTATCCACCTTATCCCAGTACAATGTGAGTGCAAGTAACTAAACAGGGCTCTGGTACATTTATAAGTGCAAAGTCGAACTGCTTTTCACATGTGTAGACATGTGGTGCACTTACAGTAAAAGCATTCGCCAAATTCTACCCACCATGTTTATCATGGCCTGTACCACATGTACTAGGAATAAGCAAAAAATTTCACATTTGTACTATTTTTTTCACATTCTCTTCTTTGTCCTGAACGAAATGCCTTATCTTTCATAATCTTGTCCAATTTCATCCCTTCCTAGTGCTAGTCTTTTTTTTTACTTCCTTTAAGTAACCTCCCATCTTATCAATACTTTTTTTTTATCCCTAGTACACGTGGTACAGGCCATGATAATCATGGTGGGTACTTAGTGACTGCTTTTACTGTAAGCGCACCACATGTCTACACATGTGAAAAGCAGTTCAACTTTGCACTTACAAATGTGCCAGAGCCCCGTTATGGTTACTTGCACTCGCTGGTGGGGTTGGACTTTTGCAAGAATCGGGGGCCATTGGAGCATTTTTTTTTAAACAGAAAAAAAGTGTCCAATGTGGTAATCGAACCCGGGTCGTAGTGGTCGAAAACAAAACGGTTTAACCAGCCTTCCACCGACCCCCTTAGGATCCTAAGAATATGAAGTGATCAATTCTATCAATTTTTTTTTCTTGTTGAATTTCAAAGTTATTTATATTATCAGGGTAGTTATAATTTTGGTCTTCCAAATAGAAAATGATTGAAGATCCTAAAAAATATAGAAGTATGCAAAGATGTTAATGCAACAAATAGGAAATATTTTAAGGGATAAGTAAAAAAAAATGATACATGTTCTCCTGATTAGGTAATGGAAAATTTTAGCGGGTAAAAAGAGTGGTTAGATATTTAACATTGGCACATTTTTAGGTATACTTATTCTTATAATTTCCATTTATTCTATACTTTATTATTTAGCTTAAGAGGAGTAGACCTCTTTAAAATTCCTGAGTTTAACTGACCCGGTTGATAGATCTCAGCAAGGGCCCCACTCCAAAGATACGGAGGAGTTGTGTCTGTACTCATGTTAGAGTTGGCAGCAAAGGCTTCCATGTTAGGAACAGCCTCAAATTACAGGCAAAGTCAGATTTTCATCAAAGTGTGCCTGGATCATGGTGCCATGATCAACGAAAGCTACACCCCATTCCATGAGATTTAGCTTAAGATGTTGTCCACTTCATTGGGTGCCATTGCCATGTTAGTCACTTTGGAAACTTTTTTAGCTTAAGATAAAACTATAAAAAAGGTTAAAATTGCTGTTATCCTCTACAGTAGAACCTAAATAAGAACACCTGGTTACAGAGCCAAAGTGTCCATTAGAGAAAGAGGCTTCATCTTTCTGGAAAGCAACTAATTGGTCAAAAATGATAATTTTTTTCCTCATCCATGATAAGGCACAATTTGGATTATTCTATATACAGTTACGAGCGTCATGCGTTCTTAATTCTTCAGTTTTCATCTCTGTCACCGTTTGCTTTTTTTTTGGAATGGCGCTCTCCTATTGGTTGGCTACGATCACGCCACCTTTGCCGCCCCCCACTTGCTTTTTGGTTTTTGTAACTATTGTGTTGGAGCGGGTCGCACCTTAAATAAATGCATATATTAGTTAATAACTAAATGGAATCCTCTCTTTCTTTTTCCCAGTAAGAGACGCCTACGGAAGCCAACAGTACATAGACAGATAAAGCACATAGGCTATAGTTATTAACTAACATATGCATTTATTTAAGGCGCCAATTTATAATTGTAACAAATAGTATTTGAATAAAAACATTCAATCGGGTAAAACACGGGCGTTGCCCGGGTCATTCGGCTAGTAGATTATAAACACAACATAACACCAAATCCAAATAAATAGTGTGTGACATTTTGGTAACAGTTTCAGTACTTTTGTCTGAAGATGGTAACAATGCTGTTACCAAAACATCACACACTATTTATTTATTTGGATTTGGTCTTATTACCTTGTGTTTTCCTCATCCATTAATGAGCTCTACTCATCCCCTTAGCAGACACCATCAAAAGTCTCAAGCTTTACAAGTTTGATACCCTAATATAATTGAGTGGAGATAAGAAAGAAGAAGAGAAATGATCATTTTGATGATAAAAACAGTCATTTATAGATAGGTATTTTATAGGGAATAGATCACAGGGCTCTTATATAGTATCAAGTCACAACACAATGATAAGGTTCAATTTGAATTATAAACACAAGGTAAACAAGACCCCTTGGCAGAGCTGACTGCTACAGGACATGTCCCCAGGTGGCGGATAAGGGAACAACCTTCAGATATGAAGGCCAGCTGTGAAACAAGCGAAAAACTCTGACAAATAAGCAGTCGCAGACCAATAGCAACATTGTTAGAAAGAGGAAAAAGATAACTTTAATACTGAGTTCAACTAACCTGGTTGATAGACCTCAGCAAGAGTCCCTCTTCAGGGATACGGAGGAGCTGTGTCTGTACTGTGTTAAGAGTTGGCAGCAAAAATATCTTCTTCCATGTTAGAAATGGCCTCAAATTACAGACAAAGCATTCTGGATAATGTGATCAACAAAAGCTGCACCTCATTCCATGAGATCACTCAAGGAGCATGGGGATACATGGAATTTGTGTAATCTTTGCACAAGGGGATAAGAAACAACTATAGATGATGGTGGTGGTGTCTTGTCCATGGAGCAGATCAGATCGGTCCGTGCACCCTGATCACAATACCGGCCAACTGAGGTGGTGTCTTGCCCATGGAGCAGATCAGATCTGTCCGTTTACAATACCGGCCAACTGAGGTGCCTTGTTTGTATGGATACAACAACAGGTAACCAGACCAAATAAATAAACAGTGTGTAACATTTCGGTCACTGTGTTGTTATCGAAACATTGCATCAAGAAAAGTGGTCTTACTTGAGAGCGAAATGACATTTCATAATGGCTGACTACTCTATTGAACCTAGTACAAAATGATAAAAGTTTTAAACTCAGTATACAGTGATCTTGTTGCAGAACAAATTATCAATAGTATATTCCCTTTCTTTATTCAAACAAGTAAAATGACATTAACTTTAAAAAATGAGATTTTTTATTGTCTTTTAATTATTTAGAAAAAAAATAATTTCTGACAATATCAGAAAAAAAAAAAAACTTTATACAATTAAATACTATATATACATGTATTTAAAAATATATATATATACATATATATATTAAAATATAGGTCAATATTAAATTTTCTGTGATAGAATTTTTACATGAACTCCCTATAGCAAAAGGGAATAACCGAAGTAGCATTTGTAAACATATTATGATTCATCCATATGTTCTTCTTTTACATTTTTCCTATGGAATTCCTTCAGAGCCTTGTTGAACTTGCTTTGAATAGCTTGATTGATGCGTTGCATGTCGTTCAATCCTTGACGAAGGATTTCCTCAGCAGTCTTGTCGCTGTTGGGAAGCGGCACGATCCTAAACCGAAGTTTCTTCTCCGCTGGGTGAGTGACATCGTAGGTACACAGCGCCACCTTCTGGTAGCGAGTGATACAGTACTGCAGACAGTTACCTAAAGTATCATCTTCTGTAGGTAGGATAAAATCTGCGGCCGTACCGTCTGACTGGATTTCTAGCTGATCCATCTGTCCACACACACAAATCTATTAAAATTCAACACATATGTTTATTACCATCAAATCAGACACAATATTCCCACAAGAGATGTTTACGTCAAGAAACAACACTAACTTCAGAGAACTATTTTACATAAACAATTGGGGAATTACAAGGTTTGAGTAGAAGTTTAAAGAAGATAAGAAAGGAATATTATTTATTTAATATTTATTTAAACATCCCAAGGAATCAGAACACATTTTGGGGGTCGGTGGAAGGCTGGTATAAACCGTTGGTTTACGACCGCTAAGACCCAGGTTTGATTCCCGCATTTGGCACTTTTTTTCTGATAAAAAAAAATGCTCCAATGTCGCCCTATTCTTGCAAAAGACCAACCCCACCAGCGAGTGCAAGTAGCCAAACAGGGCTCTGGAATATTTATTTGTAAGTGCAAAGTCGAACTGCTTTTCACGTGTGTAGACATGTGGTGCACTTATAGTAAAAGCAGTCGCCTACTTCTACCCACCCTGATTATCATGGCCTGTACTATAAGCAAAAAAAACGAACACATTTTGGTTTGCATTAGATGCACTGCTACTACTTTAGGAAAGGCTGCTGCTTATCATCAAACAGCTCAAGGAGCATGGACTCATGGAATTTGTGTAATCTTTACACAAGGGGATAAGAAACAACAACAGAATTTTTAGTTGGTTAAGATGATTACCAATTCATCACAACATTGATTAGAAATGGACATAAAGTTTTAATTAAGGTAAATAAACAAATTGGGATTTCAAAAAAACTTCGATTAGAGTGTTGAATTATAGTCGGTTGAATTAAAGAGATAATACTGTTTTTTTTTTTACTAATCCTTTTAGTCTAAATTAGACCAGATCTTGGAGGTCGTGCTCATAAAGAAGCTCAAGAACTCTTCTTGGTTCTCTGTACAGGGATCCTTTGTCCTTTCGTGCACATAATACTGTATAACCTCATTAATTCAACATTTGCCATAATTTTCAATACAGTAGAACCTCCATGAGAGGACACCTCTCTATAAAGGACAACTTTCATTTGGCAAAATTACTATTTTTACTATTTAGCAACTCTCCAGTAAGAGAACACCTCTCTCTAAAGGACACTTTGGCTCTGTAATTAGGTATTCTTTACAGGAAGGTTCTACTGTATCACATATTGGCAAATTTATTACATATTTCTGAAAAGAAAACAAAATGTTGAACACAATAATAAAATCAGAAATTGTTTCAAACATTGAATTATATAATGCATTAGTGGGGCCATCTGTTATGATAAATTGAAACTATTTATGACAACAATTATTTTTTTTTAAATAAAATAAATTTCTACTGTACTTACTGCAATGGAAAATTAATAGGTGGTCCTAGAATAAACTGGCAAAACCGCTGGAAGTGTTCACCACTGATGAGCCAGGCCCTCACATTGATTGTTAATATAAAATATCTTTTCGAAGTTTGGCTTCAGTATCAGTACAGGGTGTACCAGGTAAATTGGGACTAACTTTGACAGTCCATAAAACAAAAACTACTTGAGATTAAAAACTTGTTTTTTTTTTCATTACGTAGCCATATTCATGTAAAATGCAACAGTACATGTGTGCGCAGTGTAGTGATGAAGAGTAACCGAGAATTTGAAAATTGAGCTGCCATCATCGTTGCTCTGCGCGCCGGAAGGAGACCCAAAGAGATAGTGGATTTTCTTAAGTTGCCCAAAACCACTATTTATCGTGTCAAGAAGCAGTTTGATGAGGCCGACAGTAACAAAGAGGGGATAGCTACAAGGAAAAAGCACTCGCGTCGATCGGACAGGGTAAGAGGTGAAGAATTTGTCAAAAATGTCAAGGAGAAGATTGATGGAAACCCTGGGAAGAGCATGAGGGCCATAGCCAAGGAAATGGACGTTGGCTCTATGACAATTGTCAGAACTATCCATGAGGACCTTGGTCTCAAGTCTTATGCCCTTCGGAAAGGTCAGTTGCTGACTGAGAATATGAAGAATAACAGAAAAGGGAAGGCTGCTGCCCTCCTCAACAACCTGAAACACGACTCTTTTGGCATGCTAAGGTTCTTCTCTGACGAAAAGAACTTTGACGTGGACCAAAAGGTAAATCCCAGGAATGATCGCTGGATCTGTAAAGACCCCTCTGAGATACCTGTCGTGATGCACACGAAATTTCCTGCCTCCGTAATGGTCCTTGGCGTTATCAGCAGTGAAGGTGATGTCATGCCTCCCCATTTCTTTGAGAAGGGCCTTAGGATGAACGCTGACACCTACATCAATGTTCTGGAGACCGTTGTGAAGCCTTGGATGGACATGGTGGCCGCAGGAAGGAAGTATGTCTTCCAACAGGACTCAGCTCCAGCCCATAAGGCAAAAAAGACACAATCGTGGCTGACACTTAACGTCCCTAGTCACTGGGGTCCTGATATTTGGCCCCCTAATTCTCCAGATTGCAATCCCTTCGACTACTATGTATGGGGCGTTGTTGAGAGAGATGTCAACAAAGCTCCTCATACCACCATCCAGTCTGTCAAGAAAGCAGTTCACACAGTGATGACCCAAATGGACAAGGTCATCGTCGCCAAGGCCTGTGCTTCATTCCGCACTCGCCTCGAGACTGTTGTAGCTAATAATGGAAACTACATTGAATAAATAAAAACTATATCCTTTTATCTACTACTGTGTCAAATTTCATTCGGATATTTTAATTTTTACTTGCAAAAAATTTCAGTTAAAATACCATTGTTGAAATTCCCAATTTACCTGGTACACCCTGAGGAAAAACAAAACAGCTCAAAGCAATATTATAGCGGTATCGTTGATTAAACTGGCGAAACTACTGGAAGGGTTTTCCACTTATGAGCCAGGCTTTCTAGTTAATTTATCATTGCAGTAGGGCAGTAAAAATTTGTTTTATTTTTGGCGTATAATAGTTTAAATTTCTCACTAAATATATATGTAGATATCGTGTGCAAAAATCTCAATAGTATAATAATTTGGCTTACCGTTCTTCGCTTTATATAAACTTTATATAAAAATTTAGAGATTTACAATATTTGGATTTTATAACCCAGTTTCTTGAAGATCTATAAAAGAGAGCACGTTTTAAATGTTTACTAGGACCATAGTTATAATTTAAAAACATTGACAAATTTATCAAAGAATGATAATAATCTGTTTTTTTTTTTTTTTAAACGATATATATAATTCACTAATTTATAATTAAGATTAAATTTATATTTAGTATACAAAAATTACTGATACCTAAAATGATAAATTTTGTTTGCACATAAAGGAGTATCTTCTCTCCTATTAAAAAAAAAAAAAAAAGGATGAATTTCATATAGATATTATTTATACAGATGTTTTTGTATTTTCATATTTATCTAATTTTTACACATATATTATAACACGATCTTTAACACTTCTTGAATGTTATAAGCACCATTATCTTTTTTTCCTAAGAATAAGTGCCTGAAACTTACACATTTCACATAATTATATAAGTTTAAGATGTTGACCATTATGCTGGCTTGAGTGGAATTTTGCTCCTATATTATTATAAGAAATTTGAAGTACAATATTATTTTTAAAAAGCACTTAAATTTGCCCCCCCCCCAAAAAAAAAAAGATATAGAGAAAAATAAATGAAGCGAAAAAATCAAATTTGTCAAATAAATTGCTCTTGAAATGCAAAAGTTAAAGAATATTCAGAAGACCAAAAACAACTGTTAAAAATATTGTTAAAAATGTAAAAACTTAACATATCACTCTATATTTTGGAGAAAATTATTAGACAAAGGCCAGAATGATCTTATTTTTTAATAATATTTGGTTTTCAATATTTATAGTAGAAATTTGAGAATATATGAATTGATCTAGAGCAACATTGCAATTCTATCAATTTCATTGCATTTAAATACATTTTATTGTTCTCTAGAAAAGGTCTACTAAAAGAAAATACACAAATTCAGTGTTATAATTATTTTAAACTGTTAACTGTAATATGTGACTTTGAGAGGCGGGTGGTTGTACTACTAAACACACAAAACTCTATTAAGACACACTTGTCTTAGAAAAAATTCCCCTTTGTAATTACAAGACAGAAATTGCGGAGAACAGGAAAAATACATGGAACCAGAAAATAAAAATAAGGGCATGTACACATGATATATATATGTCTACTAGCCAATGACCTGGGCAACGCCCGTGTTTTACCCTTTGATGTCTTGCAGCACGTTGGTCTGTTTCACTATCTAGTTTTAGACGTTTAGCTTCAGCTTCACGTTGAAGTCTTGCAGCATGGTGTTCTGCTGTTTCATTGTCAATACGACTTCTATAGGTTTCAGCATTACGCAGAAGTCTTGCAGGACGTTGTTCTGCTGTTTCATTGTCAATACGACTTCTATAGGTTTCAGCATTACGCAGAAGTCTTGCAGCACGTTGTTCTGCTGTTTCATTGTCAATACGACTTCTATAGGTTTCAGCATTACGCAGAAGTCTTGCAGCACGTTGTTCTGCTGTTTCATTGTCAATACGACTTCTAGAAGTTTCAGCTTTACGCAGAAGTCTTGCAGCACGTTGTTCTGCTGTTTCATTGTCAATACGACTTCTAGAAGTTTCAGCTTTACGCAGAAGTCTTGCAGCACGTTGTTCTGCTGTTTCATTACTTAGATGTAGACGTTTAGCTTCAGCATCTCGTTGGAGTCGTTCAGCGCGTTGATCAGCTGTTTCTTGTTGCCTTGCATTTCGCCTTCTTGCGGCAGCTGCGGCCTTTCTTTCCTCTTCAGAGTTATATTTCTTAGGAGGCATGTTTTTTTGCTGTATCAGCTGTCATCGATACAATGATTATTTTAGTAAATAGGTAATATTAAGTAAAAGCAGAAGAATATGGGTAATTAGTAATCAAAGTAATCAATTAGTAATCAAGTTATCAAAATTATTATTTTTTTGGATAATATATCTATGAAATTTATTGAAAATTAAAATATTCTGTTATTTTAAAATATATATTTGTGGAATCTGTGCGAATTACCTTTTGAAATTGATGGGTTGAATTGATTGATGATTGATTGAATTGATGGGCGCAGTCGTTTGAAGTGATAAGGTGTTCTCACAGGGGAAAATAACGAAAAACACAGAATTTGGGTTGGAAAAAGGCTAGCAATCTAGGGAGAAAAGGAGTTGAAGCTATTTTGCTGAGTTGTCTATTGACTATAACTGTTCACATTATTGACGATGGGACTTATCTGTTCGTGGGGGAAAGGGTGGTTGGCTCCTAACTCGTTGCTGTCCAGGTCCCAGCTTGACTCTATGGTGCCACACTCCTAACTGCCTATACTTCGTTCCCGATTGAAGAAGAAAGCTATTCCGGGCTCTCATTGGATGAATTTCCAGGGGTGCTCGATTCCCATTGGTTCCTAACTAATGTTCCTATGCTCTGATTGGGCCTTTGCTGTCCTTTTGTTCTGGACTTGTCCTGACCTGACCCAGGAAATACTAGGTTCTTGAACCCAGTTTTATGAGTTCCTGGATAATAAAACTTGCTAATGATTGCTTCCTCTCTTGGCCTTTCTCTCCCAGATTTCTTAAGCCTTGTCTTTATTAAAATCTTTTAAAACATACATTGCATACATATTGGGGCGGGTTTGCATCCAGTTATGTACAAATTATGACATATTTATTTTTAAAATAAAGTTTTCAATTTTAAAATGTTTTTCTTTCTTTTTTTAAATATAATTTTCATCGATCAGTAGACCTATCTTCCTGTCGGCAAGCACGTGACCTCCCTGTGCGCGCGCATCCGTGACAGAGGCGGCCGACCAATGACTGACTGATCAGGAAAGACTCTCGTGACTATATATAGTAATAATAAAAAGGCATATATATTGAATTGAATAAGAGATGTATTTGCCAATATTTGCCTTTTTTTTAATCTAATGATTTTAAATTTGGATTGTTCTATTTTCAAAATATAAATATATCTATATTAATATGTGAGAAATTATATAAGTATTTGTTCAAAATCTTAATTTATTAGTTAGGTATGAGTACATTTTGTGTAGAAATAGGATTAGTTGACTTTATAATGTAAATTTATTCATTGGTTTGTATCCCTCGATAGCTCAGTTGGCAGAGCGGAGGACTGTAGATGTAATTAAGCGGTGATCCTTAGGTCGCTGGTTCAAATCCGGCTCGAGGGAGTTTTTTTTTGGTAGATGCGCGCGCATCCGTGACAGAGGCCGATGAGGAAAGACGGTCGTGACTATATATAGTAATATTAAGGTTTTAGATAAATAAAAGACAATATACTTTTTTGTTGGAAGAACGAAGCTTTTTTATTTATCTAACTTGTACTTAAATGAATATGCTTTTCCTAAAATCTTATATTTTTTCTTATATATAAAAATTAACATTTAATCTCCCCTGGCTAATATTAATAATCGAACATTTTAAAACTTCCATTAGCTTGGATATATATATATATATATACAACCAAGCCATAATATTTTTATCTCAAAAGGAAACACATCGAAAGTTTGGCAACCCTTCCAAATTTTTAGAAGTAAATAATTATATATAAATATCGATATTTCTCGTGTATTGGTAAATATAAGTCTTTTTTACTTCTTTCTAGTTTTAATTACAATTACAATTAGAAATTATATACCTATTTAACACACACAGTAGTTTAGACATTGTATAGAATTCCTAATTTAAATGTATATAAGGGAATTATCTTATTGAGTCAAATTTTTTTGACAGTTACAACAATGATTGTACACTTTTTTTCTAATTGTATATTTCAATTAAAATAATACACATTGAAAATTTCTATATCAGAAATCATAATGTTTCAGTTGTCAATTTTGATTGGTTTCTATAATGAGTCAAGTGATAATTAATGATTTACAAAAATTAAATAGACAATAATTTTATTCTTTGAAAACACATACTTTGAACACACATATTCGTATTTAATAATAATATATAAAATTTTAATACATTTAATAAATGTAAATTTAAAATTAATTTGGCCTTAAAGTGATTAAACAATAATTATAAAGCTATTTTATAATTTGATACTTAGAAGTGGTTCTATAAGACATTGTATAAAACAAAATATTAGTACAAATTATTTTTCTAAAAGGGAGAAAATTTATTTTTGAAAATTTCTTTTAGCTGGCCACTTTTTTGTTTTTCACAATATGATGTAATCAAGGATCCTAGGTTAACCAAACAAATAATAACTTATTAAATAGGCTTAAGAAATAAACACAAGGTAATAAGTCCAAATCCAAATAAATAAATAGTGTACATAAAATGAAAGGATTCAAAAGCACGAATGTTTCTTTTATACATAATACAAACTTCTACTGTCCTTACTGGGATGAAAAATATATTGGGAGGGCTTGGCTCATCAGTGGTGAACCCTCCCTGCGGTTTCGCCAATTTAGTCCACCAGACCGCTTCTCAGAGCTCTAATACTGTATTGGACTATTCTGCTTATATACGCAGCATTGAAGGGTGGAATCTCAGAAATGGTTTTCAAGAACACTATGGACATAAGCTTATAGGACAGTAGAATTACATTCAAATATTTGCATCGAGCAATGCTCTTCCGCAAACAATAAAGACAAGGCCAGTTAGGCATAAATTAACACAAAGCAATAACACGCCATCTATACACATAAAATGAAAGGATTTAAAAGCACAAATGTTTCTTTTATACATAATAGTAAGAAAACATATACGAGAATCATGGGACGAGTGTCACTCGTCCCATGATTCTCGTATATGTTTTCTTACTGTATTGAATGGGATTCCAGTACTTATAGTTCTATACATAATAGTGTATGACATTTCGGTAACAGTGTTCTTACCAACAACAACAACAACAACAACAACAAAAAGCCTTTATTCAGGGTCACTGACCCTATACAGGATTCACCAGAGGTATGCATAAGAACAAAGCAGTGAGACAAAGGAAACAACGATATATACAGAGTAAAAAGAAAAAAAAAACAAGAAAGAGAAAGAGGGAAGCATGAAAAACAACACAAAAAGAGTAGCAGTAAGAAAGTGAGGAGTGAGTGTCACTTGGCCTTCTTCTGAGATATGGACTTGTGGAAACCATAAAACGCTGTAGCAATATACTTATTCTGGGTCATATTGTCAATTATTGATGGAAGTGAAGCACAGAGTTGCCCAGTTTTGAGCATAAGGGTTCTTCTTTCTTCTTTCAGAGCAGAGCAATCAAAAATATAGTGAGTGATTTCATTTTTTAGTTTTGAATTACAGAAGGTACAAATCGGGTCCTCACCGCAGAGCATCTTGGTGTGGTTTTCTCTAAAAAAACTTGAAAGTATTTTAACTTGCAGTGTTCTTACCATCTTCAGACAAAAGTACTGAATGGATTTTAGTACTTTTTCAGTACTTATGTCTGAAGATGTTAACAATGTTGTTACCGAAACGTCACACGCTATTAAATTTAAAAGAAGACATTGTTTATAAGTTGGACAAGCACACTCTGCTATTGTCAACTGGCCGTGTGGTCTAGCAGTGTCCGGTGACAAGCCTCATTGTTTACACAGTTGGGTAACACAAGGTGGCCACAAAGAGATAAAGAGGTAGAAACATATGGCATCACTACAGAACCTGCAGACAGATTGAAGAATGAGGAAATGAAACTAAAATACACAAGGTAATATGACCAAATCCAAATAAATTGAAACATCACACACCATTTATTTATTTGAATTTGGTCTTATTACCTTGTGTTTATAATCTTGTATAAAATTGTGCCTTATCATAGGTTTAAGATAAAAAGAATATATTAGAACAGAAAAACTTTTAATCATTAATAGATGTCATGTTAGGTTAATGACAAAGGCTGACACATTCTACTTCACCCAGTGGTTGTCAAACAGACACCATCAACAAGCTCTACAAGCTTGATACCCTAATACGATTGAGTGGAGATAAGAAAGAAGAAGAAAGATGTTAGGTTAGGTTTGGTCATGTTAGGTTAGGTTAGGTTGTTTTGAAACTGGGAATCTTTTTACTTACAGCGAGTAGGTCTAGTGTGGAATAATACAATCACTGATGTGTTTCCATGGTGTGAAGAAATGAGAATCTCACCATATATTGCTATAATGAGTATTTCACATGGGGTTGGTGGAAGGGTGATCTAAACCGTTGGTTTTCGACAGCTACGACCCGGGTTCAATTCCCGCATTGGGTACTTTTTTTCTGATAAAAAAAAAAAAAAATGTTCCAATGGCCCCCAATTCTTACAAAAGTTCAACCCCACCAGCAAGTGCAAGTAACCAAAATGGGGCTCTGGCACATTTGTAAGTGCAAAGTTGAACTGCTTTTCACATGTGTAGATATGTGGTGCATTTACGGTAAAGGCTGTCACCAGACATGTGGTAAAAGCAGTCGCCAACTTCTACCCACCATGATTATCATGGCCAGTACCACGTGTACTAGGGATAAGCAAAAAAAAAAGAAAGTATTTTACATCAGCAGAGATGGATAAGATAGGAAAGAGAGGAGGATAAGCACAGAAAATCATCTTTTTACTTCCTGATTTTTGTATAAATGCTACAAAGATACTTTTTCTATCTGAAATGTCTACAAGAGATCTAAGTGCTGACCATATAACACATCTCTTTCTTTAAAATTATCACTGAATTGTTGATACTATTTGAAATATAGAAACAAAAGAGTAACAAGTCCAAATTAATGAAATGTTTGTAATGTTTTAATAATTTAGATTTAGTTTTGTTACCTTTTGTTTGAATTAAATAAATAAACTTATATCACCTTATAAAAGTACAGTAGCACTACCTCTCTGTAAACGACAACACCTAGTTTCAGAGTCAAAATGTCCTTTAGGGTGTCAAGCTTGTAGAACTTGTTGACGATGTCTGCTGGGGATAAGTATAGCTCATCAATAGATGAGTCAATACTTCCTCTCTAACGTGGCATATTGAGCTGTTAGCACTATGAATAAACCAAAAATAATAGTCAAACGAATGGTAAGATATCTTGTAACACATAACAGACTACACCTTTTTCTTTCATATCTCCACTCAATCATATCAGGGTGTCAAACTTGTAGAACTTGTTGATGGTGTCTGCTGTGGTGATGAGTAAAGCTCATCAATGGATGAGTCAATACAGTCAATAATGTGGCCAGACTACACATGTTGATGGGATCATAGATGATGGGATATAAACTTGCAGTAACATGTTAATGATGATTTACATGAAGTTTCTATATTTAGCCAACTTGATGGCTTGAAAGCAGTTACAGTAGAACCCTCCCTGTAAAGGACAACACCTAATTGTAGAGCCAAAGTATCCTTTAAGGAGAGGTGTCCTCTTACCGGAGAGTTTATATAGAGTAAAAATGGCTAATTTTGCACATGAAAACTGTCCTTTTTAAAAAGGTGTCCTCTAGCGTGAGTGTCCTTTCATGGAGGTTCTACTGTATCTCAAAATGAACCTAGAGGGATACAAAAAATAATTATCTTCCTCCAACCATCAGGCTTAAAAAAAAAAAAAAGGGCCAATATGGCTGAATAAAGAATCTTATTGTAAACACAAGGTAATAAGACCAAATCCAAATAAATAAATAGTGTGTGACGTTTCGGTAACAGCGTTGTTACCATCTTCAGACAAAAGTACTGAATCAATTGTGTCTTATCCCATTCAGTACTTTTGTCTGAAGATGGTAACAACGCTGTTACAGAAACGTCACACACTATTTATTTATTTGGATTTGGTCTTATTACCTTGTGTTTATAATTTATAATCCAAATTGTACCTTATCAATCTTATTGGAAATTATCTTATTCATTATACTGCAGCATTAAGACTTTTTGCAATTGTCCTTTAAAACCAAAGTAACAATCTCTACTCACCATCATTTAACAATTTTCCTCTCAAAGAAGGGGTTACTTGTTTTACAACTCTAAAAATCCTGAGTTCAACTGACCCGGTTGATGGTCCTCAGCAAGGGTCCCACTCCAGGAATACAAAGGAGCTGTGTCTGTACTCATGTTAGAGTCAGTAGCAAAGGATCCCATGTTAGGAACAGTCTCAAACTACAGGCAAAGTCAGATTTTCACCAAAGTGTTCCTGGATCATGGTGCCATGATCAATGAAAGCTGCACCCCTATACCCCATTCCATGAGATCATGAACTCATGGAATTCGTGTAATCTTTACACAAGGGGATAAGAAACAACAACAAACTTGGAATAGTGATCTTGGCATTTTCACTATGTTTGTAGCACTCTTTTTTGTTTTTTATCTCTCCCACAAGATACAGTAGAACTACCTCTCTATAAAGGACATGCTTGTTCAACGTTACATATACTAAAATTGGAACAATACAGAATAGATTAGCATGGTCCCTGCTCAAGGATGACACACAAAGCGTTCCATATAAAGGACAGAGGCTTTTAATTTGGATGTTTGTTCTTGTTTACCTTATGTTTCTAATCTATATAACCCAAATTGTACCTTATCATTGGTGCATAAGAGTGAGTGAAAAAAAAAAATTATTGGATAATTTTTATTTCTCTCAATATCTTGTTTAGAAATCTACTTATATAATTGCCTTATTCTGTCTGTGTGAAGTTCACGGATAGATTTTGGTCAGAATGGATAAAATAAAAAAAGTGTCAAGGGATGGGAATCGAACCTACGACCTTCCGCTTACCGGGCAGATGCCATGACCACTAGGCCACATGACCACAATTTATAATTGTAACGAATAGTATTTGAATCAAAACATTCAATCGGGTAAAACACGGGCGTTGCCCGGGTCATTCGGCTAGTATTAGATATAGTCCAACTTCTTAATTATTATAAATTAGAAACAAAAAGGTAATTACACCAAATCCAAGTTATTTAAAATGTTTGTGACATTTCAGTAACAACGCTGTTACCAAAATGTCGCAAACATTTCAATAATTACCTTTTGTTTTGTTTTTCACTTCTTGAAAAATTGACCTTTCTATTGAGGTTATCTCAAACCTTTGTGTACAATTAAAGATACCTTAATATAGGGTAAATACAAGGTAACAAAACCAAATAAATAAATAATGTTCGACATTTCGGTAACAGCGTTGTCACCATCATCAGACAAAAATACTGAATGAATCTTCTTCTTCTTCTTTCTTATCTCCACTCAATCATATTAGGGTATCAAGTTGTGACCCTTGATGGTGTCTGTTTGACAACCATCATGACTGGGTGAAGTAGAATGCGTCTGCCTTTGTCATTAAGACTGAGAGCACTACTCAGTGGCAGGCCGACTTAGCTCCAAAAGAAATGGCCGCCTCTGACATGAGGAACAGACGCCATGTGCAGCTGCTCCTAACATGGAGTACAAACGCTGAATGAATGATGGTAACAAATGCTGTTACCGAAACATCACACACTATTTATTTATTTGGATATTGTTTTATTACCTTGTGTTTACATTCTATAATTCAAATTGTTCCTTTTTAATAATAGAGGGATTTTATTGTATTTAGGGCCACTCAGTAACAGTATTTGATTTCCAGACTTAAGTCTGGTCATCTACAGACAATGACTTTCCAGAATGGTTGCAAGGTTTTCCTACTATGTACTAAGTGTCAACCTGCAACCCACATCATTGACTGTATCAGCTCATCTATTGATGAGCTCTACTCATCCACAGACACCATCAACAAGCTCTACAAGCTTGATACCCTGATTTGATTGAGTGGAGATAAGAAAGAAGAAGAAGAAAGACCATTCAGCTAAATTCACCCCCTAATTTATGGGAACATTGAATGCTGTAACTCCTACGTGCCAAATGGATGTGACCTTGAGAGAAGGAAGCAATCTGAGGTTTCTCTCCAATTTGCATATGCTGGGTGTCTGCCTACTTACATAATGTTGTGATCACTCTCCCCTCACCTATTTACACATTGTTTGTTGTCAATTGTGGCTCCTTGTTAAATATTTGACAGACATTGTTAGGGAAATATTCACAGTAACACTTTAAAGTGGCAAATTTGAGGTGTAAATGGAGAAATCTTCATAGAAATTATATAAAGAAATGTGAAAATGTGTTTTTTTTTTTAAAAACGCTGAGAGGGTTTACCATTAATGAACCAGGCCCTCCCATTCATTTTTAATTGCAGTAAGGGCAGTAGATAATGGTTTAATTTTTAAAAGAATCTTACACGTCTATAATAGTTTCATTTTCTCTATAACCTCAAGGTAATAAGACCAAATCCAAATAAATAAATAGTGTGTGATGTTTCGGTAACAGCGTTTTTACCATCTTCAGACAAAAGTACTGAATGAGAAATTTTACCACAGCATGTTTTAAATTCAGCATGTTTCAGTACTTTTGTCTGAAGATGGTAACAACTATGTTACCAAAACGTCACACACTATTTATTTATTTGGATTTGGTCTTATTACCTTGTGTTTATAAAATTCAACACTTACTATAATTTAACTCTTTTTTTTTTTAAGAAACACAAGGTTATAAATAAGACCAAATACACGGTAAATAAATAGTGTGTGATGTTTTGGTTACAGTGTTGTTACCATCATCAGACAAAAGTTCTGAATGTTGGTGGTAATAACGCTGTTACTGAGGCATCACACGTTATTTATTTATTTGTATTTGTGGTCTTATTACCTTGTGTTTATAATCTATATAATCCAAATTGTACCTTATTAATGTTTAATTCAATCTTTAGTTACAAATAGGCAAGTAAAAATAATGAGATAAGTGGAGAGCAATTATTCACCCAGTATTCATTTAAAAAATATATATATACATACATACATGTATACATGTCATAATGTATGTTCTTCCAGGAATAATAAAGTAAATCTACAGTTAACCAGAGAGAGACGTAGATAGAAGGTAGCTAAAATACGGCCATTTTGGGCCACTGGCCACATTCCGGGGGGGGCCTTTTCTTGGAACCTCAGGACTATTTTTGGACAGTCGGGGGGTGGTGTGCGACACAAACGGTCGTTCAGCGGATATAACCTCGCGCTCTCTCTCGCTGGTTGCCTGGAATTCCTCTTCCAAACTTGTGGTTTCCTTATTTCTCTCTCCCCACATTATTATCATATTGCCACATACATGTATATTCATTCATGAGCTTCTTTTTCCCAAGGAAAATGCTGATAGTACCCTGTAAGGGCTTCTAATCCAGGCATACAGAATGAGCATACAGAGTCTGTGCTCCATGTTAGGAGTGGCTGCACACGGCATCTGTTCCTCATGTCAGAGTTAGCCATTTTTTTTTGGAGCTAAGTCGACCTGCTACTGAGTAGTGCTCTTAGTCTTAATGACAAAGGCAGACTCTTTCTACTTCACCCAGTCATGATGGTTGTCAAATCTCCCCAAGGAAGATTGTGGTTGGGTTTGGAGGAGAACAGAAAGAATGAGTGATAAGTCGACAGAATGAAGAAATGTTGAGAAGATAAGAGAGAAGAATGAGACTGGATGAAGGTCTTTCTTATCACTGAAGTAGAATGCGTCTGATTTTGTTATTAAAACTGGGAGCACTACTCAGTAGCAGGCTGACACCAGAAAAAAGTAAAAGAATTGAATGGTATATACATATTAAAGAGGAAATATGTAGTTATGAAGAAATTTCTGAAGGGTTGGAATGAATGAGAGTATAGAAGGATTGTAAGAAGAATAATTGGACTGGATGGGAAGTTATGAAGAAACAAAGAGAAGAACTCAAGATAGAGAAGTATGACGTCACTGGAGACCTGGACAAGAACAGAGAAACTGAAGAATTGGACTGATGGACTGGATGGGAAGTTATGAAGAAATAAAGAGAAGAACTCAAGATAGAGAAGTATGACGTCACTGGAGACCTGGACAAGAACAGAGAAACTGAAGAATTGGACTGATGGACTGGATGGGAAGTTATGAAGAAATAAAGAGAAGAACTCAAGATAGAGAAGTATGACGTCACTGGAGACCTGGACAAGAACAGAGAAACTGAAGAATTGGACTGATGGACTGGATGGGAAGTTATGAAGAAATAAAGAACTCAAGATAGAGAAGTATGACGTCACTGGAGACCAGGACAAGAACAGAGAAACTGAAGAATTGGACTGATGGACTGGATGGGAAGTTATGAAGAAATAAAGAACTCAAGATAGAGAAGTATGCCGTCACTGGAGACCTGGACAAGAACAGAGAAACTGAAGAATTGGACTGATGGACTGGATGGGAAGTTATGAAGAAATAAAGAGATCAAGATAGAGAAGTATGACGTCACTGGAGACCTGGACAAGAACAGAGAAACTGAAGAATTGGACTGATGGACTGGATGGGAAGTTATGAAGAAATAAAGAGAAGAACTCAAGATAGAGAAGTATGACGTCACTGGAGACCTGGACAAGAACAGAGAAACTGAAGAATTGGACTGATGGACTGGATGGGAAGTTATGAAGAAATAAAGAGAAGAACTCAAGATAGAGAAGTATGACGTCACTGGAGACCTGGACAAGAACAGAGAAACTGAAGAATTGGACTGATGGACTGGATGGGAAGTTATGAAGAAATAAAGAACTCAAGATAGAGAAGTATGACGTCACTGGAGACCAGGACAAGAACAGAGAAACTGAAGAATTGGACTGATGGACTGGATGGGAAGTTATGAAGAAATAAAGAGATCAAGATAGAGAAGTATGACGTCACTGGAGACCTGGACAAGAACAGAGAAACTGAAGAATTGGACTGATGGACTGGATGGGAAGTTATGAAGAAATAAAGAGATCAAGATAGAGAAGTATGACGTCACTGGAGACCTGGACAAGAACAGAGAAACTGAAGAATTGGACTGATGGACTGGATGGGAAGTTATGAAGAAATAAAGAACTCAAGATAGAGAAGTATGACGTCACTGGAGACCTGGACAAGAACAGAGAAATTGAAGAATTGGACTGATGGACTGGATGGGAAGTTATGAAGAAATAAAGAGAAGAACTCAAGATAGAGAAGTATGACGTCACTGGAGACCTGGACAAGAACAGAGAAACTGAAGAATTGGACTGATGGACTGGATGGGAAGTTATGAAGAAATAAAGAACTCAAGATAGAGAAGTATAACGTCACTGGAGACCTGGACAAGAACAGAGAAACTGAAGAATTGGACTGATGGACTGGATGGGAAGTTATGAAGAAATAAAGAACTCAAGATAGAGAAGTATGACGTCACTGGAGACCAGGACAAGAACAGAGAAACTGAAGAATTGGACTGATGGACTGGATGGGAAGTTATGAAGAAATAAAGAGATCAAGATAGAGAAGTATGACGTCACTGGAGACCTGGACAAGAACAGAGAAACTGAAGAATTGGACTGATGGACTGGATGGGAAGTTATGAAGAAATAAAGAACTCAAGATAGAGAAGTATAACGTCACTGGAGACCTGGACAAGAACAGAGAAACTGAAGAATTGGACTGATGGACTGGATGGGAAGTTATGAAGAAATAAAGAGATCAAGATAGAGAAGTATGACGTCACTGGAGACCTGGACAAGAACAGAGAAACTGAAGAATTGGACTGATGGACTGGATGGGAAGTTATGAAGAATTAAAGAACTCAAGATAGATAAGTATAACGTCACTGTAGACCTGGACAAGAACAGAGAAACTGAAGAATTGGACTGATGGACTGGATGGGAAGTTATGAAGAAATAAAGAACTCAAGATAGAGAAGTATAACGTCACTGGAGACCTGGACAAGAACAGAGAAACTGAAGAATTGGACTGATGGACTGGATGGGAAGTTATGAAGAAATAAAGAACTCAAGATAGAGAAGTATGACGTCACTGGAGACCTGGACAAGAACAGTGAAACTGAAGAATTGGACTGATGGACTGGATGGGAAGTTATGAAGAAACAAAGAGAAGAACTCAAGATAGAGAAGTATGACGTCACTGGAGACCTGGACAAGAACAGAGAAACTGAAGAATTGGACTGATGGACTGGATGGGAAGTTATGAAGAAATAAAGAACTCAAGATAGAGAAGTATGACGTCACTGGAGACCTGGACAAGAACAGAGAAACTGAAGAATTGGACTGATGGACTGGATGGGAAGTTATGAAGAAATAAAGAACTCAAGATAGAGAAGTATGACGTCACTGGAGACCTGGACAAGAACAGAGAAACTGAAGAATTGGACTGATGGACTGGATGGGAAGTTATGAAGAAATAAAGAACTCAAGATAGAGAAGTATGGCATCACTGGAGACCTGGACAAGAACAGAGAAACTGAAGAATTGGACTGATGGACTGGATGGGAAGTTATGAAGAAATAAAGAACTCAAGATAGAGAAGTATGACGTCACTGGAGACCTGGACAAGAACAGAGAAACTGAAGAATTGGACTGATGGACTGGATGGGAAGTTATGAAGAAATAAAGAACTCAAGATAGAGAAGTATGACGTCACTGGAGACCTGGACAAGAACAGAGAAACTGAAGAATTGGACTGATGGACTGGATGGGAAGTTATGAAGAAATAAAGAACTCAAGATAAAGAAGTATGACGTCACTGGAGACCTGGACAAGAACAGAGAAACTGAAGAATTGGACTGATGGACTGGATGGGAAGTTATGAAGAAATAAAGAACTCAAGATAGAGAAGTATGACGTCACTGGAGACCTGGACAAGAACAGAGAAACTGAAGAATTGGACTGATGGACTGGATGGGAAGTTATGAAGAAATAAAGAACTCAAGATAGAGAAGTATGACGTCACTGGAGACCTGGACAAGAACAGAGAAACTGAAGAATTGGACTGATGGACTGGATGGGAAGTTATGAAGAAATAAAGAGAAGAACTCAAGATAGAGAAGTATGACGTCACTGGAGACCTGGACAAGAACAGAGAAACTGAAGAATTGGACTGATGGACTGGATGGGAAGTTATGAAGAAATAAAGAACTCAAGATAGAGAAGTATGACGTCACTGGAGACCTGGACAAGAACAGAGAAACTGAAGAATTGGACTGATGGACTGGGTGGGAAGTTATGAAGAAATAAAGAGAAGAACTCAAGATAGAGAAGTATGACGTCACTGGAGACCAGGACAAGAACAGAAAAACTGAAGAATTGGACTGGATGGGAAGTTATAAAGAAATAAAGAAGACAAGAGGCTGCTGGGAACCTGCTCAAGAGCCTTCCAAGATGGTGGTCAGTCTGACCAGACCGGAGTCTTATCACCGGTGAGAGATGTTTGCTGTCCTACTTGACGGCCACGTGACGTTTATCTCTCTCACTCCACGGCTCCTCCACAAGGTACAGATGGACGTCAACCCCCCCCCACCCATCTTCTTCTGTTGACACAACTTTTTTGTTGTTGTTGTGTTTTCTGATGAGGTCACATGTCACCTGTTGATGACCTGTGGTGCAATGGCCACTGTTGATCACCTCTGCTGGTCTGTGGCTTCCAGAATTCCTTCCTCACCAATATTTTCCTAGAAAAATTCTTGATTTATTTTATTCCGATTATTTTTTTTTAGAGAAGTTGTATATAAGTTTAGAAATCTATTCTAATTGGGTTTAAGCCACTTTGGATAAAGGGGTAAGTTTGTCTCAATTGTTTAGTCGAGATTGTGCCTGTTTGTAATCTCCAATGATATTTTCCATTATAGATACAAGTGGAATCTAGTTATACACAGAGCAGAGGACAATGTAAAGGACAATATTTAGTTGCAAAGCAAAAATATCCTCTTACCAGAGAGTTGTTAAATAGTAAAAATGGTAATTTTGGCGATAAAAATTGTCCTTTGTAGGGAGGTGTCCTCTAATGGGAGTATCCTCTAATAGAGGTTTTACTGTAACAGCCTCTTTTAAAACAATAGCATCGTTATAACCTCATGTTTCTAAGGTCCAAATTTGAAGTCTCCAATTATTTGTCGAGTTTATAATCCAATGATATTCTTCACAACATACAGTAGAACCTCCATGAAAGGACACTCTTAATTAAGGACAGCTCTCTACAAAGAACAGTTTTCATCTCCAAAATTGCCATTTTTTACTATATAGTAACTCTCTGGTATGAGGACACCTCTCTCCCTAAAGAACACTTTGGCTCTGCAACTAGGTGTTGTACTTTACAGAGAGGTAGTTCTACTGTGTACATTACAGTAGAATCATGTTATAACAGCAACTTGGTTATATCACCATAATAGAGGTCCCAAATGTGGTTATAACAGAAGAAAATCTTGGTTCCAAGTTATGTTGTTATAACGAGGGTTGACTTCATATATATTTTGTCCTAATTAACAGTAAAATAATCTCTTTGTAAGAGTACATGGTTTTATCACAATTTTTTCCTTCATTATAGCCAAGAGCTCTGGTTCATCATGTGTTTTTTTGGGGGTCGGTGGAAGGCTGGTCTAAACCATTGGTTTTCGACCACTACGACCCGGGTTCGATTCCCACATTGGACACTTTTTTCTGATAAAAAAAAAAATGCTTCAATGGCCCCCGATTCTTGTAAAAGTCCAACCCTACCAGCAAGTGCAAGTAACCAAACGGGGCTTTGGCATATTTGTAAGTTCAAAGTTGAACTGCTTTTCACATGTGTAGACATGTGGTGCGCTTACAGTAAAAAGCAGTCGCTAACTACCCACCATGATTATCATGGCCTGTACCACGTGTACTAGGCATAAGCAAAAAAAAAAAAATGTTTCTTAATCCATTGAAAAAAGAAAATCTTTGCTATTAAGGTCTCTCTCGAGCCTTGTTTCTCTTCATCCAACTCTAATTAAGGGGTGTCACTCAACTTTGTTGTTTTCATATTTTATGACAAATGATAAAGTCTTCCTTTCTTATCCCAGTTCCTAAAAATGTTGGCAATGTTTCACCAAGGCGATAGGAATTCCAGGATGGGTAAATGTGGAGGTGGTGTTCTCTTATCACACGGAGTAATTAGTTGTGTTTCCTGTTGTGATGGAAGCATCACACCAAGTAGGATGTTAACATTTAGCTGGACTTAGTAAGACAGCCTTCATGTCTAAGGTACCAGGAGTACAAGACTCCAGACATACTGTCCTGTCCAGTGTCACCTCCCCGCCATACTGAGTCAGTTAACAGGACTTTGGTACTGTTGATGGGAACATCACACAAAAGTAGGACTTTGCCTGCTAACATTTAGCTGGGCTTAGTAGGACAGCCTTCATGTCTAAGGTACCAGGAGTACAAGACTCCAGACATACTGTCCTGTCCAGTGTCACCTCCCCGCCATACTGAGTCAGTTAACAGGACTTTGGTACTGTTGATGGGAACATCACACAAAGGTAGGATGTTAACATTTAGCTGGGCTTAGTAGGACAGCAGCCTTCATGTCTAAGGTACCAGGAGTACAAGACTCCAGACATACTGTCCTGTCCAGTGTCACCTCCCCGCCATACTGAGTCAGTTAACAGGACTTTGGTACTGTTGATGGGAACATCACACAAAGGTAGGATGTTAACATTTAGCTGGGCTTAGTAGGACAGCAGCCTTCATGTCTAGGGTACCAGGAGTACAAGACATACTGTCCTGTCCAGGGTCACCTCCCCACCATACTGAGGCAGTTAACAGGACTTTGGTGTTGTTGATGGGAACATCACACCAAGGTAGGACTTTGTCTGTTAACATTTAGCTGGGCTTAGTAGGACAACCTTCATGTCTAGGATACCAGGAGTACAAGACATACTGTCCTGTCCAGGGTCACCTCCCTGCCATACTGAGTCAGTTAACAGGACTTTGGTACTGTTGATGGGAACATCACACAAAGGTAGGATGTTAACATTTAGCTGGGCTTAGTAGGACAGTCTTCATGTCTAGGGTACCAGGAGTACAAGATATACTGTCCTGTCCAGGGTCACCTCCCCACCATACTGAGTCAGTTAACAGGGCTTTGGTACTGTTGATGGGAACATCACACTAAGGTAGGATGTTAACATTTAGCTGGGCTTAGTAGGACAGCAGCCTTCATGTCTAGGGTACCAGGAGTACAAGACATACTGTCCTGTCCAGGGTCACCTCCCTGCCATACTGAGTCAGTTAACAGGACTTTGGTGTTGTTGATGGGAACATCACACAAAGGTAGGATGTTAACATTTAGCTGGGCTTAGTAGGACAGCAGCCTTCATGTCTAGGGTACCAGGAGTACAAGACATACTGTCCTGTCCAGGGTCACCTCCCTGCCATACTGAGTCAGTTAACAGGACTTTGGTGTTGTTGATGGGAACATCACACAAAGGTAGGATGTTAACATTTAGCTGGGCTTAGTAGGACAGCAGCCTTCATGTCTAGGGTACCAGGAGTACAAGACATACTGTCCTGTCCAGGGTCACCTCCCTGCCATACTGAGTCAGTTAACAGGACTTTGGTGTTGTTGATGGGAACATCACACAAAGGTAGGATGTTAACATTTAGCTGGGCTTAGTAGGACAGCAGCCTTCATGTCTAGGGTACCAGGAGTACAAGACATACTGTCCTGTCCAGGGTCACCTCCCCACCATACTGAGGCAGTTAACAGGACTTTGGTGTTGTTGATGGGAACATCACACCAAGGTAGGACTTTGTCTGTTAACATTTAGCTGGGCTTAGTAGGACAGCCTTCATGTCTAGGGTACCAGGAGTACAAGACATACTGTCCTGTCCAGGGTCACCTCCCCACCATACTGAGGCAGTTAACAGGACTTTGGTGTTGTTGATGGGAACATCACACCAAGGTAGGACTTTGTCTGTTAACATTTAGCTGGGCTTAGTAGGACAGCCTTCATGTCTAGGGTACCAGGAGTACAAGACATACTGTCCTGTCCAGGGTCACCTCCCTGCCATACTGAGTCAGTTAACAGGACTTTGGTACTGTTGATGGGAACATCACACAAAGGTAGGATGTTAACATTTAGCTGGGCTTAGTAGGACAGTCTTCATGTCTAGGGTACCAGGAGTACAAGATATACTGTCCTGTCCAGGGTCACCTCCCCACCATACTGAGTCAGTTAACAGGGCTTTGGTACTGTTGATGGGAACATCACACTAAGGTAGGACTTTGTCTGTTGATATTGAATCCTGAATTGGGCACTTTTCTTCTAATAAAAAAAAAGTACTCCAATTGCCCTCGATTCTTGCAAAAGTCCAACTCCACCAGCGAGTGCAAGTAATCAAACGAGGCTCTCTGACTCACTTATAAGTGCAAAAGTTGAACTGCGCTTTTCCTATGTGTAGACCTATGGTGCAGTAAAAGCAGTCACCAATTACTATCCACCATGATTATCATGGCCGGTACCCCACGTGTTTTAGGGAGATAATTAATAGATTCACCAAGTAATAAGAGATAAGTACAGTATAACATCTTTTAAATTCAACATTTACTCAAGGTAATAAGACCAAATCCAAATAAATAAATAGTGTGTTTTGTTTCGTTAACAACACTGTTACCAGTATTTTGTCACACACTATTCATTTATTTGGATTTGGTCTTATTATTTTGCATTTCTAATCCATAATCCAAATTGTACCTTATCATTCAACACTTACTATAATTCAACTGCAGGAGTGGACTTCAGAGGGATTGGTTATTAACCATGGAGATAAGCACCACCACCATAATTCAAATAAGTCGGTGGATGAGAGGGTAACACCCTCGATTCCCGACAGTCATGAACCAGGATTGAATCCCGCGTTAACATTTTGTTTAATATGTGTGAATAACCTTCACATATTATTCACTGTTTCAATTATCATGAACTAGGTTTCTCTTGCTGAGCGGTACCTATTTATGTGATTTTGAACCAGAACCATAATTCAACCATTTTTATGAATACCCCAATCTACCTATATTTACTTTTATTTTAACCGGCTGTAATTCAACACAAGACATTAAAACCCCCTTGTTGGCAACAAAATGTCTGCTAGCAGAGAATGTTGAGTTGATTAATCATCTTAACAAGGGAACAACAGTCCTGGATTTCCAGACTTAAGTCTAATATAAGGCAATAATGTGCCATCTATATATAGAAAATATTAAAGCACAAATGTTTCTTTTACACATTAAACAAATTTCTACTGTCCTTACTGCAATGAAAAAAAATATTGGGAGGGCTTGGGTCATCAGTAGTAAACCCTCCCAGTGGTTTCTCCAATTTAATCTACCAGACCGCTTCTTAGAGCTCTAATACTGTAACACTGAAGGGTGTGGAATCTCAGAAATGGTATTCAAGCAAACTATGGACATAAAATTTTAGGACAGTTAGGTCATCTAAGGACAATGACTTTCCAGAATGGTTGCAAGGTTTTCCCACTATGTACTAAGTGTCAACCTGCAATTCACATAATTGACTGTATTGACTCATCCATTGATGAACTCTACTCATCCCCAGCAGACAACATCAACAAGCTCTACAGGCTTAATACCCTGATATGATTGAGTGGAGATAAGAAAGAAGAGAAGAAGAAGACACATCCCCAGCAGACACCATCAACAAGCTCTACAGGCTTGATACCCTGATATGATTGAGTGGAGATAAGAAAGAAGAGAAGAAGACACATCCCCAGCAGACACCATCAACAAGCTCTACAGTCTTGATACCCTGATATGATTGAGTGGAGATAAGAAAGAAGAGAAGAAGACACATCCCCAGCAGACACCATCAACAAGCTCTACAGTCTTGATACCCTGATATGATTGAGTAGAGATAAGAAAGAAGAGAAGAAGACACATCCCCAGCAGACACCATCAACAAGCTCTACAGGCTTGATACCCTGATATCATTGAGTGGAGATAAGAAAGAAGAGAAGAAGACACATCCCCAGCAGACACCATCAATAAGCTCTACAGGCTTGATACCCTGATATGATTGAGTGGAGATAAGAAAGAAGAGAAGAAGACACATCCCCAGCAGACCCCATCAACAAGCTCTACAGGCTTGATACTCTGATATGATTGAGTGGAGATAAGAAAGAAGAAGAGAAGATCATCTTAAACCAACTTTTTATTCACAATACAGACTTTAAATCAAGATATCTGATCCGTTGAGGTGTTGAATTAAAGAAGTTGGACTGAATTCTCTATACATAATGTTTCAGGTAACTACATTGATAAGGCACAATTTGGAATATAAACACAAGAGGTAATAAAAACAAATTCAAATAAATAAATGGTGTGCTATGTTTCAATTTATTTGGATTTGGTCTTATTACCTTGTGTATATAGTTTCATTTCCTCATTCTTCAATCTGTCTGCAGGTTCTGTAGTGATGTTTCTACCACTTTATCTCTTCATAGCCACCTTGTGTTACCTAACTGTGTAAACAATGAGCCTTGTCACCAGACACTGCTAGACCACACAGCCAGTTGACAATAGCAGAGTGTGCTTGCAATTTCTAAACAATGTCCTTTCTTTGATTTAATAATATAAAAAAAAAAATTAAAAATGCTCCAATGGCCCCCCCCCCGATTCTTGCAAAAGTCCAACCCCACCACCGAGTGCAAGTAACCAAACGGGGCTCTGGCACATTTGTAAGTGCAAAGTCGAACTGCTTTCACATGTGTAGACATGTGGTGCGCTTACAGTAAAAGCAGTCGCTAACTACCCACCATGATTATCATGGCCTGTACCACGTGTACTAGGGATAGGAAAAAAAAAAGAATCCAAGGTTGAATTTCTTGTACAATTTTATTTCTCTAGCTTTTGGGTTAACATTCCCTTCAACAGGAGCTATTAGTAGTATGTGTTGTTACTGAAACATCACGCATTATTAATTTATTTGGATTTGGTCTTATTTACATCTATAATCCAAATTGTACCTTATCATCTTTCAGAGTTATTGTCTGAATCCTGATATACATGCTAAAAGGTAACCTTCCTTAAGTTTTGTCCATGATTGTCTGAATCCTGATATACATGCTAAAAGGTGCAACTTCCTTAAGTTTTGTCCATGAGTGTATTGTCTGAATCCCAATATACATGCTGAAAGGTACAACTTCCTTAAGTTTTATCCATGAGTGTATTGTCTGAATCCCGATATACATGCTAAAAGATACAACTTCCTTAAGTTTTGTCCATGAGTGTATTGTCTGAATCCCGATATACATGCTAAAAGGTACAACTTCCTTAAGTTTTGTCCATGAGTGTAATCATGGTTATTTTTTTATATACAGTATATAAACTCTTGATTAGGTCCAATTGGGATTATATATTAGAAAAACACAAGGTAACAAGGCAAAATTCAAATAAATAGTGTTTGACGTTTCGGTAACAACGTTTTCTCAGTGCCAAAGTGTCTTTTAGGGAGAGATGTCCTCTTACAATAGAGTTGCGAAATAGTAAAAAATGCTAATTTTGATAATAAAAACTGTCTTTTGTAGAGAGGTGTCCTCTCTCAGGGATGTTCTACTGTATTAATTTTTTTTAATGATTTGTTGAAAACAGGTACAATTGGATTATAGATTAGAACAACAAGGTAATAAGACTATTAAATAACTATTATATAACTATTGGTCTTATTACCTTGTAGTTTACGATTTGTTATTTTGGTAAATGTTACACAAGAGACTAGTGAAACAACTCTAAGAACCTGTCAAATTTTTCAATAGATAGGTGCCGTTGCTTGTGACTATTCTATATACAGTTATCAGCGTCATGCGTTCTGTCACCATTTGCTGCGCCACCACGTGGCGCGACGGTGACCTTGAGTGACGTAATGACAGGGTAGGAACAAGAAATCACTTGCTATCATTATCATATCATTTTATGTATATATCAGAGATTTAAAATATATTCATACAAAAAATCTAAATAATACAATTTTCAAATATCGTTGTGAAAATTTACATTTTTATTTTTGTATTTTAAAAACACACACAAAGATTGAAGGCGGGACGTTTCAAAAGAGTGCCATCCACGACGCCAATTTATAATTGTAAAGAATAGTATTTTAATAAAACATTTAATCGGGTAAAACCCGGGTCATTCGGCTAGTTTTTACATAAATAAGATGGTAGTTGCTTGTCATGGACAGTTTGGATTGTTGAAGAAAGAAAGAGAGAAAAGGTTTTAAAATAAAATAAAAAAAAGATGCTCATTTGAAATAAAGAGATAGGAAGAGAAAGATAAATAATTTTACATTCTGTGATAAAAAAAGGAGCTTGAGTTAATCTGAAGTGGCTACTGGGTGAAGAGGTCTGTTGCTCAACACTGTGGCGAAATCTTCCCCTACTCCACTGTTATGGCAGCAGTGGCAATAGCTGATTGGTCGCAACATCGGAGACTTATTGGTTGTGCATTCTCTATTTAAGACTGACTCTGGAGACCAGAAATATACCTGCAGTCTTAAATCCCAATTTAATCTTACAGTAATAAGACACAATTTGGATTATAGATTATAACCACAAGGTAATAAGACCAAATTCCTATGAGCTGAAGAAAATGAATTCACACACTATTTATTTATTTGGATTTGGTCTTATTACCTTGTGTTTATAATCTTACAGTAGAAAAACCTCCATGAGAGGACACTCTTTCTAGAGGATATCTCTCAATAAAGGATGGTTTTCCTCATCAAAATGGACCATTTTTTACTAATTAGAAACTCTTTGGTAAGAGAGGACAACTCTCTCTAAAGGACACTTTGGCTTTGTAACTTGGTATCGTTCTTTACAGAGAGGTTCTAAACACAAGGTAATAAGACTAAATCCAAATAAATAAATAGTGTGCGACGTTTCGGTAATAGTGTTGTTACCGAAATGTCACACACTATTTATTTATTTGGATTTGGTCTTATTACCTTGTGTTTATAATCTACTAGCCGAATGACCCGGGCAACGCCCGTGTTTTACCCGATTGAATGTTTTGATTCAAATACTATTTGTTGCAATTCTAAATTGGCGCCTTAATTAATTGCATATGTTAGTTAATAACTATAGCCTACCGCCCGCCATGCGCGCGCACAGGGAAGTCACGTGCTCGCCGGCAGCCAACGGGCACGCGCCGCCGGCAGGGGGGGGGTGCCAAAGGTGGCATGACCGTAGCCAACCAATAAAAGCAAACGGTGACAGAGTCGGTCGGTTGATTGATTAGGAAAGACGCTCGTAACTGTATATATTATAATCCAAATTGTGCCTTATCAGAGAGGTTCTACTGTAGTTTAAAGGTTTTGAAAGTTATTTTTCTCTCCACACATGCAGTGTGTAATTTTCCTAAGTCCTAAATCAGACTTTCACCAAAGTGTGCCTGAATCATGGTTCCATGATCAACGAAAGCTGTACCCCTACACCCCATTCCTATCAAGCTTGAGAAGTATGGACTCATAGAATTTGTGTAATCTCTACACAAAGGGATAAGAAACAACAACAAATCAATGTGTGTGAACTATGGATAACTGCTTGTTACCAATTTGAGACAAAAGTACTGAATGTGATGGTAACATGGAATGATGATGGTAACACTATTTATCTATATTTGGTCTTATTACCTTATGTGGTTTTAATCTATAATCTTCAAAGAGTGTATACTTTATCAATTTGGATTTTTTTCTATGAAAAATAGACATTTCGGCCATTTAGAGTTTTTTATTTTCTCAACGTTTCGACAAAAATATTTTGTCTTCATCAGGAGAAGTAAATAAAAATGAAGCATTTGTCAAGGCGTTTATCAATTTGGATCAATAGATTATAAACACAAAGTAATAAGACCAAATCCAAATAAATAAATACAGTAGAACCTCCATGAGAGGACACTCACGCTATAGGATACTTCTCTATAAAGGATAGTTTTTATTTGAAAAATTACCATTTTGCCTATTTAGGAACTCTCTGGTAAGAGGAAACCTCTCGCTAAAGGACACTTTAGCTCTGCAACTAGGTTTCCTTTTACAGAGAGGTTCTACTGTAGTGTGTGATGCTTTGGTAACAACACTGTTACCGAAACATCACACACTATTTATTTGGATTTGGTCTTATTACCTTGTGTTTTTTTTTTTTTCTTGTCCCAGGTCTGGACTTCAAGTCTAGACCAGATCCTGAAGGCCTCTTTATCGCCTCGATGACCACAGCTGGGTCGGTGTAGATGTCTGTTCGGCAATGCTCGATGCATTGCATGATATGTTCTGGGCTCGCTGGAGAATACTGACTTTTGGTGCAATTCGGAAAGGTTTCGGATCCACTTGTGAAAATCATTGGACTTAGATGGCCTGTTCTAAGATGGGAAAGCATGGTGAAGTCAGATCTGTTAAGTTGTGAGTTGGTTTTCAGGAGGGGAGTCCTTGTGTTTGTGAATTCTCTAAATTTTCCCCTCCCCAGACTCTAGCAACACATCACGGTGACTTACTCAACAGTCCCCCAACTGGCAGTTCTCCAAGCCATATCTCTTACACCAGAATGTAACACAATCTACTAGAGCTGTGTTCTCTACCAACTTTTCCCTCACATGGCGTGCGTTACCGATTGTTGCGCCATTCATTGTTGTTTTGATATCCACAGCAGTGTGTATTCCCAACCCTATTTTTAGCTCTGATAGAATACAGAAAAAGGATTTTTTTTAGACCACAACATAAACAATAGTATGATAAAACACAATTTGGATTATAGATTATAGCTATAAGGTAATAAGACCTAATCCAAATAAATTAATAGTGTGTGTACAAGAAAATAAACCTAATCAATTTAATAGTGTGTGATGTTTCAGTACAGCATTGGTTACCATCATCAGACAAAAGAATACAATGAAAATAAAATTTTATTTTATTCTTTTGTCTGATGATGGTAAAAACGCTGTTACCGAAACATCACACTATTAGTCTATTTGGATTAGGTTTATTTTCTTGTGTCTGTAAATGAAAGCAAAATGATACAGCCAAACCTTGTTTTAACAACAACTAAGGTTATAAAATCATAAAGTCCAAAGTTTTACACTCATGGACAAAACATAAGAAAGTGGAAAGTCTTTGATATCCATTGGTCATCTATTTTTTTTTTTTTGAAGGAGACAGAGACAATTTTGTTAACACTTGGTTATCTTGTGTGTCTTCAATAAAGGTCACTGTGTATCAAATAACTTTCAGTTATTGTCTGAATCCCGATATACATGCTAAAAAGGTACAACTACCTTAAGTTTTGTCCATGAGTGTAGTGTCTGAATCCCGATATACATGCTAAAAGGTACAACTTCCTTAAGTTTTGTCCATGAGTGTATTTCTCAAATGTTACTGTTGTTATATTGAGGTTCAACCGTACAAATAATTTTTTTTACAAATTATCTGATTGTATAATGATACAAGGTCATGTGGAGAAGGAATTCATGAATTAAATTCACATTCTTGATAGGAGTTGGCATATATAGGTACTGTCTTGAGTCTCCCATACATTCCAGGATGTGGTCTGGTGAGGCCTCTTTGGTCCTACAGATGGTGCATTGTGGGAAGACACCATCCTGGAAAAGGAGTATTGGCCAGTATACAAATGAAATTAATATAATTAACCAATTTATTTTGTTTATTGTAGTTCCTAATTCATTTTTGTCAAGTTATTTATCTTGCAGTGTGCCATTGATATTTTGGATTGGGATGTAATATATATTTTTTAAAATTATTATCCCTAGTACAAGGAGTACAGGCCATGATAATCATGGTGGGTAGTTAGCAACTGCTTTTACTGTAAGTGCACCACATGTCTACACATGTGAAAAAGCAGTTTGACTTTGCACTTACAAATGTGTCAGAGCCCCGTAGATGTAAATGTACTGCAAAGTCTGTTGAGCCAGCTGCAAAGAAGGTAATCAAATTGGTGATTAAGAAGCCTCAAATGGGCCTCAAGCCTAATAAAAGCCTGCTGAAGAGAATGGTGAACAGGAATGCACGCAAGACGAATAAAATCATAAAGAAAGATAACCATGTTTTCGGCTACCGAAAGGATCTGAAGATGGCCGCCCTCCGCAGAGCATCAGCCATCCTTCTGAGCCAGAAGCCCTACAAGCCCAAGAAGGGAGCAACCAAGAAGACAGAATAAACCAATAAAATATTAGTAAATTAAATTTAATTGCCATCTATCGCTAAAATTTTACACAAATAAATTTTTACTGGCAATGCGTTTCTTTTAAATATCATCAAATATTATCTCTACAGACCTTACTGCACTAGCCCTCTCATTCAATAACTCATATCATTGCAGTAAGGTCTGTAGAGATAATATTTGATGATATTTAAAAGAAACTCATTCCCAGTAAAATATTGGCGACATAAAAAAACAAAGTCTGTTGTAGATAGCTGAGAAAAATCGAGTGTTTGTATCTATCCCCGCAGACACATCAGTGAGAGGAAAACTACAGAAAAACCACGTAAATCTTAATAAAATATGGCTGGGGTGATAAGATAAAGCAATTACGTCAGCTTATTTAGGAATTGGTCTGGATATGGTAGGATAGGACGCACGCCACCTTTCTCTCTCTCTCTCTCTTATTTGGAGAAAAATCTCCATAGTGTTTTAGGATACCTCTCTTCAGATTTCTTGCCAAGTTCTTCAAGTGGCTCGCTCTCATTGACAGGGATTAATTTGCATAGCTATATAAGAAAGAAGTTAGCATTTCCCTTTGTTTTTACTTTGGTATCGGCTAGATACCTCAACATCTTTTCCTCTTTTTTCTCTTTTTCTGCAGCAAATAGATCCGTGCATTCCCAGTTTTCAGGTAAATATCAGGTATGGTTCAATAGTATCTCTGATACACATTGCCATTTGAAAAGTAAAATCCTCAGCAATATACAGTTAAACCTGTCTATAGCGCTCCCTCCTCTTGGAACTCACCAAAATAGGGTGCTATAGAGAGTGGGGCACTATAGACAGGTCACTTTTAATGTAAAATGTTTACATTTTAATGTTTAAAATCGGATGCTATAGAGAGGAAGGCGTTATTTAGAGGGGGCGCTATAGACAGGTTTAACTGTATATAGATAATAAGAAAAATGGCTTCCGAGGATGAGTTTATTGCATATTCATCTCAAGTTTCTGGGTATCACAAACCCTTCTACAGGAATATATGAGCTGTAGAGGAGTATAGGCTCTTGTAGAAGAATTTGTGATGCCTGAAAATTTGGGATGAATATGCAATAAAGTAAGAAAATCACATCGGAAGCATTTTGTTTATTATTTATGCAAATTATCTTTAACCAGTAATGTGTGTTCAGATGCTGCTTATCCACAGCTTAGTTGGTTGTTAGTTGGGTTGCTTTACTTTTGTTTTTGTGTGTGTGTGCTCAGATGATGCCTGGAGTCTACAGGGTTCTTCTTTTGTGTCCCATTACCTAAAATGTCTGAGGCAATTGCAGGAAGGTGTTGGGTTTGTTGTGTTGTTCTAATACGCAAGTGCGAATTGAACTTAATAACTTTAATGTTTTGTCAGATGATGTTGTTCCACCATTTACTTTGTTGTTGTGCCCATTGAAGAATATATTCCTAACGACAGTGATATGTGTGTACAGATGATGCTCACCAAAGGTTTGGTTGGTTACCCATCCCCTCCACTACAGGTTTAATATGAGGAAGAAAAAGAAATTTTCAGCCTTCGCCAGAACCAGAAAGAAAAAGCGAGTTTTTGTCCCCTTCTCTCCCTTGGTTGCCAGAGAGCCCTGCGCATGAGTGGCAGGAAGAAGATGGCTTCAGTGAGTTTCTCGACAGCCGTGGACCCGGGGAGTGAGAGGAAGGAGAGCGTACGTATCTCCGTGGCCACGTCCAGGTCGTCCTTCCCCCTGCTGCCTACCTCCCACCACGGGAGCTACAGCTCCACAGCTCCCAGCTCCCCCGGGCTCCTCCCACCCCTCTTTGAGAGAGCATCCAAGACTTGGTGGAACCCCAAGTTTGACTCCTCCATCCTGGAGGATCAGTACCGTAAGAGCACGTTCACCCAGACCCGTAAGAGATTCCAGTTTGCCCTCCTCTATCTGCTGGTCAACGCGGGGGCCACCTGCCTCTATGTGGGACTGAGCCGTAGTCCCAGTTGGGTGGTGTTTGGCCCGGTGTTGGGATTCCTGCTGGTCGCGCTGGCGTCACTGCTTGGCTTCACCTGCACCGAGCACTTCCAGCCTTACTATCTCCCCACCTCGCTGCTGACGGTGATGTTGCTGTACTTGTGCTCCTTGCTGGCCTTCCTGCCTTACACCTGGGATCCTGCGCTGTCGCTGTCTCCACTCGGCCTCTTCAGCCTCGCCCTCCAGATCATCCTGCTAGTGTACACTGTGATACCCCTTCCCCTCCACTTCTGCTTTGTCTTTGGGCTCCTCTACTCCGTGGCCTTCGAGGTCCTCTCAGCCTTCTTCGCCCCCGAGGTGTCTACCACCCTGCTGATGTCAGTCCGTGCCCTGCTGCACCTCTGCGTCCACCTGCTGAGCATCCACATCCTCCTCAATGCAGAGGTCCAGATGAGGATCACCTTCCTCAAAGTGGGCCAGTTCCTGATGGTCAGGAGGGACCTGGAGGTAGAGAAGCAGCTGAAGGAGAAGATCATCCACTGCATGATGCCCCCCAAGGTGGCCAAGTCTCTCATGGACACCCAGGAGTCAGAGGAGGAGAGCTTTGGGGGGTCTCCAGACAGCGAGCGCAAGACCTCTGCCAGCCCCCACCAGTCCCACGTGGTGTTCCGTCCGTTCAACATGCACTGCATGGACAACGTCAGCATCCTGTTTGCAGACATCGTGGGCTTCACCCGCATGAGTTCCAACAAGACTGCGGATCAGCTGGTGGAGCTCCTCAACGATCTCTTTGCTCGCTTCGATGACCTGTGCACCAGGCTGGGCTGTGAGAAGATCAGCACGCTGGGCGACTGCTACTACTGCGTGTCTGGTTGCCCCGAGCCCAGGAAGGACCATGCGCGCTGCTGCGTGGAGATGGGCCTGGGCATGATTAAGGCCATCGGGGAGTTTGACGAAGACACCTCAGAAGACGTCACCATGCGGGTCGGAGTCCATACCGGCACAGTGCTCTGTGGCATCGTGGGCACCAGCAGGTTCAAGTTTGACGTCCTCTCGAACGACGTCAGGTTTGCTAACCTAATGGAGTCGACTGGAAAACCAGGGAGAGTCCACATCTCTGGGTCCACCTACGACTTCCTCGAGGACTATTATGAAGTAGAGGAAGGCCCGATGCAGAAAGGTAGGTTCCTCCTAGCTGCAGGTGGTTGAAACATTCCTATACTGGTTGAATGCTCATTTCAACTTGTCCTGCTACCTCTTTTCAACTTCTTTATAGACAAACACAAAGTAACAGGACCAAATTTATCAAGTAAATCATACATTTTAATTACAAGTACAGTAAAACTACCTCTCTGTAAAAGACACCAAATTGCAGAGCCAAAGTGTCCTTTAGGGAGAGGTGTCCTCTTACCGGAGAGTTGATAAATAGTAAAAATGGTAATTTTTCCAAATGAAAACTGCCTTTTGTAGAGAGGTGTCTTCTAGCGTGAGTGTCCTCTCATGGAGGTTTTACTGTACTGTCCTTTATAGAGAGGTGTTCTCTAGTGTGAGTGTCCTCTCATGGAGGTTTTACTGTACTGTCCTTTATAGAGAGGTGTTCTCTAGTGTGAGTGTCCTCTCATGGAGGTTTTACTGTACTGTCCTTTATAGAGAGGTGTCTTCTAGCGCGAGTGTCCTCTCATGGAGGTTTTACTGTACTGTCCTTTATAGAGAGGTGTTCTCTAGCGTGAGTGTCCTCTCATGGAGGTTTTACTGTACTGGCCTTTGTAGAGAGATGTCCTCTAGCGTGAGTGTCCTCTCATGGAGGTTCTACTGTACTGTCCTTTATAGAGAGGTGTCTTCTAGCGTGAGTGTCCTCTCATGGAGGTTCTACTGTACTGTCCTTTATAGAGAGGTGTCTTCTAGCGTGAGCGTCCTCTCATGGAGGTTCTACTGTACTGTCCTTTATAGAGAGGTGTCCTCTAGCGTGAGTGTCCTCTCATGGAGGTTCTACTGTACTGTCCTTTATAGAGAGGTGTCTTCTAGCGTGAGTGTCCTCTCATGGAGGTTCTACTGTACTGTCCTTTATAGAGAGGTGTCTTCTAGCGTGAGCGTCGTCTCATGGAGGTTCTACTGTACTGTCCTTTATAGAGAGGTGTCCTCTAGCGTGAGTGTCCTCTCATGGAGGTTCTACTGTACTGTCCTTTATAGAGAGGTGTTCTCTAGCGTGAGTGTCCTCTCATGGGGGTTCTACTGTACTGTCCTTTATAGAGAGGTGTTCTCTAGCGTGAGTGTCCTCTCAAGGAGGTTCTACTGTACTGTCCTTTATAGAGAGGTGTTCTCTAGCGTGAGTGTCCTCTCATGGAGGTTCTACTGTACTGTCCTTTATAGAGAGGTGTCCTCTAGCACGAGTGTCCTCTCATGGAGGTTCTACTGTATTGTCCTTTGTAGGACTGTATCAATATTAAATTTTGAAAACTCCACAGGCCTCGAAGGGATAAGTTTCTTAAAAGATTTTGTTAATTTACAAATCTCTCTAGCTTTCAGGCATGAGAGGACTCCTACAGGAGAAAGTGTGGTGATATAATAATCTTTATTACTTTATTGTAGGACCACATATCCCACCTGAACTCTCAGACAAAAGAAGAGATATACTGTAAGGTGATGACAGTGGTGTGTGAGGTAAGCAGGTGCTTATCCTCTAAAATTTCCTAACAAGCTTGACTAAGACAGGGAGCATTGTATCTCTGTTCTACATAGAAGTCTAAAAGTCATAAGGCACAATTTGGATTATTCTATATACAGTTACGAGCGTCATTCCTCATCTCCTAATCAACAATCAGTCATCAGTTTTCATCTCTGTCACCGTTTGCTTTTTTTTTTTTGGAATGGCGCCCTCCTATTGGTTGGCTACGGTCACGCCACCTTTGCCCCCCCCCACTCGCCTTTTTGTTTATGTAATTATTGTGTTGGAGCGGGTCGCTCCTTAAATAAATGCATATATTAGTTAATAACCAAATGGAATCCTCTCTTTCTTTTTCCCTGTAAGAGACGCCTACGGAAGCCAACAGTACATAGACAGATAAAGCACATAGGCTATAATTATTAACTAATATATGCATTTATTTAAGGCGCCAATTTATAATTGTAACAAATAGTATTTGAATCAAAACATTCAATCGGGTAAAACACGGGCGTTGCCCGGGTCATTCGGCTAGTAGAATATAAACACAAGGTAATAAGACCAAAATCACACAATTACACACTATTTATTTATTTGGTCTTATTACCTTGTGTTTAAAGACTAAAAGTCTTTATAAAAATTGTATTTTGCATCGTGAAATTTGCTCTACAAATCATATACAGTAGAATCTCCATGAGAGGACACTCACACTAGAGGACAACTCTCTATAAAGGACAGTTTTTATTTGCAAAATCACCATTTTTACTATTTAGAAACTATCCAGTAAGAGGACACCTCTTCCTAAAGGACACTTTAGCTCTGAAATTAGGTGTTGTCCTTTACATGAAGGTAGTTCTACTGTATCGACATTTTGACAATATATGTAAAGCGACTAGTTTCTTTTATTTCATTTTTGTTTTTCTTAACCACAAAAAAATTTGTTTAAGAGCACCAAGCTCTTTATTGGAAGGTTACTACACTTAATGACACAAGGCTGGTACAGAGCAGTAGGGACAAGCACCGGTTCTGTCTTCCCAAGAGAACAACAGTCTTTGATTTCCAGACTTAAATCTGGTCATCTACAGACAATGACCTTCCAGAATGGTTGCAAGGTTTTCCCACTATGTACTAAGTGCAATTCTCAACTTGCAACCCCAAAACACATTATTGACTGTATTGACTCATCCATTGATGAGCTCTACTCTTCCCCGGCAGACACCATCAACAAGTTTTCCAAGCTTGATACCTTAATATGACTGAGTGGAGATAAGAAAGAAGAAGAAGACAATAACTCTGAAATATATTTGATACGCAGTGAACTTTATTAAAGAAAAACGAGATAACCAAGTGTGAGAACAAAATTGTCTGTCTCCTTCAAAAAAAAAAAAGACGACCGGTGACATAAAAGACTTTCTACTTTCATAAATTTTGTTCATATATGTACCTATAGGTACCATATAGGTAATAAAACTAAATCCAAATAAATAAATATGACGTTTCAGTAACAACATTGTTACCCATCACATGCTATTTATTTAGATGGTCTTATTACCTTGTGTTTCTTATCTATACTCCAAATTGTACTTTATCATAAACTTGATGACATTTCTTATTGTTGAGTAGAGAACATCTCAAGGCCAAGTCTAGGTTGTAGTAGAACTGTTGTTTCATGCAAACTTTGACCTGTACTTGTAATTTGCATAATGAATTTAAAAATAGCCATTTTTCATAATATATACTGACACGTTATATATATGTGGCAATATCGTTGCGGAATTTCTTGTTGTTGGATGCGAATGGTGATATTTGATTGAAGCGCAGTCGTTGAGTGGTAAGTGAAGCATACAGTTAGGAATAATCAGGACACGTGATTGTTTTGAAAATAAAAGGCAACTGGATTGGAGGGAAGAAGGTTTGAGAAGGAGCGGGTTTGATTGTTCCTTATCTGATCACCTGGCGGTGATTGACATAGCTATGAGCTGAGCTGAGAGAGAGATCTCTAGAACAGATGTTACCTTGGTGGGAGCAAGTCGAAGGCTGATCCGAACTCGGTGGGAGCCAAGTCGCTACTGCAGGTGTTGTTCCTATGAGAGCGAAAACCTAACTAACTATCCTTGCCTTTCGATTTAACACCAAGACTCCGTTTCTCTCTGATTGGTTGAGAGATGATCACATGCTTTTTCCCTATTGGTTGACCTATTTAGATGCTATCTTTTGATTGGCCTGCGGCTTTCCTTGATGAAAGCTGTGGTCTGCTTGATAGGAAGTGTCGAGTGCTATTTTGACTTTATTTACTTCCGTGTTATCAAATACGTCCTATCTTGGGTCGGAAGTATGGGGTGTCTCTATACTAATATAACTTCTGTGGATATTGGATACGTCCTGTCTTTGCCGGAAATATTGGGTGTTAGCTTTAACATTTATAACTTCTGGACACTAGAGACGTCCGGTTTCTGCCCCTGCAATATTGACACAGGGGTGCCCAGAATAGTCGTGCCAGCTTTAGGTCTACTTCCTATATCTTAATGCTACTTGCTTCCCTCCAGTTACCTTGTTCTTTATTAAGTCTTCGAAAATCATACATGGTACATACATAGTGGGTCGGGGTTGCATTTAATTATATACAAATTATGACAGATGCGCCCCCTACATGTGAAGAATTCAAGAAGGGGTTAGCCTGAGAGAATTCTGTAAAGTGAAAAATAATTTTGTGGGAAAATTAGTTGTGGGTATTGAGTCTATATACAAGCATTGCTGGTGACATAAAAGTAAGATAGAATGGTGTTGATGATATAGGTTGAGTATAATTAATAGAAATCAAAAAATTTTTTAATTGTAAGAAATCAATGAATGTTATGGTACATAGTGGGCAAAAAAGAAAATGCGCCTAAACGAATTCTACTCGAGATAAGAAATGATATCGAGGGAGTTCTATTAAGGCTTTTGAAATCAAATAAAAATAATATAAAATAGTTGAATGAAATCAAAATTGAATGTGTTTGGTTGAAAAAGAAAAATATTTTGTTGTATGGTGACAAAGACAACTGCTTAGTTACTTTTTTGCTCGAATTCTGAGAAAAAGGAATCGAGGAAATTTCATAAGGTGCTTTGAAATCAAAACAAAATGAAATAAGAAGTTGAATGAAATCAAAATTGAGTGTGTTTGGTTGAATGGTGAAAAAAAAAAAAGGAAAAATGCCTAACCATATTCTATTCGAGATTGGGAATGAAATCGAAGGAATTCTATTAGGTCTTTTGAGAAATCAAAAATAAAAATAAAATAAAAGTTTTTTGAGCGAAATCAAAGTTGAGTGCTTGGTTGAATGGTGAAAAAAAAAAAGGAAAAATGCCTAACCATATTCTATTCGAGATTGGGAATGAAATCGAAGGAATTCTATTAGGTCTTTTGAGAAATCAAAGATAAAAATAAAATAAAAGTTTTTTGAGCGAAATCAAAGTTGAGTGCTTGGTTGAATGGTGAAAAAAAAAGGAAAAATGCCTAACCATATTCTATTCGAGATTGGGAATGAAATCGAAGGAATTCTATTAGGTCTTTTGAGAAATCAAAAATAAAAATAAAATAAGAGTTTTTTGAGTGAAATCAAAGTTGAGTGCTTGGTTGAATGGTGAAAAAAAAAGGAAAAATGCCTAACCATATTCTATTCGAGATTGGGAATGAAATCGAAGGAATTCTATTAGGTCTTTTGAGAAATCAAAAATAAAAATAAAATAAAAGTTTTTTTGAGCGAAATCAAAGTTGAGTGTTTGAAAAAAGAAAAATGAAAAATAAAAAGGTTTCAACAACAAAGGGTGATTTAATGTTTTTAGTTTAATCGAAAACCAGTGGGTTTTCGTTGATAATTGAGTTGTGGCAATATAAGCTAAGTGGTAAATAGAATGATAATTGATAAATAAAAATGATAATATAAACTAATTGGGAAAAAAAAGATAATTAATGATTAAAAGTGGCAATAAGTTGAATAAATTGATAAATTGATTAAATATTTACATTTTTAATTGCGAGAAAATAATGAAAATGATTGATATGAAAAATAAGGTGTATTGGTTGGAACCCTTTGGTATCTACATGCCCTGATCTAAATGTATTGATTGTTCCATTTTGCCCTATAAATGTTTTACTTGCTCAATTATGCCCTATAAATTTTTTGTCTCATCTGTAGCGACACTTAGGTGAAAAACGTGATTCTAGCCCTCAAGTGCGTTTATGCTGTGTGTACAGGAGACATGGAAATCTATATAACCTTTAGGTGTAATTTTTGTCTTTGTGTGTGTGTTGTGAAAAAATGTTAGAAGTCTATTGTGTAAGAAATGTGTGAGCTAGTTCTATGTGTTGTCTCGTGGATGTGGAGTTGGTTGGTAAAAATCGATATGTAGACTCGAACTGGAATCAAAATCGGTGGCATAGCGAGGTTCCCAGTTGACCTCAATAGGGGATCTTCTCATTGTAATTAGAGATACGGAAGTGGGGTGTGTCGGGCAAACGAGAGGGAATGAAATTGGAGATCGGACGAAGGCGCTCCGCTTTGTTTACAGAGGCCGAATTTATCGCTGCAGACTACACTTCCGTCGTGGTGTCTCAAATTCTCGTTTCCTGCCGTCTATTTATTTTTGGTGCGGCTCGGGGCTTGTTTTTGGAGTACGGCTTCTCCGACATTGTTTGGTCATTTTTTTCAGTTACTGCTATCTCTTCGGAGTTTATTTAGATTTTCTGCGAAGATGGTTCCTAAAATTATGAGAAGTTTTATAAATACTTGTCCAAAATGAAAAACTGTTTGTCCAAAATTAAAAACTACCTCTTGTAGTTCGAAGATTTTCTGATCGGGCATAGCATAGATAAACAAGTAATCGATGAATAAAATTGGAATACAGTTGTATGGCAGAAGTAACAAACACAGGATAAAAATCAGATGAAAGATAGGATATTGTCCCATGTTCGTCCACATTTTTGTAACTGGGGACTCTGAAATATTTGCTTGAACCTTGTGAGTTGTAGAATTTGAATGATTGGTAGGTTCGCAGTTTTCCTGTTTGATATCTTTAGGGAGTGTTGTGATATGATTGAGCTGGTTGTCAGGTTTACAGTTCTCCTGCTTGATCGTCAATGGTTTTATTAGAGATATGTCGGCGGTAATTGGTTTAGGTTGAGATGTGTGATCTTTTCTCTGACGTGGATGTGGTAATTTTGGCATTGTTTGTGTTGTGTGTACGCTGTGCTTTATGTACGAATTTTGTTTTGTTTGGGTACCTGTGTCGGTATTTTTACGTGCAGGTTGTTTGTATTCATCGATTCTTCTAGCGAATCGGCAGGTGGGGCAGGTTTTTACCTGTTTTGCGATGTCTTGTGTCATGTTCTGCCAATAATATTGTGCTGAGATGAGCCTCGTCATCTTGGAGATGTTTGGATGGTGGTGTTGAGTGTGTACGGACTTAAGGAGTCTGGTTGTAAGTGAACTTGGGACTATAGTTTTAAGTACTCCTTTTCGGGAGACGGTGCGCAGTTTATTGTGATCTATAGTCACGCGAGATTTTCCCGGTGGAGAAGACTGTTGGCTCTGTATGAGTGGCGCATCTAGAAAGCCACAAAATGGGATACGAGTTCCAATGCCCGTTTCATATTGTTGTACTCCATTTATGCTACGGACCTCATATTCGTATCTTGACAATCTTAACCTCCATCGAAACAATCTGCCTGACGGAGCTTTGATCTCTTTCAACCACTGCAATGCGGGATGGTCAGAAAATATTGTAAACTTTCTGTCCATTAGACAGGTGCGGAAATTATCCACACTTTCCACAATGGCTAGGCATTGTAGTTCCAAGTCTGAATAATTTCGCTCGTGACTACGCAGAGATCGGCTGAAATGTTGAACGGTGTATGTCTTCCCATCAGGGTAGACTTGTTTAAGAACGCCTGTAATGCTGAATGTTGAGGTGTTACAGTACACCTGGCATGGCAGATCTTCCTGGTAAAGGTGTAATGTGGGGTGTGTGGTAAGGTTTTCTTTCAGGTTAGTGAACGCTTTCTGGCATTCGTCATCCCAGACCCACATGATATCCTTTTTTAGAAGGTTGATAAGTGGCGTCCGCAAGCGGGCGTGGTCCGGAATGAACTCTTTATAGGCGTTCACAGCTTTTAGGAAAGATCGCAAGGCTTTTCGATTGTGTGGTTGTTTGGTGGCGTGAATTTTTTCTATGTTTTGCGTAGACGGGATGATTGTATTATTCTTAACGGTTGTGCATGCGCTTGTTTGTCGTTGTTGTTGTCTTTTGGCGTGCGTGTTGCGTGTGTTGTGCGGATTGTGTGTGTTACCGTTGTGTGACGACGTATGGGTGCGCGTGTTGTGAGGTACATTTGCGTGTTTATGGCGTTGCGAAGTATGGTCATGTGTGGATTTTGTGTGGTAAGTGGGTGAGCTGTGTCGGTGTACGGACACTTTTTTGGGCATTATTGGAATTGTAGGTTGGAGTCGTGGTGGTTTTACATGTTGTGGGCATATAGTACTGGTAATTGGGTTGAGTGAAAAGTTGTGTGGTGTGAGATTATAATGGTGGCATGTAAATATTTGGGGTTTGGGCAATGAATGCAGGCAAGGTTTTCCATGTGTGAAAGCTTTGGGTGCTGTGCGAGTCCTTTGGGACAGGTTTTGGCCTAGCCCGTGCTTGCATTCATTTGACACATGTTTAAAGTGGTAGATAAGATTAGACAATGGGACGCCAAGTTGGAAAATAGTGCCGCGATTATAATTTAGTTTTAATTTATATTGATAAAGGGTTTTTAAGGTAAGAACTCCAAATGGCAAGGATGCATTTACCACGTGGAAGTTCTCTCTACGGGTTATTTGGCCTATTGTCAGAGGGAAAGTTAAATGTCCTATTATTTTCGTAAAACTATTTAGGGTGGATAGATCAAGGGAAGGTTTTTTAATACTTAAATTGGGAAGTTGTGCTTTTAATCTATTGTATAAATGATACGGCAATATGTTCGAACCTGCGTCTGGTTCAATGAGAAAGGTACATGGTAGGTCCTGGGTCAGATATAAGTCCAAAGTTAATTTGATGGTGTCATTGGGTGGATTGCCTACCTTAGTCTCGAAAAGTCTCCATTGTGGCGTCTTCGGCTTGGTGTGGCTGGCTTGGACTATCTGCTGGACCGGGTCGGGACCTTTTGCACTGTCCTCGCAATTGAAAGGGAAATTTAGTCATTTGTACTGCTTCCATTCGAGTGGACCGCGTTGTCGGTACACTGGGTCCGTGTCGCGTGGGTTGCTTCCGTGTGTACTGGTACGGCATGGCGGGTGGCAACTCCTCGGTGGCGTCAGGTTGTTCGGACACGTACCGGCGGTGCGGGCGTCGGCTGTCCCGAGGGTGGCGCTCCGGAAGACCGCTTCCAGTTGCGTGGATCTTGGCCCTTGTAGCGCGGCGGTCAGTTCTAAAATTACCGTCGCAAGGGGGTGTCTTGTCGCTTCGTTCGTTGTCAGTCTCTTTCCGCTCGTTGCCAGTTTCTTCTCTCTTGGTTTGTCATTGCCTTTTGGTTTGCTGGTGTCTGGGTTAATTTCCATTTTGATCCTGATTAAATTCCATAATCTTTATCCTGTCGACTTAACCGTTCTGTGGCAATATCGTTGCGGAATTTCTTGTTGTTGGATGCGAATGGTGATATTTGATTGAAGCGCAGTCGTTGAGTGGTAAGTGAAGCATACAGTTAGGAATAATCAGGACACGTGATTGTTTTGAAAATAAAAGGCAACTGGATTGGAGGGAAGAAGGTTTGAGAAGGAGCGGGTTTGATTGTTCCTTATCTGATCACCTGGCGGTGATTGACATAGCTATGAGCTGAGCTGAGAGAGAGATCTCTAGAACAGATGTTACCTTGGTGGGAGCAAGTCGAAGGCTGATCCGAACTCGGTGGGAGCCAAGTCGCTACTGCAGGTGTTGTTCCTATGAGAGCGAAAACCTAACTAACTATCCTTGCCTTTCGATTTAACACCAAGACTCCGTTTCTCTCTGATTGGTTGAGAGATGATCACATGCTTTTTCCCTATTGGTTGACCTATTTAGATGCTATCTTTTGATTGGCCTGCGGCTTTCCTTGATGAAAGCTGTGGTCTGCTTGATAGGAAGTGTCGAGTGCTATTTTGACTTTATTTACTTCCGTGTTATCAAATACGTCCTATCTTGGGTCGGAAGTATGGGGTGTCTCTATACTAATATAACTTCTGTGGATATTGGATACGTCCTGTCTTTGCCGGAAATATTGGGTGTTAGCTTTAACATTTATAACTTCTGGACACTAGAGACGTCCGGTTTCTGCCCCTGCAATATTGACACAGGGGTGCCCAGAATAGTCGTGCCAGCTTTAGGTCTACTTCCTATATCTTAATGCTACTTGCTTCCCTCCAGTTACCTTGTTCTTTATTAAGTCTTCGAAAATCATACATGGTACATACATAGTGGGTCGGGGTTGCATTTAATTATATACAAATTATGACATATACTTATATAATTTTGGATTAAATTGATTGGCTTCCTTCCACTTTGGTCTCTTCCTATTGGACAGGTATTCCTTGTGTGTTTGTTAGTTGTTCTCTTGAAAGTTTTCAAAATAAAAATTATATAATAATATTGTGTGTGCCATTGGATATATGTATTTGGGGGGGGGGGGTATAATATAATAAGATTTTGAAAATAGAGCAATCCATAGATAAATCTTTAATTAAAAAGGCATATATTGGATCAAAATATCATTTATTTTACCAATATTTCAGTTGGCTGAACGCTAACCTTTATCAAGGTTTATTAAAACATTTTAAAGTGTTTATTTGGCGCTGAGTTTGTTGTTGACACACATTAAATATGTTATAACACCTTGATAAAGGTTGGCGTTCAGCCAACTGAAATATTGGTAAAAATAAATGATTTTTTGATCCAATCTATGCCTTTTTATTTAAAGATTTATTTATGGATTGCTCTATTTTTATAAATATACTGACATTTGATAAAATACATGGAATAACTAGATTCTTTATTAAACTTTTCTTCACTGATGAAGTAAAAAATTTGGATTATCGATTAAAAAAACATACAAGAAAATAAGACCTAATTCAAATACAGTAAAACCCCGCTAATACGAACCCTGGATATAACGAACCTTCCCTTATAACGAACCCACGCCGATTCCCAATTCCATTCCATTAAAAATACCATCGTTATAACGAACTTTGCGATTTTTAGAATAACGAACTACCCCTATAACGAACCTATTTTCGGTCCCAAAATAATAAAATCTATTTAAAATGCTATGCTTATAACGAACTTAGAATTGTAATTTAAAAAAAAAATTAAAACAACAAAAATTTTGAGCATATTTTAGCTCGCGGATCGCGATTTCAAAACAATAAATTTAGCGGCATTGTTTGTTTTGATTTTTGCACTTTATTTTTGCTGTATGTTGTATAAATTTTAACACAAATTACTTTTTATTAAATAGAATATATTTGCATCCATTAAATTTGAAATATAAAAAATGCAAATGGCTTCCAAAATGAAGAAAACAAAGGCATTTTAAAAACAAAAGCGTTATTTCTTAAAAAAAAAAAAAGGACATTTTCAGAACTTTTCAAAGTGAAACAACACAGGCAAAATGTTAAGAACATATTAAAATAAGAGAATATAAATTTTATATTATAAAAGATAAAATATAAAGCCATTAAAAATTGTTACAAAGAGGAATCAACTTCAACTTTTGCCGCGATCGCGATCGTACGTGTTTTAGAACTTAAAAAAAAAAAAGTCCAAATAAACGGTCCCGTGATGAAACAAAAAATATTTTTATGCCATTAACTATGGTGATTTTAAAGTCAGCAATGTTTTGCATGACAGGTTAAAAAAAAAAAAACGAAATCTAGACCTAGAAGAATATGTGGAAAAATGAAATGGAAGTAAAACACTAACTTTATTTGAATGGTGCAATGCTTGAAGAATGCTTTGAAGCAACATGGTGTTAGAGCCATTTTTCCAAATAAACATTGTATTATATAATGTGATAATGATGTTTTTAAATCATTTTATATCTTTGAATATATATTTAATAAAACTTTGCCTAGGATTTGTCTTGATTTTTAAATTAGACATAGAGGTACATGTATGCTAATGACAAGAAGAACCTATCATCTAATGATTTCTACTATTATTTAGTATTAATGTATGGAAATTGGTCAATTAAGGGGATTAAAACAAAGTGACCACTATTAAGAGGTAGCCTCTTCCAGCGTGTATGGCTGTATTTTAATTATACGGTCTAAAAATTTTGAAAAGTAAAAAAAATGGCCAAACCGTGGCTATAGTGAACCGTGGCCATAGTGAACCAAAAGCTCTGTCCCATTGGGGTTCACTATAGAGGGGTTTTACTGTAAATTTATAGTGTGTGATGTTTTGGTAACAGTGTTGATTCTGATATGTCACACACTATTAATTTATTTGGATTAGGTCTTATTTTCTTGTATCTACAAGGTGTGTCCAATAAATAATGAGACCGGTCAAAAACAAAGAAAAAATGAAATGATAATTTTTTTTTTAAAGTCTATTAACCCATAAGCGGTCGCAATGGGTAAAAATTACCCAGAAGGAACTTTTCGAAAATATTTCTATATTAAAAAATATATATATTTAAAATATATTCTCAGTACCTTTCTAAATCTCTCTATCTAAAGATTATTATAATAAACCTATAATTTTAATTTTATGACAATATTCATTTTATTAGCATGTTTGGGTCAATTTTACCCAGTGCGACCTTTTGAGTTCTCGTCATTGGGTAATTTTTACCCAGCGCGACCTTTTAACGCTTTTGGTTTGCGTAATTAAGTTTCGAGTTACTTTCTGGCTTCTTGTTGTTTGGTTTTGCTGCCCCAAGTGCAATAATACAATCTACTCTCTTCCAACAATAAGGTAGGATTTATATTTTATTTCCTCTTTTTACATTATTTTACATAAAATGCTTTCAAATGCTGATTTTCTCCGTTATGATAATAATATTCCAAATCCCGATGATGAGGAATCAGAAACTGATGATCATATAGAAGAGAGGAATTGGAGTACAGACACTGAACAGTATACATTATCAGAAGAAGAAAACAATGAGGATCCAAGCTTCAATTACTATATAGGAAAGGACCAAAAGACTAAATGGAAGAAAGCTCTTCCCCCAAAAAATGTTCGAACTCGCAGTGAAAATATTATCACCCATCTACCAGGGGCAAAGGGTGAAGCAAAAAATGCTAAATCGATATTAGATTGTTGAAATCTCTTTATAGATGACAATATACTTGAATGCATAGTTACAAATACTAACATTTACATTAGGAATATTCAGCAGAACTATAGCAGAGAAAGAGATGCTAATTTGACAAACCTACATGAAATTAAAGCTTTATTGGGAATTATTTACTTTCTTGGGGTCATGAAAGCGAATAAATTGAATACAGATGATGCATGGGCAAGAGATAGTACTGGATTTGAATTGTGTAGAATAGCTATGTCTGAAAACAGATCCCGATTTCTTCTCAGAGTAATTCGCTTTGATGACAAAGCTACAAGAAATGAAAGACTTCGTCAAGATAAATTAGCAGCTGTGAGATTGATTCTTGATACTTTTGTAAAAAATTGCCAAAAGCATTATTCTCCTTCGGAATATATAACGGTGGATGAAAAGCTTGACGCTTTCAGAAGGAAATGCAATTTCAGGCAGTATATTCCGAGTAAACACAATAAATATGGAATAAAATTATTTGCTCTCGTGGATTCAAAAATGTTTTATACTTGTAACTTGGAGATTTATTCAGGAAAAAACCCTGAAGGTCCTTACAATGTCAGCAACAGTCCAAGTGACGTTGTGGAACGATTGTGTGAGCCAATCAAGGGAACTGGCCGCAATGTAACAATGGATAACTGGTTCATCAGTTAGTCTTTAGCTCTAAAACCTTTACAACAATATAGACTAACAATTGTACAACGAATCACAAGTTTTACGAAGGAGCTCCTTCGTAAAACTTGTGATTCGTTGTATAATTGTATCAATTATACGGAGTTTACCTGTAGAAATAGACTAACAATTGTTGGTACCTTAAAAAGAAATAAAAAGGAAATCCCCTCAGAGTTTGTCATCAGCAGAGGTAGAAATGTACACACTAGTGTTTTTGGCTTTCAAAGTGAAATGACACTTCTTTCATACAAGCCTAAAGAGAATAAAGTTGTACTTATGCTTTCAACTCTGCACCACGATGCATATATAGATGATTCAACGGGAGAATTGAAAAAAACAGAGATGATAATGTTTTATAATATGACAAAGGGTGGTGTAGATATGATGGACGAAATGACAGCTACATATAACTGTGCTAGAAATTCAAGAAGATGGCCCATGGTTATTTTTTATTCACTTTTAAATATTGGGGCAATAAATTCCCAGATAATACATTTTGCAAATGGCAACGCATCAAAGGTTAAATCAAGACGTCAATTTTTGAAAACCTTATCCTTAGATCTTATTGAAGAGATGGTCAAAGTTCGCACAGTAAGCGGAAGAATGCCATGTGAAATAAAGGAAAAGGCATCCGATATTTTTAATTTGTTAGAGCCTGGTCCATCTAAAAAGCCAAAAATAGGAGAAAGACATCGATGCAAGAAATGCCAGAATGAAAAAAAGGACAGAAAAACTATTCAACATTGTCAGTACTGTTTTGCTTTTTTGTGTAAGGAACACTCTGTAATAATTTGTCAAGAATGTCATAAAGGACGAAACAAGTCCTAATTTCTATGAAAGGAAGTGATAACTTTCATACAAATTTATATTTTATAACCTATCTTCAATATATATTTTTATTTTCATAAAATAGTCAAATATATCATAAATATTTGATATTTTGATTTGTTATTAATAAAATAAATAAAATATGATTTTTATATCTCTCAGGATTGTATGTAAAGTTATTTAATAGACAAATCATTATTCTAACATAGAAAACAATAAAAATATTGAAAATAATATTTGATTTATTTAGGTTTTTAAAAGTGGGTAAATTTTACCCACCGCGACCTTTCAAGGTATAAAAGAGGGTGCGACCGCTGCCGGGTTAAAAAAATAGAAAGCTTCAGCTACACTGCGGTATATCACATCACGTGATTGCGCGAGCAGTCGATAAATTGTAAGCTTGTAAAAAGAACGCCTTGCATAACAACTTCTAATTTGTAATGGATAGAAAATTCGAACAACGAATTTGTATTAAATTTTGCTACAAAATTGGGAAATCGGCTTCAGAAACTTTAGATTTGTTGAAATTGGCATTTGGAAATGAAAAGGTAAATAAGCCCACCACATTTAGATGGTTTTCACGATTTAAAAATGGAATGGAATCCGTGAAAGATGTTGGACGTCCAATTCTGCACAGGAACCCTGAAAAGGTGAGCCAAATTTCAAATTTGTTAAAAGAAAATCCACGAATAGGGTTACAGGACATTGAGGAAGAAACAGGGATATCAAAATTTGTCCCTAAAATGCTCACAATCCAACAAAAGGAGAATCGCATTGAAGTTGCCAAAAAAATGCTTGAAATGGTGGAAGAAAGCCCTAATTGGAAGGAAAAAGTAATAACTGGAGACGAGACATGGGTTTACGGGTATGACCCGGAAACAAAACGCCAATCCATGGAGTGGAAAGGAAAAGATGAACCAAGAACGAAGAAATCCCGACTTTGCAATTCAAAAAACAAAGTCTTATTGGTCACGTTCTTTGACATAAAGGGAATTGTGCATTATGAATATCTAGAGGAAGGTCAAACAATCAATAAGGAGTCTTATTTAAACATTATGAGACGTATACGTGAATCAATTCGTCTGAAAAGAAGTGAAATGTGGAGTTCCAAAAATTGGATTATCCATCATGATAATGCACCACCACACACCGCTACATCTGTACTGACTTATTTGGCTAAACACGGCATCCAAATACTTCAACACAACCTCCCTATTCCCCAGACCTAGCTCCAAATGATTTTTTTTCCCTTTCCAAAACTCAAAATGGCTCTAAAAGGAAGGAGATTTGACACTAGAGAGTCCATCATAGCGGATTCAAAAAATTTGAAGAACATCCCGAAAGATGCCTTTTCTAAATGTTTTAAATCATGGAAGAAGATATGTAAATTATGTATAGATGCGGGAGGGGACTATTTTGAAAAATACTAATAATTTTTTTTTTCATCATTCTATTTTTTCTTTATTTTTGACCAGTCTCATTATTTATTGGACACACCTTGTATAATCTATATTGGGCTTTATCAGATTAGAAAAACATAAGACAAAGTCAAATTCAAATTAATAAATTGTGTGCAAGGTTTCAGTAGACGTTTCAGTAATAGCACTGTTATTAATTTGGATTTGGTCTTGTTACATTGTGCTTCTAACTTTTCTTTGAGCACCAGATTGTTCATCAGGAGGTTACTACAGCTGAGCGGTATTGCTCAGTTGCTTTGATGTTACTGTAAGATCACAGTTATGTGTGTGTGTTGGACAGGCATGAGGACTTACTTCATCCTGGGCTCCAAGCAAGGCTGCCCCGCCCCCTCCACTCAGCTTCCAGAGGAAGATGAGGAGGAGGAGGAAGAGGAATCTGCCAAGGCCATGTTGCCCATGCACACACGCAGCAGCCTGTCCACCCTCAACAGCAGCCGTAAGGACTCCGGCATCCGCAGCAGGGGCTCTAGTCTTCAAGATGCTGTAAGTCTCAGCTTCCTACTCGTGCAGAGAAGAGACATTCAACCCTGTGTGCATGCGCAGATCCTGGACTCCAGCGCCATCCTGGCCACCAACCTACTCAGTCACAGGTTCAGCGGAGGCTACTACACCTCCAGCCAGACTTCCCTCGCCGACACCGGCCGCGGATCCAGCGGCTCCAGCACAGTTCAGGGCAGTATCCTGGTGGATCACAATTCCACCCTGAATGAGCACCTGGTACGCTTGAGGCACATGAAGCAATCGGATCTCCAGATGATCCGGTCTATCCAGCAGGATCCCACCCACCCGGACTATCTCGTAAGACCCCCCATTAACCCCTTCTCCCTCAACTTCCAGGACTCTTCCCTGGAGAGTAGGTACCGTAAGAAGTTCCAGCTAACAGAGCCACAGGAGGGGACGCCCACCTTGTCCTCCTTCAACACCTACTTTGACATTCTGCTCTCCTCCCTCTTCTATGTTGTGGTGGCTGGCGCCTGTTTCGCCCTCTTCACGCCGCCAGTGCCTGTGTGGCTGGTGGTGAGTGTGCCGGCCATCCTGGAGCACGTCTTTATTCTAGTCCTCTACGGCCACTTCCTGCTCCACTGCTCCTCCCCCCGGCTCAGCAAGATCTTCACCGTACTCACCCGCTGGAGGCCCTGGCACCTCTACGTCAGCTTCATGGCCCTGCTGCCTGCTCTGGCCATCCTGGTGAACAACCTGCAGTGCCACGCCGGGGATCCACTCAAGGCTGCCGGGTCCAACCTGCTGATGACAGCCTGTCTCCTCCACTTTGTCAACTACACCCAGGTGAACCACTGGCTGCGTACGGGACTCTGCATCGCCGTGGGGACTGCCTATCTTCTGGAACTCTTCCTGTGTCCCCCCTGTCTGGCCAGCTTCTGCCCCCGAGAAGAAGCCCTGCTCAACATTATCCTTCAGGTCCTCCTGGTGTGGCTCCTCAGCCGGGAGTTTGAGATCAGTCACCGTCTTGGCTTCCATGGCAGTGTGACTGCAGCCAGGGACCGTCGGCGTATCCAGGCCATGAAGAACCAGGCAGACTGGCTTCTCCATAACCTGCTGCCCAAGCATGTCGCAGAGCATCTCAAGACCAGCTCCAAGTATTCTGAGAACCACAAGGATGCTGGGATCATCTTTGCCAGCATTGTCAACTTCAACGAGATGTACGACGAATCCTACGAAGGGGGTAAGGAATACCTCAGAGTCCTGAATGAGCTGGTTGGAGACTTCGACGAGCTCCTGCTCAATCCGGAGTTCCGCAATGTGGAGAAGATCAAGACCATTGGGAGCACCTTCATGGCCGCCTCAGGCATCAACACGCAGCTGCGCAAGGAGAACCCGCACCCCCACCACCACCTGGTGGAACTCATGAACTTCGCCATTGCCATGCAGCATGTCATCGAACGCTTCAACTCCAACCTCCTGGAGTTCAGCTTCATCCTCCGCATCGGCTACAACTTTGGAGACGTCACCGCCGGCGTCATCGGGACCACCAAGCTGTACTACGACATCTGGGGGGATGCCGTCAACATCGCCAGCCGCATGGATTCCACCGGAGTCTCCGATCGTATCCAGGTTCCTGAACATTGCGTTCCTGTCCTCAGCCGCTGGTTTGACTTTGAATATCGCGGTTCCATCTTTGTCAAGGGCAAGGACAACATGGACGTCTTTTTATTGAAAGGCCGTAAAGAAAGACCTCACTCCATCGCAGAAGCTCCCGAGCTGACTTTAGAAGAGAATGATATTGACGATTAGCAACACTTTTTTTTTTTCATTCAATTTTTTATATTTCACACATTAAAAAAAAAAATCATAAAAAAAAAAAATTCCTTTTTTTTCCCTCTAAATTATTCATTTTTATCATTACTTTTTTTTTTACTTCTTTCAATTATTCCGTTCCTTTCTCGTCATATTTCAATTTTTTTTTTCTTTTTTAATTCATTTTTTATTTTTTTACTACTCTTTCTATCTTCTTTTTTGAACAAATATTTTTTTTTTTAGTGGTCCAAAAAAAAAACAAATTTTATTTTTAAAAAAATAATAAAAAGAAATCCCTCCCCATATATTTGTGATATTGTAATATATTTATTATATTAATATTTATATATATTTGTTTTGTTCTTTACCCCTCTTTCTATCATCTTTTTTTTTTCTTCATCATTTTCCTAAGCATTTAAAAAAAAAATCATTTTCTATGAATTATTATATATTTTTTCATTTTAGAAATTAAATATTCATTTAAAAAAAAACTTATCTCTCTTTGACACAATACAAATATTATTATTAATTATATTTTTAAAGTGTTTTGTATAAATATTTTAAAAGAGTTCTATATATTATAAAAAATGCTAATATATAATTTATATTATTTATTTTTATATTATTTTTTATTATTATTATTATAAGAGAAATTCTATTTATATATATTTCTGTTACAAAAAAATTATCCATTTGTTTAGGTATATTCACCCCTAGTTTAAAAAAACAAAATTATTTTTCTTTTTTTTTTTAAATATTATTATTTTTTTTTTTAGGAAGCTTGCTAGTCACTTTCTTCATTTTTGACCGTCAGCCACGTAATTTTTAAAAATATATTTTTTTGTGTCTTTTTTTTAACTTATATGTTTTCTTTAGTGAATTTTCACTCTCTTTTTTTGCTTTCTTTTCTTTTAAACTGTTCCTATTTGTCCGGTATCTTTTATTTTTATTCATTGCTTTAGAATAAAAAAAAAAAAAAAAAATTGTAATCCAAATTTTTTATTAGTTTTTTTTTTTATTTAAATGAGATAATAAAGGGAGGTGGGGTATTTTTTTTTTTGTGGGGGGATTTTTTATACTAGACATTATTTTAACAAATATTTTTTTCAATGAATATAAGTATATTTTTTTCCTCGAAACGATTTTAAAAATTAAGTTTAAATGTGTGATGGCATTTCAAACTCTGTTAAAAAGAAAATAATAATAGATCTATCAAAAAACGTAAACATTCCACATTATTTAATAACATTATTACTAATAGGTTTGATTATTTGGATTCAGTCTTTGTTACCTTTATGTTTCTCTAATCTCTAATCCAAAAAAATTCTATCACTTAGGAAATTGCAACAGAAAAAAAAAATCAATAAAAATAATGAATTGTGTTCTTCGCAATAAGTTTCTTTAAAATAATTTATCAAAAGTATGGCAAAACAGATAAACTCAAGGCCAATCACCTTCAAGGGCTTTACCAAAATGTATTTTAAATGTTTATACACATATATAGCCACTTTAATTTCAAGATCTACATTAAATTCAACCAATTTTTTTTTTTTTTCAAATCACAATAAAGCCGTTTTTACTTTTAATATGTGCACGACTCCATATAGGTTATATGCCAGTTACGTTAAAGCGCTGGTTTTATCCAACATTTCCTTGAGGTCACCTACAGAGAGGTGTAACTTGGACTTTGACCTGGTATTAAATGGCTGCCTCTAACATGAGGAACAGACGCCCTGTGCAGCCGCTCCTAACATGGAGAACAGACGCTGCTGAATATCCTGTAACCCAAGAATAGTAGCCCTTACAGGGTGCTATCAGTCGGGCCAACTGAACCGACTATAATTCAACACTTTAGAAAGTTACTCAGAGTGCCATGGATAGATAAAAGTACAACTATTTCAATCTTAAATGAAATTAATCCTGGGTAGATTCCTAGAATCCCAAATATATAAACAAAACTGACCCACTTCAGACATATAATGAGAACCGATGGTTTAGAAAAGATGTTGGGAAAAGTTGAAGAAAGAGAGGAAGACCTGCAATGAACTGGCTAGATAAGGTCAAGAAAGCTACCAGAAAGTCACTAGATGAGCTGTGAGTTATTGGTTACTAACAGATCAAATTGAAGATTATTTGTCCCCCCATAGTGTCACCAATTGTTGAACTTGACTTGAAGGACGCTAATAACAACAATTCAACACTGAAACTGATTGTGAGAATTTTTTTTTGTATTTTTTAAAAACGTTTTTCACAATATTATCATGAATACTGACTTTAATTAAAAAATCCTATGGAGTGTTGAAGTAAAAAAGTTAATGAATATAGATATAGTGAAACAACCAAGAGAAAATGTCAATAGAAGAGAAAAATAAACTAAAAAATCTTGAAGACTTTTAATAAATTATTAAAGAAAACTTCTTTTGCGGAAAACCTAATTCATTATTTTTATAATTCAAATTTTGTTTACCTTTTGGTTTTGTGCCATTCTTCCTTTCTTCCATATCTTCAGGAGTATTTTTGTTTGTTTGTTGATGTTGCAAATCTTCATCCAAAGTGTAATGTTGATTAATATATTTTACAATAACGAATTAATTTTAATAGTTTTAGGATTCTCCCTCTTGAATTATCTATGTTTGTTGTGAGGTATATATTTATCTATGCTGCCATACTAATCTTCTTTTTTTATTGCATTTCTTTTTTTTATTCAGCCATTTATAAAAAATTCTCTATAAAGACGATTTCAGATATTCTTTTATTTTTTATCCTTTCCTTTTCCATTTTTTCCTTTTTTTTGCATTTGTTCTTGGTAAGTTTCCTAAACGAATTTTTGCATCTTTTGCATGCATTTTTTAAATAGATATTGTATATATTATTAATTATTATATCTTTCAAAAAAATTCTCTCCTTTCCATTATTTAAAAAAATCCTTTTTTTGCTTTTTTGTTTTTTTTCCTTTTTTTTCTTCTTTTTTTTTACTCAGTGCCTATCTCCTTATTTTTAATTTTTTTTTATTATTCCACTTTTTTTTTACACACTAAATATTTTTAGAGAGAGATTTTTTTTATAGATATAGGCTTAAATCTGTCTGTATTTTTTCCTTTCTTATATAAAAAAAATGAACATCTTATTATTGTTTTTAATATTATTTAATGATTATTTAATTTTTTTTAAATGTTGTTGTTGCTGTTATATATATATGTTCTAGGTTTTTTTTTTTTAAATCATCTTTATAATATCTCATAAAAAAAAAAGAAAGAAGAATGTTGCAATGCTATTTTGTCGCTTTTTTTTTGTTTTCTTTAATTTGTATGTTCCAGTTATAAAATCATATTTTTTTAAAATTCCTAAATATAGTTTTTTTTTTTTTACACAAATTACACATTCTAAAGTAATAAATAAGAGGAGAGGATTTATATATATATATATTTTTTACTACGGATCAGAAGATTCCAGGTTCAAATTCAGATATTCCCATTTATTTATTATTATTTTTTTAACAATGGAGATACACTTAATAATAATGCACTTTTTTTATTAGTAATTTCTGAATGTGGATTATCAAAATTTGAATGCCTTTTCAATCAGGAAGCAAAATTAGAAGTCTTTTTGCAGAAAATAAGATGAAGAAATACTCTCTTCATGTGAATAAGAGAAAAGTTTCAGTATAAGACTCCATATAGATTGATCTATTCAGTAAAAGATTCCATAGAATATGACCTGTTCACAAAATGGTTCCATAAAGATGTTTAGAAAAAAGGATTCCATAAATGTTGGCCTATGAGGTGAACTTTTTAAGAAAAAAAACTCCTTAAAAAGGGTTAACCTATTCATAAAAAAATATTTCATAAAGATTGACCTAAAAACAAATTAGGCATATCCTATCCACTAACATGAGTGTTTTTTGATTGATCTTTTCAAGAAAAAGCTCCATAATGATTGGCCTACTTAGGAAAATAGTTGGCTTGTACGAGAAAAGGTTTTATAAAGGTTGAACTGTTCAGGTGAAAGTTCCATAAAGATTTACCTTTTTAAAAATACTCTAATAAAGGTTTATTTATTGATAAAAAGTTTCATAAAAATTGGCCTGTTTAGGAAAATGTTCTATAAAGATGGGGTTTTTCAAGAAAAGATTCCATAGAGAGAGACAGCTGAACTGTTCAGGAAAAAGTTCTGTTAAATTAATAAAAAAGACAAACATATTTACATACTGATCTATTCACAACAAAAGCCTTAGTGATAAAAGATGGAAGTATTTGTTAAAAAGTTTTGGCAGATGTGTGCATATAAAGAAAAACAAAATCCTTGACAAGAAAAGATACTCTAGAGATAAAAAAGAGTGATCTATACATGGTCAGAATCCATAAAGAAAAGCTCATGTTAATGACATATTATAACTTGAGCTCCATCAGGATAGGAAAGTGCCATAAACGCAACAGTTTTATATTATCAATATCTTCTATACAATTTCAACCATAACTTCTAAAAAAATAAATGGCATTTGTTAAAAATAAATATCTTAATACCTTTTATATGGATGTTTTTATGTCAAATTTATATTTTTAAGGTTATCGTTTATATCCCACTTTCTTAACACACACACTTTCATATCAGTGAGATTTTTAGTTTAAGTAATTTTTTAGAAGTAAATTTTTTTTTTGTTTTTGAAACTGTTAGATATTCCGTATATAGTTATCACTTTTATATACATGTTAATGTGCAAATAGGATTTTAATTGATTGAAATTCACTGATATCACTACCAAATAGTTTCTATGGGTCGTATATGTAACAGCACTCCCAGATGATAACAATGATATTAATAATATATGTAAATTAACTTTTTTTTTTGTTTCTGTGTGTGTTGTTAACCAGTGAAAAAAAATTGTTATTAATTATTTTTATCGTAGCAATATTAAACTAATCGTGTTGGTTCACTCACAGTGGTTGTTAAAATACACCCGTCTCTATTTGGGAATTTCTTTTAAAAAACTGAATAGTGATAATTAATAATTATAATCATCATATTTTTATCCATATTTTTTTTCTCTTTTTTTTTAAATTCATTTTTTTCATTATTAGATTCACATGATAGGTTTTTAACCAGCTTAAATCACCTCTACCCCCCACCCACCCTTTTTTTAAAAAATATTTCTCAAAATTTATAAAATTTGCTAAAGAATTAAAAGAAATTTTTTTTTCGATGAAACAATCAAAATTTGCTCAAAATTTTATATTTCACCTCACCTTTATAGGGATTTTTTTTTTCAAATTGGTACAGAATATTTACGTTCCGAGTAATTTTTTTCCGTTTGTGTGACATTTTGGTTGTCCTAACGGGTACATGACACCCTTATGTAACTCAAGGTGTCATATGTGCCAAACCTCCTTTGCATATTTCCCAGCAATATATCCTCTTTATATACATAACTCCACATATCAACGCCTATTTGCATGTTGCGTTTAAACTCAGTGGCTTTCTTTTTTAAAAAAAGTAAACGCATTTACAAAACTTTTTATAATGTTCCATATAATAATACCTTTTTCTTTTTTATTTATATGTGTAGATTGTTAGAGGTTTTCTTTATTAAAACCACTTTCTAAAACCCCAGTGGATATATATATATATATGTGGTAATTTTTCCTATATATATATGTGGTAATTTTTTCTATATATATGTGGGAATTTATATATAATGTTTTAATTTTATTATTATTAGAGCAATAATAATTTGTTTCTAAGTTTTTAATAAATAACACTTTTAGACAAAATTTTAATCCCAAAATGATTTGTAATTTATGAAAGTTTTTAACATGAATTCACAGGGATTAATAATGATCAATGAATTTTGCATTATTAATTGTTATTTATTATTATTATTTTTTTTTTACATAAAAAGTAAGTCCTTATTAATAGAAGAGATTGTCTGTAACTTATTATTTTGTTAATGTGTGTGAACAAATAAGCTTCTAACTGTGCCTGTAATTTCTTTCTTTTCCTTTGCTCGAATGTGCTCCTTATATATTCTTTTTCAACTTTGTAAACAAACAAATAAACAGTGAGGTTTTTATTCTCTATCTCGAGGAAAAAAAATACTTTTTTTTTACTATTTCTCTCGCTATATTTATATCAATATATACAAATACTTTGGCATAAAATATTTTTTTTATATATATAAAAAAAAAAATTCTGAGATTTTTTTTTTTCATATTTGCCATACACATTTTTCTTTTTAGATTTTTTTTTTTTCAAAAGAAAATTCTATATAATTTATTATCTAATGAAATGATGTGAAAAATGTAAAATATACGTGGAAGTGTTTCTTTTAGTGATAATTTGACTATGGAAAATGGTATACCATTGTGTATAATATTAACTTGTGCCTAATTATTCCAGACTTTTATATAAAAAAAATCCTTAATACTAGGAACTTTAAAGGGGATGATATATTTCTAAAAATGAGATACAAAAAAAATCGATTGTAGATTCGAAGTGTTATCTTTGTTAAAAATGGAAAAAAAATATTCTAATTAACTCTCTGATCTTTCATTTAAGCAAGTTATAAAATTTTCTCAATAATTTTTTCCCCCCAATGATCTTATAACATTATCATTATAGAAAATTGTTCAAAATTTTTATTTCATTTTGAAAATCCCAATATATACTTTTATATTTAATCTCTTAACAATGGATTTTTTTAATAATTAAACAGAAAAATGGAAAACATCTTCCAAATGTTTCTCATTTTATAAAATAAAATTGCAAATAAAAAAACATTGAATGTTTTTTTAATAATAAACAGTAAAACCTCACTAAAACAAACTGGGGATATAGCAAACCTTTCTTTATAATGAACTCAAAATAATCCCCATTTCTACTTTATAATACAGTACTATGTAGAACAACATTTGAAAATTATCCCGCATGTGTTTCTTTTGAACGAAAAATCGAAATTTATTTTAAGGAGAAATAACGATTATTTCTAATCTTAGGGATGAAATATGAAAGGATGAATTGTGAAGAGTAATGATAAACAGAAAAATAAAGTGTCCAGGGATGGGAATTCCCCCTAAGGTTAGAAATAATCGTTATTTCTCCTTAAAATAAATTTCGATTTTTCGTTCAAAAGAAACACATACGGGATAATTTTCAAATGTTGTTCTACAATCATAAGCCGCATTATATAGCATTATAAATTACAGTGAACTATGGTTATAATGAACTGTGGCCATAATGAACCAAATGTTCAGTCCAGCTCAAGGAGCATGAACTCATGGAATTTGTGTAATCTTTACACAAAAGGATAAGAAACAACAACCACAAATGTTCAGTACCATTGAAGTTCGCTATAGAGGAGTTTTACTGTAATTATAAATTATAAATATGCTAGTCTCATATCTAATTTATAATATATATATTTACCTTTATGTTTTCCTAGTGAGATTTTAGTATTTATAAAAAATAAAAAAATAAATAACAACTAGAGAAATGCTTCCATGTTTGTTTTACATTTGGTTGTGAAATTTTGCTGTTGTTGACCATTGTGGTATATCTATAGAATTCAGATGATATAAAAAAAACTGGCCATATTTAAAAAAATAATCGCCATTATTTTTATTTGATCCCATTAGAAATTTTCTTTCTTCCTAAGGGAACTGTTCTTGATATGAAACAAATAATAGGATTTATGTTTTAGGTAACATCATCTGATGGGGAATAAAATTTACATATTTGCATTTACATTAACATATTTGCACGCTATGGTGTGAATATATTTGTGAAACAAATAAAAAGAGAATTTGTAAGAAATATATTTTTAAAGGTTATCCTTTTTGTAAACTTGAATAAAAAAGATAAGGCACAATTTGGATTATAGATTATAAATTGAATAAAAAAAGTAAACTAGACCAAAAAATTTGTTATTTAAACTAAATTGATAACAAACGATTAACCTACCAATAAAATATTTGTAAACAGATCTTAATAAATTGGTATTTAAATTTTTAATTAGTTTGAAAACATTTTTGTAATACACATTTGTTAGTGCAAAATTTGAACTGCTTTTCGCATGTGTAGACATGTGGTGCACATACAGTAAAAGTAACCGCCAACTTCTACCCACCTTAATTAGTTTGAAATTATATTTGCACATACCTATATATTGAAAGGCTTCTTTATCCTTAATACATTAGCCATTTCATTGATATAACTAAAAGAAAATATTGTCAATTTATTATACAGCTTATAACCTCTCTAATTCAACCAGCTAATATTCACTACTTCCTATATTTCAACATAGTTCTTCAAATAAAGCTGAAAATATTAGGCTCTTCCAGGAATAACTTAAAAATTCACTTCAAATATAGTAGAACCTCCCTGTAAAGGACACCTTGTTGCAGAGCCAAAGTGTCCTTTATGTAAAAGTGTCTACTTACCTGAGAGTTGATAAATAGTAAAAAAATGGTAATTTTGTAAATGAAAACTGTAGAGAGGTGTTCTCTAGCACGAGTGTCCTCTCATTGAGGTTCTACTGTATTTAGCTTTTGGGCATGAAAGTCCTTCAACAGGAGAAAATATAATACACAATTAATGATGTAAAAAATATTCTTCAAATCCTTTCATATGTTCCACTTTAACATTAGAAACAATTTGGATTATAGATTAGAACATAAGGTTTTTTAAAATTTGAATCTGGTCCCCATTACCCGTGTGTATAAGGGACACTTCTCAAGAATTATCATTTCTTCCTTTAATTTCTCCAAGAATGTTTTTAACCATTATATAGTGCCAGCTCCATTACAGAGGTCGGTCATTATGTGATTTCATTTCATTCTGTTCTCTTTGGGTAATTCTTTTCAACTCTTCTTCTAATTCCAGACTATTCTGTTAGATTATCAAATCAATCCTACCTTGGTCCACTTCTCTCTCTCCCTTCATTCTTCAAGGTGTATCCTCCCTCTTGTATATGGTGTTTATCCTTCAGGAAAACACCGTTTTATCCTGTTCTAAGTAATTTTCTTTACCTCTTCCTATCTTCTAATTCCAGAGACCATTCTAATAGATTATCAAACCAATCCTACCCTGGTCTACCTCTCTCCCTCCCTTCATTCTTCAAGGTGTATCCTCCCTCTTGTATATGGTGTTTATCCTTCTGGAAAACACCGTTTATCCTGTTCTAAGTAATTTTATTTACCTCTTCTTATCTTCTAATTCCAGAGACCATTCTGATAGATTATCAAACCATTCCTACCTTGGTCTAATCCTTTCATTCTTCAAGATGTATCCTCTCTCCAGTATGTGGTCTTTATCCTTCAGGAAAACACCGTTTTATCCTGTTCTAAGTAATTTTCTTTACCTCTTCCTATCTTCTAATTCCAGAGACCATTCTGATAGATTATCAATCCTTGCTTGGTCTACCTCTCCCTTCATTCTTCAAGATGTATCTCTCCAGTATTTGGTGTTTATTCTTCAGGAATACACTGTTTATCCTGTTCTAAGTATTTTTCTTTACCTCTTCCTATCTTCTAATTCCAGAGACCATTCTGATAGATTATCAAACCAATCTTTCCTTGGTCTATTTCCTTCATTCTTCAAGGTGTATCTCTCCAGTATTTGGTGTTTATCCTTCTGGAAAACACCGTTTTATCCTGTTATAAGTAATTTTCTTTGGAATTAGAAGATAGGAAGAGAGGTAGAGACCATTCTGATAGATTATCAAACCAATCCTTCCTTGGTCTACTCCCTTCATTCTTCTAGATGTATCCTCTCTCCTGTATGGCCAATAGATGATCTCCTAATGATTCCTCAGAGTACAAGTCTTGTAAACTTCTCATTTCCTTTTGTGATTACCCCATTTACAAGAGTTAATACAGATCCCAGCCACCAGGTCCGCAGCATTCAATTAGTTGTTTAGAATTCCAAAGAAAGGATTTTCTCATTAGATCTTTGGAAGTTCTAGAAAGAATTAAAATGGACAATGGAGTTAGTTTCAAACCACCTAAATAAGAGCTATTTAGAGAAATAAATCTATAATATCTCCATTCAATCTTCTCCAAACTTCTTTGTTTGTTACCCTATCTGCTTCTCACTTGATCTTGAGAATTTTTTCTAGCATGCCACATGTCAAAAGAGTTCATTTTACAACTCCAGAAAGATCTACACTCATAAACAAAACTTAAGGAAGTTGTACCTTTTAGCATGTATATCTGGATTCAGAGAATAACTCTGAAAGATATTACAGTGACCTTTATTGAAGACACACGAGATAACCAAGTGTGAACATAATTGTTTCTGTCTTCTTCAAAAAATGGATAACCCGCGACATCAAAGACTTTCTACTTAATTTTTGTCCTTGAGTGTAGGAATGTTGAATTAAAAAGGTTTGACTGTATGTAGACAATAGTTCTTTAAAATAATAATGTTTTCATATAATGACTTATAAGACATTATTAGAATATATTCTATACAGACAGATGCCAGTAACAATCTCTTCATCATATTCATTTACAATGATCACAAGACATTTGTCATCATTTTTAACCTTCTTTGAAACACAAGGTAATAGGACTTAAATCCAAATTAATAAATAGTGAGCTGACATTTTGGTAACAGCATTGTTACCATCATCAAACAAAAGTACTAAATGTACAGAAACGTCGCATCCTATTTATATTTTTGGATTTGGTCATATTAGCTTGTATTTTTAATCTATAATCTCTAAAATGTACCTTATTATCATTACATGTTCCAAAATCACTTTATTAGGTGCCGCTCAAAAAGAGCAACCTAGTTTATGATATTTACAACAATCTTCTTCTTCTTTCTTATCTCCACTCAATCATATTAGGGTATCAAGCTTGTAGAGCTTGAGACTTTTGATGGTGTCTGCTGGGGAAGAGTAGAATTTATAACAATGAATAATATATGTGAAGGTTATTCGCATATTAAATAAAAGTGTCCAATGCAGGATTCGATCCCTGTTCATGGCTGTCGGGAATCGAGGGTTTTAAACCACTCGTCCACCGACTTCTTATCATTACCTTCTTAATCGATATTTTCTTCACAAAATTTCCTATTTATAAGAAAGAATTTACCTAAAAATTGCCTTAAATGAACTAAAATAATTGCCCAAAATGTAGCTTGGTACCTACAGCTCCAGAACAAATTTTGGCTTGCATTAGATGTACTAAACAGGATCTTTGAGAGAGGCCACTGCTTATCATAAAACAGCTCGAGGAGCATAAACTCATGGAATTCGTGTAATTTTTACACAAGGGGATAAGAAACAGCAACAAAATAATTGAATTATAATAGAGATAGCCAAACACATATCTTAAACTGGCGAAATTGCTGGGAGGGTTCACCACTGATGAGCCAAGCCCTCCCATTAATTTTTCCATTGCAGTAAGGACAGTAGTGTTGTGTTTTAACTTTAAAAGCACACGAAAATATAATAAACTTGAATTTGTTTATTCAAGTCTCAAAAAATAAAGCTTTGCATATAGAACAAATAATAATGAAGAAGTTGAAAAAAACATTTTAGGAAAAACAAAAACAAAACAAAAGTACTGGTCAAAAAGAAACATTTAAAATCGCAGATTAATATCTTCAACAAGTAGAAATTGTTTAATTTTGAAAAGAATCATACGCGTCTATAATAGTTTTGAATTTACGTGAAAAACTTAAGTGAAAAATAATTACTGATACTAAATTCCTACAGGTTAATTAAAAATAATGGCGATTAGTTTTCTTTATCATTATTATTATCAACTTTTTTTCCCCCACAATGCACTTTTATATCATTTATTATTATTTCTTTTTTTGTGTAATTCACACTTGAATATATTGAAAATGTTTCTATAAAGTTAATAATTTTGTGTATATATATATTGAAGTGTGTGTAATTCTTACATTTTTTACACAGGTTCTCTGTAGAATGAGAAAATTTGTTATTTCACATCAATTTGTTGTGAAGAATAAAAAATGTTTTGAAAAATTTTTCATTTTTTATTAATCTTTTTCTTCTTTCTTATCTCCACACTGGGTGAAGTAGAATGCGTCTGCCTTTGTCATTAAGACTGGGAGCACTACTCAGTGGCAGGCTGACTTAGCTCCAAAAGAAATGGCCGCCTGTGACATGAAGAACAGATGACATGTGCAGCCACTTCTAACATGGAGTACAAACGCTGCTCATCCTGTATCCCTGGATCAGGAGCCCTTACAGGGTACTATCAGCCGGGCCAGCTGAACCCAGGTTTTTTAGCGAGCTTGTTACTGCTCCCCCTCCTCCTTTTTCATCCTGGCTTGGGAGATCGACGATTTCCTGACGTCGGAGAGTGACAGGGAGCCACTGAAATGTCGGGAAAGAAAGATTGGGTGATGTAGCTGTCTCTTTTCATGACAAACTTCCAACCAGAAAATGATGTTTGAAACTACCACTTTGTTTAGTCCTCCGTCTCATACAATGAATTAGGATCCATATTTTAGTTACACTCATAGAGACAAAACTTAAGGAAGTTGTACCTTTCAGCATGTATATCGGGATTCAGACAATACACTCATGGACAAAACTTAAGAAAGTTGTACCTTTCAGCATGTATATCGGGATTCAGACAATATACTCATGGACAAAACTTAAGGAAGTTGTACCTTTCAGCATGAATATCGGGATTCAGACAATACACTCATGGACAAAACTTAAGGGAGTTGTACCTTTCAGCATGTATATCGGGATTCAGACAATACACTCATGGACAAAACTTAAGGGAGTTGTACCTTTCAGCATGTATATCGGGATTCAGACAATACACTCATGGACAAAACTTAAGGGAGTTGTACCTTTTAGCATGTATATCGGGATTCAAACGATACACTCATGGACAAAACGTAAGGAAGTGTTGTACCTTTCAACATGTATATCGGGATTCAGACAATACACTCATGGATAAAACTTAAGGAAGTTGTACCTTTTAGCATGTATATCGGGATTCAGACAATACACTCATGGACAAAACTTAAGGAAGTTGTACCTTTGAGCATGTATATCGGGATTCAGACAATACACTCATGGACAAAACTTAAGGAAGTTGTACCTTTTAGCATGTATATCGGGATTCAGACAATACACTCATGGACAAAACTTAAGGAAGTTGTACCTTTTAGCATGTATTTCGGGATTCAGACAATACACTCATGGACAAAACTTAAGGAAGTTGTACCTTTTAGCATGTATATCGGGATTCAGACAATACACTCATGGACAAAACTCAAGGAAGTTCTACCTTTTAACATGTATATCGGGATTCAGACAATACACTCATGGACAAAACTTAAGGAAGTCGTACCTTTCAGGATGAATATCGGGATTCAGACAATACACTCATGGACAAAACTTAAGGAAGTTGTACCTTTTAGCATGTATATCGGGATTCAGACAATACACTCATGGACAAAACTTAAGGAAGTTGTACCTTTTAGCATGTATTTCGGGATTCAGACAATACACTCATGGACAAAACTTAAGGAAGTTGTACCTTTTAGCATGTATATCGGGATTCAGACAATACACTCATGGACAAAACTCAAGGAAGTTCTACCTTTTAACATGTATATCGGGATTCAGACAATACACTCATGGACAAAACTTAAGGAAGTCGTACCTTTCAGGATGAATATCGGGATTCAGACAATACACTCATGGACAAAACTTAAGGAAGTTGTACCTTTTAGCATGTATATCGGGATTCAGACAATACAATCATGGACAAAACGTAAGGAAGTTGTACCTTTTAGCATTGTATATTGGGATTCAGACAATATACTCATGGACAAAACTTAAGGAAGTTGTACCTTTTAGCATGTATATCGGGATTCAGACAATACACTCATGGACAAAACTTAAGGAAGTTGTACCTTTTAGCATGTATATCGGGATTCAGACAATACACTCATGGACAAAACTTAAGGAAGTTGTACCTTTTAGCATGTATATCGGGATTCAAACAATGCATTCATGGACAAAACTTAAGGAAGTTGTACCTTTTAGCATGTATATCGGGATTCAGACAATACACTCATGGACAAAACTTAAGGAAGTTGTACCTTTTAGCATGTATATCGGGATTCAAACAATGCATTCATGGACAAAACTTAAGGAAGTTGTACTTTTACCATGTATATCGGGATTCAGACAATAACTCTGAAAGATATTTTATACACACCGACCTTATTGAAGACTGGAGATAACCAAGTGTGAACAAAATTAACTCTGTCTCCTTCAAAAATAAATATATATTACTGGCGACATAAAATACTTTCCACTTCCTTAAGTTTTGTCCATGAGCATAAGAACTTGACTTATTAAATGAAAGAAGAATCATACATTGTGTGTTTCGTATTTTTATTTCTCTTTTGAAATATTCGGTGCAGCATTGTTTCTCACTAAAACTCCAGCCTCTGGAACACACATTTTTTTGGTGTAGATGGTTTCCAATCAAATTGAAGAATGACGTACCCTGAAATCTCTATGTATAAGTTAAAGAAATATTCATTAAAAAAGAATAAAAATACATATCCTGACTGCTCAAGTGAACTTTTTAGATAGCAAGATGCCATCTTTCGGAATTAATATCAACTAAACGTTGATTTTTTATATTTATATGTTTCAAAATTATTGCCAAACACATTTTATCAATGTGTGTGTGAGTTAAGAAAAGCCAACAACAATGTACACATTTCGAACTGTTGGCTCCCTAAAAAATAGCCGAGAAATTGATATTTTAGGCCAAATTTGGGTAAGTAGGCTAAAATAGGTGAAAAGAGGGGAAAAAAAGAAGTTAGTAAGTTAAAATGAATGAAGATATATCCCTAGTACTTATATATCTTCTTCTATTTATCTACTGGGTGAAGTAGAATGCGTCTGCTTTTTCCATTAAGACTGGGAGCACTACTCGGTAGCAGGCCACTGACTTAGCTCCAATATGAAATGGCCGCCTCTGACATGAGGAATAGACGCCATGTGCAGCCGTTCCTAACATGAAGTACAAACTCATCCTGTATTCCTGAATCAGGAGCCCTTACAGGGTACTATCAGCCGGGCCAGCTGAGCCCAGGTTTTTTAGCGAGCTTGTTACTGCTCCCCCTCCTCCTTTTTCATCCCGACTTATTTGGGCCGGCAATATTGTAATTATATATACTAACAGATATCAAAATACCAAGAGTCTAGTATTAGTATCGCTATGAAAGAAAACCGAAAAATACAATATAACAGCGGTATGGTAGAATAAACTGGCGAAACCGCTGGGAGAACATGACAACAACAACAACAACAGAAAATTGACATGTACCCAGAACTTTACACACCCAAGATAGAGAACATTGCTGTGATAGAGATGTATGGAGACATCTGAGGCTCTTCATTGGACACAACAACAACAACAGAAAATTGACATGGACCCAGAACAGTAACTTTACACACCCAAGATATAGAACATTGCTGTGATAGAGATGTATGGAGACATCTGAGACTCTTCATTGGACACAACAACAGAAAATTGACATGGACCCAGAACAGCAGCTTTACACACCCAAGATAGAGAACAATGCTGTGATAGAGATGTATAGAGACATCTGAGGCTCTTCATTGGACATGACAACAACATAAAATTGACATGGACCCAGAACAGTAACTTTACACACTCAAGATAGAGAACATTGCTGTGATAGAGATGTATGGAGACATCTGAGGCTCTTCATTGGACACAACAACAACAACAGAAAATTGACATGGACCCAGAACAGTAACTTTACACACCCAAGATAGAGAACATTACTGTGATAGAGATGTATGGAAACATCTGAGGCTCTTCATTGGACACAAACAACAACAACAATGCAGTCATGTCGATTGGCATATGTCACATAACCAGTCTTACCTCTAGTTCCTTAGGATCCATCAAGTTTCCCATTAGGTTATGGATATCTGTGAAAGATATGGCCATGGGTTCCTATGCACAGACAAAGGATGGAGTTAGCTGATAGACTTCGTTAACAAATATGGTCAAACATTTTAAGACATTTCTACTTTAAAACGTCAATTTGGGTTATGAATTAGTTGGTTTTTCTATTAAATACATTTATATATATTTGTGCATCTCTTTTTTTTTTAAATACAAAAGAATAAAAATGAATTTTCTTGGCAATGTAAGTTTCTCTAAAAAAATCACACCCAAGGTGAGATTTGACTATATCAGATTTGAAGTCCTGGGGTGCAGCGAGATCTCAATGGCCTTGAAGTGGATTGTTAGGCTGAAAAATCTTTGTTCATTTATTCGCTACAATCACAATTCAACACAGCGGGATAGATAATGTGTTTTTTAATCCATAAGTGGCTACCTGAATTTCCTTGAATTGTTATTATAACAGTTGTCTTAATGATGCATTAGCGCGCCATCTTTTATCAAAATTCGAAACTTTTATAGACGCGTATGATTCTTTTTAAAAATAAAACAATATCTACTGCCCTTACTGCAATGGAAAAATTAATGGGAGGGCCTGGCTCATCAGTAGCGAAACAGCTGGGAGGGTTGAGCACTGATGAGCCAGGCCCTCCCATTAATTTTTCCATTGCAGTAAGGGCAGTAGATATTGTTTTATTTTTAAAAATAATCATACGCGTCTATAATAGTTTCGAATTTCGATAACAGATGTCTCTCTTTTTTTTTTTTTTTCAGAAAAAAAGAAGGTTCATACTTTAATTTTTTTAGAGGTTTGTCTATCGTAATAACTCCTCTGAATATTTGCATATAGTTATTTACATATAGTTATTTGCATATAGTTATTTACATATAGTTAGGTGTAATATAAAGTTGTGCGGGAGGATGATTTTCGTGTATCTAAAGAGGCACCTCTCCCTTTAATGATGTATCAAAACGTTACATTATGTTCATCACTCTAGTAAAAAGCTTCACCAGTTTAAATACCTGTTTGGTAAATTCGATCGATCCCATAACCCCGCTCTTAGGATGTTATGAAATCGAAGCCGCCCCTGTACTAATAAGGATCATAGCCAGAAACCATGGTATATAGGTTGAATTTTTGTCTGAATTTGCCGAAACTGGTGTTATGTAACTTATTCCTGATTATCACTAGTAAAGTTTTTTTACTAAGGTGATAACATACTACTCTGATCAAAAAGTTTCGACACTTTGCTCATAAAAAAAACTTTATTATTCTACCAAATTCAAATTGTCCCCTTCAAAGTAGTCCCCGTTGGCCGCGATGCACTTCAGTCACCTTTTTTTTCAGTCGGCAAAACACCTCTGGTAGTCTGTTTTCGGGATCGCCTTAATGGCCTTCTTCGATTCCACTTTGATCTTTTCTATGCTCTGAAATTTCCGACCCTTTAACTTTTTTTGAGCTTTCCAAAAAGGAAGAAGTCGCAGGGGGTCAAATCGGGACTGTAGGGGGGTTGAGGGAACACAGGGGTTGAGTGGTCCTGCAGGAACTTCGAGATTTTGAGGGCTGTGTGCGCCGGCGCGTTATCGTGGTGGAGGATCCACGACTTGCTCCTCCACAGCTCCGGCCGTTTCTGCCTGATCGCTTCCCTCAATCGCCTCAAAACTCCCAGGTAGGAGTCAGCAGTTATTGTAGAGCCTTGTTGTTGAAATTCATGATGAACGATGCCCTGGTAGTCGAAGAACACCGTCAACATGACCTTGACTTTGCTGGGAGCCTTCCTCGCTTTCTTTGGTCTCGGCTCATTTTTGAAGCGCCACTCTGATGCCTGTTGGGTAGTTTCCGAATCAAAGCCGTAAATCCATGTTTCGTCTCCAGTAATGACCCTCTTCAACAATTCGGGGTCGTCGGTTGTCGCTTCGAGATTGAGACTGGCCGTTTCTTTCCGGGCGTTCTTTTGATCAAAAGTCAAATCTTTGGGAACGAGAACGGCGTTGAGTCTTCTCACTCCCAAAATGTCCTTAATTATCTATCGATTGAGTCGACCCGAATGATATCCCTGCTTCTTCGGCGACCTCCCTGACAGTTATTCGTGGGTCTTCACGCACCAGTTCCAACACCTTGTCCACTTTTTCAGGCGTGGTTGATGTGGACGGTCTCCCGGAACACTCGTTGTCGGCGGTCTCTTCCCGACCCTCCTTGAAGCGCTTGTACCACTCGAAAACTCGTCTTCGGCTCATGATGGCATCCCCGTAGGATTTTTCAACATCCAAAAATTTCGGCAACCTTGAATCCGTTTTCCACAAGAACTTGATGCAAATTCGTTGATCCTCCATTTCGATGACTAACGAAATCGAAGCACGGGCAAAATGGCTTCACTTCGAACAGTCGCTGCTCGTGCTGTTGTGGCGCGTGATTTTTGAAAATTGGCAGGTCTCCAAGCCAAGGGCGACGTTTGCCACAAACCGGGAGAAAATATATTGAGTTTTCAAGAATTTATGAGCAAAGTGTCGAAAGTTTTTGATCAGAGTAGTAATGCATCGTTCTGATGCATAATTAAAGGGAGAGGTTCCTCTTTAGTTATATAGTTATGTATGTAAATGGGAGTTGAATGGCTCTGCTAATAATAGTTTACAGGTACCTGCGTATCTAACATATGCAACACTATTTTAAAGGCGTAAGATTCTTTTTGATATTAAACAATTTCTACTGCCCTTACTTGTACCACTCGAAAACTCGTCTTCGGCTCATGACGGCATCCCCGTAGGCTGTTTGCAACATCCAAAAAATTTCGGCACCCTTGAATCCGTTTTTTACACAGAACTTGATGCAAATTCGTTGATTCTCCATTTCGATGACCAACGAAAGGGTAGTAAGGGCAGTAGAAATTGTTTAATGTCAAAAATAATCTTACGCCTTTAAAATAGTTTTGAATTTTGATAACAGATGGCGCGCTAGTGCATCATATGCAACACTACTTATCGATACTTGGTATGGTTACCTAACAAACCAAATCATCCTACTTGGCATCAATACTTATCTGGTAATAGACGACTTCTGAAAACTACAAATGGTGTGACTTAGATACCTCCTGAGACATTCAACGGAATCCCACTTCAACTGGCTTGTTGTCCTATACTGCCCTACATACGATGTAAGGAAAAAAAGAATACCAACAGTCTGATACAGTAGAACCTCTCTCTAAAGGAAAATACCTGTTGGCAGAGTCGAAATTCCTTTAGAAGTGCCTTCCTACTAAAGAGTAGCAAACTGGTGAATAAAAAATATAATTTTAGCGCTGAAAACTGACTATTGTAGAAACGTGTACTCTAGCGAGAGTGTCCTCTCATGGAGGTTTTTACAGTACTGACAATATCAGATATTGTATTTCAATAGCACAACAACCGCAGGATTTTGCAGGAAAGAAAGAGTTGAAAGAACACCATTCAGACCAACCAATCTCCATTATTTACAGAATTGTAAATACAGGTAGTTAGTTCCCTCCTATTAATACAACTTTTTGAAATAAATTATGTTGGCGGTCAAAGTACGAGTTCTCTCTTGAGATCTCTGTACTTAAAGAAAGAACAGTACAGAGCACTTACCTTACAGCACAGAGCACTTACCTTACAGTACAGAGCACTTACCTTACAGTACAAAGCACTTACCTTACAGCACAGAGCACTTACCTTACAGTACAGATCACTTACCTTACAGTACAGAGCACTTACCTTACAGTACAGAGCACTTACCTTACAGTACAGAGCACTTACCTTACAGTACAGAGCACTTACCTTACAGTACAAAGCACTTACCTTACAACACAGAGCACTTACCTTACAGTACAAAGCACTTACCTTACAGTACAGAGCACTTACCTTACAGCACAGAGCACTTACCTTACAGTACAGAGCACTTACCTTACAGTACAGAGCACTTACCTTACAGTACAGAGCACTTACCTTACAGCACAGAGCACTTACCTTACAGTACAGAGCACTTACCTTACAATACAGAGCACTTACCTTACAGCACAGAGCATTTACCTTACAGTACAGAGCACTTACCTTACAGTACAGAGCACTTACCTTACAGTACAGAGCACTTACCTTACAGTACAGAGCACTTGCCTTACAGTACAGAGCACTTACCTTACAGCACAGAGCACTTACCTTACAGTACAGAGTACTTACCTTACAGTACAGAGCACTTACCTTACAGTACAGAGTACTTACCTTACAGTACAGAGCACTTACCTTACAGTACAGAGCACTTACCTTACAGCACAGAGCACTTACCTTACAGTACAGAGTACTTACCTTACAGCACAGAGCACTTACCTTACAGTACAGAGCACTTACCTTACAGTACAAAGCACTTACCTTACAGTACAGAGCACTTACCTTACAGCACAGATCACTTACCTTACAGCAAATATCACTTACCTTACAGTACAGAGCACTTACCTTACAGTACAGAGCACTTGCCTTACAGTACAGAGCACTTACCTTACAGCACAGAGCACTTACCTTACAGTACAGAGCACTTACCTTACAGTACAAAGCACTTACCTTACAGTACAGAGCACTTACCTTACAGCACAGATCACTTACCTTACAGCAAATATCACTTACCTTACAGTACAGAGCACTTACCTTACAGTACAGAGCACTTGCCTTACAGTACAGAGCACTTACCTTACAGCACAGAGCACTTACCTTACAGTACAGAGCACTTACCTTACAGTACAGAGCACTTACCTTACAGTACAGAGCACTTGCCTTACAGTACAGAGCACTTGCCTTACAGTACAGAGCACTTACCTTACAGCACAGAGCACTTACCTTACAGTACAGAGCACTTACCTTACAGTACAGAGCACTTACCTTACAGTACAGAGCACTTGCCTTACAGTACAGAGCACTTACCTTACAGTACAGAGCACTTACCTTACAGCACAGAGCACTTACCGGCTTGGCCTTGTATTCCGACGGCTCCCAAGTGTTGAACCATTTCTGCACTGGGATGTTCCACGCCACGTGACTACGCTGTGGTTTCTTCTGGCGGCCCTGAACACAGCAAGGAGCTACAGTGTTGTGTATTTGCATACTTGGGATTATTTGCAGATATGCAAATATCCTCTTTGCATACTCATTTATGACTTCATGTATAAATACCGCTACAAGTTGTTAGCAGTCAGTCAGTCAGTCCATATTGTAGAAGTTAGTGTTCTAATAAATTCTAAGAGAATATAGTGGCCTGGTAATGAGAAACCCACGCAGAGGCAACGCATCATACAGGATTGGGCAGCTGGGTCCCTCAAGTACCCCAAGAATGACACGTTTGGATATTTCGAAGCTATCAACCCGTCAAAATAGAATCATCAATGAAGAAACTAATTATCTAAGTAGAGAGCTAAATCTTAAATCTATCGTTTTCTTCTCCACTACATTTTTTTTTGCTTATCCCTAGTACACGTGGTACAGGCCATGATAATCACAGTGGGTAGTTAGCGACTGCTTTTACTGTAAGTGTACCACATGTCTACACATGTGAAAAGCAGTTCGACTTTGCACTTACAAATGTGCCAGAGCCCCGTTTGGTTACTTGCACTCGCTGGTGGGGTTGGACTTTAGCAAGAATCGGGGGCCATTGGAGCATTTTTTCAACAGAAAAAAGTGTCCAATGCGGGAATCGAACCCGGGTCGTAGTGGTCGAAAACCAAACGGTTTAACCAGCCTTCCACCGACCCCCCCTCCACTACATGATGGTGATTAATACAAACCAATAACATTCTATATACAGTTACGAACGTCATTCCTCATCGGCCTCTGTCACCGTTCGCTTTTATTTTTTTGGAATGGCTACGGTCACGCCACCTTTGCCCCCCCCCCCCATCATGCCTCCCCCACTCGCTCTTTCGTTTTTGTAACTATTGGTTTGGAGCGGGCCGCTCTTTAAATAAATGCATATATTAGATAATAACCAAATGGAATCCTCTCTTTCCTTTTCCCAGTAAGAGACGCCTACGGAAGCCAACAGTACATAGACAGATAAAGCACATAGGCTATAGTTATTAACTAATATATGCATTTATTTAAGGCGCCAAACTTATAATTGTAACAAATAGTATTTGAATAAAAACATTCAATCGGGTAAAACACGGGCGTTGCCCGGGTCATTCGGCTAGTACTATCTATATACAGCAAATGAAGACATTAAGACGCGAATGTTTCTTTCATATATCAATCAAACTTCTACAGTCCTTACTGCGATAAAAAAAAATAATGATAATTGATTACACACACAAAACCTTTATTAAGACACACAGGTCTTACAGAGGATTCTCCTTGGGGTTACAAGACGGAGAAACCCATGAAAGTGGGAAATATACAAAGGGGTAAAAATGAAGAAAGATTATATAAACATGGTAAATATATACAGATTATTATTTGAATAATCCTATGGAAAATAAGGAAATTTTTTTTTGGAAATATGGATGGGAGAAGTGGAGAGCGAAAAGAGGAAAGAAAACAAGTATTTACATATGGAACATACATATAATGGAACAAGTCAATTTAAGCTCTTCTGCTCACACAGTACAGGTGGACCATGGCTTTTTTCAAGAAATCTTTAAGAGATTTTCCATGATAATTGATTAAATGATTGATAAAAAAAAAGATCCAATGATGGGGATTGATCATCGTGAGGATATCGCTGTAAGCCGGCAATGAGAGAGAGTAGAATCTGACTGATGTCTTAATAAATACTTTGTGTGTGTACTAAATCTTATTGAAAATTCAAACTATTTTACTGTGTGTATGTTTCTTTTCAAATAAAACAATCTTACCCTTACAGCAATAATAAAAATAATGGAAGGCCTGGCTCATAAATTGTAAACCTTTCCAGCAGTTTCGCCAGTTTATTATTCTAGGCAATCCCATTATTTTTATCATTTCAGTAAGGGAAGTAGAAAGCTATTTTATTTGAAAAGCGCTATAATTAGTTTCAATCGGACAGCTACATGAATTCATAGATGAGAAAAGAACATATAACAATTTGAATCAATTTTGTAGATATATGTCGTATTGTAATTTTTCCAAAGTTCAATGTGTGGAAATGACAATTAAGCAGTCGTTTGTGGCTGTCTCCACCTCAATAATCATCGTCTTTTTTTTTTTCAAATCTTTTTTAAACAAAACAAAAATTTACATACACCATTTAATTAAATCTTTAGTAAAAATAAAATAAAATAAAATTTACATTCTATCATTCAAAATGTATCACTACCCCCCACAAAAAAAAAGAAAAATTTGTATTAAATTTTCTTCCTCAACGGAGGTTGGGAGGGGATGGAAGGTAAAGGATGAGATACATTTCGAAGGGGAAAAAGAGAAGAAAAAGAAAAAAGAAAAAAAAATTCAAAAATTATATTACACAAGTAATTATATTGTTAGAGGCAAAAGGCGACCAAGGCCTGTTAGGTGGGGAATTCACAGGAAAAGGTGGCCTTACAAAACCTAACTAACATAATGCAGACAACTGGGGAAAAATTTCTAAATATCAAGCACTACATGTTTACATACCCTCATACACATAGGTATAATCCCATTCAATAGCAACTTTTATTGCTGAATGGAAGTATGCAAAATTTAGGGTTTGTAGTGGAAAAACTTGCCTGTTAAGCTAAGTGCCCAAGCATTGTTCCAGGTCCTCTTCTTGAAATGGAAAAATTGTGTGTAGGTTTTCCTCGGTATCTTCAAATACTGGTTGCAAGAGTCTTATTTTAGAGATATTAACTATTGTTGTACGTTTATTTTCGGGTTGACATGGCTTATCTATTTCTATTGTTTGGGGGGAAGGTATGGCAATTATCGTATAAGGTTCTGGGTAAAAAGCTGGCATAAGTTTACCTTGGCCTGATTGGTAAGGGATCTTATACAGTACCTTATCTCCTATTTTTAAATTGGGTGTTTTATGGGATTCATTATATCTTTTGACTAATTTAAGATGTAGTTTTTTTGTATTATCATTGGCGGTTTTCCTAGCTTCTTCTATGGGGGGATAGGCTATTGTTAGGTCACTGGTATAAAATGGATTAATGCCGAAAAGTAAATAAACGGGAGGAATTGTAGTTATTGAATGGGGAGTATTCCTATATTCTTCTAATGCTTTTTGTAATAGCTTGTGCCATGGAATTCTGGGATTTTGTTGATGGTGGAGTCTTAACTTCGAAATGATAGTGGCATTAGCCCTTTCTACCAGCCCGTTACATTGTGGATGAGAAGGGGATGTCATAACGTGTTTTACGCCTTTTTCCTGTATGAACTTATTGAATCTTTTGGAGACAAATGAGGGATGTCTGTCGGTAACAATAATCTTTGGCTTACCTATACTTAATAACTGATTTATAATATTTATATACGTTGCTATCGAGGTACTCTTAGAAGGAAAAGCCCAAATGTATCTAGAGTGATGATCAACTACTACATGAAGGCAATTTTTTGTACTATTATATTCTCCTAGGCCTAAAATACTATCAAGAGCAACTACATCAAATGGTTTCTCAGCTAGCGGTAAAGTACCCATGAGTCCATATGAGGGTGTAGTCGGCTTCTTTACAGATTGACAGGTCCTGCATTTCAAAATATAATTTTTTATTTTACCTATCATACCTTTAAAATAATATTGTGTTGATATTACCCTAGCCATTGCACTAATACCTGGGTGTCCTAAACTTTCATGAGCCTTAATTATCAATTCTTGTTGTAAGGATGGTGGTACTACTATTCTATCTTTATTTTTTAATCGAATATAAGTGATATTGTCTTTATTGAAATATAATTTAGATGAAGGCTTAGCTAAGGATTCTTGTCCTTCTTTTAAATCTTGTATGGATAGGAAGCAAGAATATGGTAAGCGGGACAACATGTCAGCTTCATAATTTTCACATCCTTTATTATATTTGAATTCCAAATCATATTCTGATAATCTTAATGACCATCGAAATAGTCTACCATTTGTATGTTTGAAATTATTTAACCAAATTAGTGCTTGATGATCAGTGTGAACTATTACCCGCTGACCTGAAAGGTAGGGATGGTATCTCTTGCACGTTTCTATTATTGCTAATAATTCCAGCTCTGTAATGGTATATTTGGATTCTGCCCCCCTTAAGGCCCTACTATAAAACGCTATGGGTCTCATTGTGCCATCAGGATACTCCTGTTTGAGCACGCCTCCTAAACCTGCAGTACTAGCATCACAAAAGATATGCGTAGTTAATAACGGATTATAAATTTGGAGGATTGGTTTCGAAACTAATGCTTCTTTAAGAGCCTCAAAACTTTTTTGGCATTCGTCAGTCCATGTAAATTTTATATCTTTTTTCAAAAGATTATTTAAGGGAGCTCTTAATTTATTAAAATGATTTATAAACTTAGCATAATGTGTAACGCTTCCTAAAAATGATCTTAAGCACCTAACATTACGAGGAGGTGGCAATGATTTAATTATATCAACATTAATGCCCGAGGGAGACATTTGGTCTCCAAAAATTTCATAACCTAAATAATTTATCTTTTTCATAAAAAATAAACACTTTTCCTTCCTAAGTTGGATACCCTCTTTTTGTAGAATTTCAAATATTTCCTTAAGATGTTCCAAATGGGATTGCGTATCGTTTGAAAAAACCAATATATCATCAAAATAAGAAATTACATTTTTAAGGTCATATTTTTGTAATATTGAACTAAGTATCCTATTAAAGATGGCGGGAGCTGTACGTAGACCAAATGGTAGTCTACACCATTGATAGGAACCTTCTGTGGTGGTAAAACATGTCATGTATTGATCCTTTTCATGCAAGGAAACAGTCCAGTATGCACTTAAAATGTCAAGACATGAGAATACTCTCGACCCTTGAACCTTCTGGATGATATCTTCAATTAACGGAATTGGAAAACTGTCACCCATTAATTTTGAATTTAATTTTCTAAAGTCAATACATAGTCTAGTCTTATCACTTTCTCCTTTTTTACGGGCTAGGGTTACTGGTGAACTGTATGGTGATGAAGCAGGCTTAATTATGCCATATTTCAACAACTGACTAATTTGTTCTTTAATTGTTCCGTTATCCTTTAGATTATGTCTATAAGGTCTGAGACAAACAGGAGTCTTATCTCTGAGTGTTAGTCTCGGGGGATCTACCTTTAAAGGTCTAACATTATACTTATTTTCACCAAAAATATCATCATAGTCATTCATCAAAACATGGAAATTATTTCCCAGTCTGACGTCATTATGTATATAACTATCTTCTGAGTTTGGTAAAGGCAAAGGTCGGAAGTTTGGTTGATAAATAGGTCTCGATTTAAAACAAGAAGGAAAATATATGTTAGATTGATTTATAGTTTTACCTATGGCATGTACATTTTTTATACGATTACATTTCCCTGATAGTTTTAAACAATAATTATGTTTGTTGCAATATTTAGACCTAACAAGACTTAAATAATTTTTAGAATTATCATATTGTAAGGCATCAAGTTCTTCTTTAGAAAAAGTATAATCAAAATTAGATAAAACACCATCATTTTGCATAATAACATTTTTATCAAAATCAATCTTCAGTTTAAAATATTTTAGGTACTTTGTGGACATTATCAAAAAGTTCAAATTTAGATTATCAATAATATAAAACAAAATATTTTTAGTTATAATTCCAATTTTTATATTCAAACAAATCTGGCCTTTTATGTTAACATTATTAGATACAGTACTTATTTTATCGTAACTAGAAATATTTATGTTATTTGAAAAATTCTTGGCCAAAAAATGAGTAGGTAAGATATTAATCTCACTACCTGAATCAAACAGAATCATAAACATACCCAGGAACCATGAGTCTGCTGTCCCCACATCCGCTCTGATCCCCGGGCACCGTCAATATCCCACTTGGTCTTGATTACCGGGGTTCGACGCACTTTGTAGGCCGATGGATGAAGTCCCAGGATGGCCAGGTTCGTGGAGTTGGCCGGCGTTGACATCTCCATGCTGCGGCGTGATAGATCGCCACCGCGAGGCCATGTTGGGGCGATTTCCTCCAGCAAAGTTGTTCCTCCGTCCATTATTCCATCTTCCGTCCCTTTGTTGAGTTGTGTGCTCCAATGATTCGGCAATACGAAGCCAGTCCTCTAAGGAATGTGGCGAGGAAGCAATCAGAAACTTCTCGAGTGGGCCGGCACCAGATGTAAGAGATTCCAAGACTAAATCCTTTGGCATGTGTAGCTGTGTGCCAATTTTTATCTTTTCAAGATAATAACTACGAACTGATTGCATCTCTTGCTTAGTTAGTTGCCAAAACTTTTTATGTAGGCCGCGTTCAAACTCTGGGAAGAATGTCATCATCCTAGAATGTAAATCTTCCAATGTGTCAATTTCGTCACAAATTGTGGCATAAATCTCAAGAGCATTGCCCTTAAAGAGAGTAGGTATCATGAAAAGAGCATCTTCTTGTTTGATATTCCGGAGCTTGATCTGTTGGTTGAAAACCTTCAGCCATTGCGAGTATTTAAGCCCTTCTTCAGGGTTAAAGCTTGGTATCATATCTTTGGGATAATATTCCATATTCGAATTTTCTTTAAGATCAGTCTTATTAATAGATGAAGTAATTTTTGGGCTTGCCTTCCTCTTTCCCATGCCCTGAGATTAAATAAAATTTCCGCGAACAAGTTCGAATCCTGTCGACTACTTTGTCGTATTGTAATTTTTCCAAAGTTCAATGTGTGGAAATGACAATTAAGCAGTCGTTTGTGGCTGTCTCCACCTCAATAATCATCGTCTTTATTTTTTTTTTCAAATCTTTTTTAAACAAAACAAAAATTTACATACACCATTTAATTAAATCTTTAGTAAAAAAAAAAATAAAATAAAATAAAATTTACATTCTATCATTCAAAATGTATCATATATATATAACTATTAGATAATAAAAAGACATACAGTTTGTGTATGCAAAAAATGTAATGCCTTGGTGATAAAGGTTTGGCGTTCAGCCAACCGAAATATTGACAAATACATCTTTTATTAAATACATTATATGCATTTTTATTATCTAATGAATTAAATATGGATTACTCTATTTTCAAAACACACACACACAAAAAAAAACATTTATTAAGACACACAGGTCTTACAGAGGATTATCCTTGGGGTTACAAGACGGAGAAACCTATGAAAGTGGGAAATATACAATGGGGTAAAAATGGAGAAAGATTATATACACATGGTAAATATATACAGATTATTATTTGAATGATCCTATGGAAAATAAGAATATGGATTTGGAAGAAAAATCTATTTTCAAAACAATATATAACTATCTTTTGAACTGGGAAAGAGAGGGAAGGAAATTTTGAGGGAATTGCTTTTGTTTGTCTTTTTTCTCCATGACCAATTTTATTTGGATAATTATGAAAAATGATTGTATAAGTTTGTATATAGCCAATTTGTTATGATGTAAAGAAATGTATTGACACAAATATCCCTGAGTTTGGGATATCGTGTTATAAGATGTTAATAAAGTTACATAAATAAAGCGCTATAAATAGTTTAAATTTATAATAACAGGTGGCGTAGTAATGTTTATAAAGGAAGCAGAGAATGGTAGAAGTTGTGGGGAAGTAGGCTATATGACACTTATCTTTATCCAGATAAGTTGAGCCATTTCTTATCCCTGTCATATATATGTCACACGGTGTCACCTTCACTACAGTCAATGACCCGTCGTAGCTCTCTTTACAAACCTCTCATCCTGTCTACTATAAATTTCCTATAAAAATCTTACCTTCTTATTTTTATTTAACAATTGCAGAATACACGCTATATCCACAATTCGGATATTTGCGTGTGAAATATATACATTTAAATGTAAAAACAAAAAGAAAAAGTAGTTTAAAGAGATATATACATATTTACATATCAGTATGCAAATTGATTACATTAGTAATTACTTATTTAGTTAAGTACATTCTGCAGAATTACCTTCCTACTTTCTGATAACGTTCCTATACAGACTGGGATTGAAGGAGCGACAAGAATTTACAGTAATATATTATATTTAATAGAAAAAATAAAACGGAGATAGGAGTATCTTGTGCGAATTTTATTAGAAAGCTTTCGGACGTCCTTCTACAGGCTTTTTTACGATCTAAATCGTAATGCGAAAGCTTGCTAATAAAATTCACACAAGATACGCCTCTTCAATCTCCGTTTTATTTTTCTATTTTAACTCGAAGAGTTTATTTTAGTCCATATTGTATTTAAGTTCTTCTTCACTATCTCACATCATGAAGACAGTCGGTGGAAGGATGGTCTTGGTTTTCGACCGCTACGACCCAGTATCGAATTCCTCATTGAGCACTTTTTTCTTATTAAAAAAGATGCTCCAATAGCCCCCGATTCTTGCAAAATCCCAACACTACCAGCGAGTGCGAGTAACCAAACGGGGCTATGGGACATTGGTAAGTGCAAAAGTCGAACTGCTTTTCATATATGTAAACATGTGGTACACTTACAGTAAAAGCAGTCGCTAACTACCCACCATGATTATCATTGCCTGTACCACCCTAGGGATAAATAAAATAAAAAACTATAAATTTGATAGAACCTCTGATAACGAAATAATAACAAACATTTACGAGATATTTCATTTTTCTAAGAATGTCTGGAAACCAACACCTATGAATTTTCTTCATTGTAGTATATAAATATATACGTAATTTATAAGGTAATAATGTACCATCTACACTCATGGAGACAAAACTTAAGGAAGTTGTACTTTTTAGCATGTATATCCGGATTCAGACAATAACTCTGGAATATATTACAGTGACCTTTATTGAAGACACACGAGATAATAAAGTGTGAACAAAATAGTCTCTGTCGACGGTCAAAGACTTTCCACTTCCTTAAGTTTTGTCTAGGAATGTATATATAAGAAATAAAAACCATCAAGCAAAACAGTTGCATAATGGTTATAGCTGGCTCCATGCGAAATAAACTCTGAGAGAAAAATGACAATAACTATAACAAGACTTAGAACAAAACACCATAAAGGAATGACAATACATCCAGATAGCACAAGAATCTATAGGACTGTATATATTGTGCTGTCCTGGTGTGGAACTAACACCTACCCACATATTCTCGTGCCCAGCAATGGCCGCAGCCTTGCAGAAAATTGACATAGACCCAGAGCAGCAGCTTTACACACCCAAGATAGTGAACATTGCTGCTGCTGTGATAGAGATGTATGGAGACATCTGAGGCTCTTCATTTGACACGACAACAACAACATAGCTGAATGCCTTCCAAGCCATTGACCCGGGTTAGATTCCTGGCCGTCGCATCTTTCTGGGATCGGTGGAAGAATGATATAAACCGTCATAGACGCCATCTATTGGTCGTCACCACAAACTAGCGGCCTCGGGTCGGTGACAAAGCCACAACACCAGCTTTGGTAAACTGAGAAACGTCCACATAGAGACCATGGTTTCGGGCTAATAGCCTTCGTCAGCCCAGGGCGGACTTTATTCCTAAGTTTTCCAATGCTTGTGTTGTGGCTTTGTCAGCGACCCGAGACCGCTAGTTTGCGGCGACGGTTAATAGATGACGTCTAGTTTTGACGGGAGAGGTGCTTTATGTTTATATAGATAATTTAAAGTGTTATTGATTGGCGACGTACGTGCTTCAGGAGATGCTGCAGAGAGGATTCAGCGGCGATGTCCGTGGAACAGAGCGGGGCGGGAACTGGACGGAGCTCGTGCACGAACACCGGGACCCTCAGCGGGATCTGGAGCGACGCCTCGCCCACGGCGAACAGCTTGCACAGCGTCTCGGCGTCAATACATGGAGGGGTCTCCGGGACTGGAGGCTCGATGCTCGTCACCCAGTCCAGGAATTGTCCAGTCAGTTTCTGGACCTCTTCCTTCCTCTGTCACAGTCGTTACAGTCACCTGAACTCCTCGATTGTAGTAGTCGTTTATTGCTCATCCTGATGGTCATGGAGTTTACATTAATGGACAAAACTTAAGGAAGTTGTACCTTTTAGCATGTATATCGGGATTCAGACAATACACTCATGGACAAAACTTAAGGAAGTTGTACCTTTTAGCATGTATATCGGGATTCAGACAATACACTCATGGACAAAACTTAAGGAGGTTGTACCTTTTAGCATGTATATCGGGATTCAGACAATACACTCATGGACAAAACTTAAGGAGGTTGTACCTTTTAGCATGTATATCGGGATTCAGACAATACACTCATGGACAAAACTTAAGGAAGTTGTACCTTTTAGCATGTATATCGGGATTCAGACAATACACTCATGGACAAAACTTAAGGAAGTTGTACCTTTTAGTATGTATATCGGGATTCAGACAATACACTCACGGACAAAACTTAAGGAAGTTGTACCTTTTAGCATGTATATCGGGATTCAGACAATACACTCATGGACAAAACTTAAGGAAGTTGTACCTTTTAGTATGTATATCGGGATTCAGACAATACACTCACGGACAAAACTTAAGGAAGTTGTACCTTTTAGTATGTATATCGGGATTCAGACAATACACTCATGGACAAAACTTAAGGAAGTTGTACCTTTTAGCATGTATATCGGGATTCAGACAATACACTCATGGACAAAACTTAAGGAAGTTGTACCTTTTAGTATGTATATCGGGATTCAGACAATACACTCATGGACAAAACTTAAGGAAGTTGTACCTTTTATCATGTATATCAGGATTCAGACAATACACTCATAGATAAAACTTAAGGAAGTTGTACCTTTTAGTATGTATATCGGGATTCAGACAATACACTCATGGACAAAACTTAAGGAAGTTGTACCTTTTAGCATGTATATCGGGATTCAGACAATACACCTATCCCCCGATTTACACGGTACTTGTTTTACACGTTTTCGCTTTTACACGGTTTTCCAAATAAGTTTTTTTTTTATCGCACTATACTAAATGCTACTGTGATTGAACACATGCGCTGTGTACACATCTCACGAGGAATCCCGAGCTTATGTGCTGACTTGATGCAAACGCACACTGTGTCTGTATTTCTTCGCATAAAAATTTCGCGAAAATTTTTAATTTTCGATTTACACGTTTTTCTCAGGAACGTATCTACCGTGTAAATCGGGGGATAGGTGTACATTCATAAGGAAGTTGTACCTTTTAGCCTTTATATCGGGATTCAGACAATACAATTATGGACAAAACTTAAGGGAGTTTTAATTTTTAGCATGTATATCGGGATTCAGACAATACTCTCTTAAGGAAGTTGTACCTTTTAGCATGTATATCGGGATTCAGACAATACACTCATGGACAAAACTTAAGGAAGTTGTACCTTTTAGCATGTATATCGGGATTCAGACAATACACTCATGGACAAAACTTAAGGAAGTTGTACCTTTTAGCATGTATATCGGGATTCAGACAATACACTCATGGACAAAACTTAAGGAGGTTGTACCTTTTAGCATGTATATCGGGATTCAGACAATACACTCATGGACAAAACTTAAGGAAGTTGTACCTTTTAGCATGTATATCGGGATTCAGACAATACACTCATGGACAAACTTAAGGAAGTTGTACCTTTTAGCATGTATATCGGGATTCAGACAATACACTCATGGACAAAACTTAAGGAAGTTGTACCTTTTAGCATGTATATCGGGATTCAGACAATACATTCATGGACAAAACTTAAGGAAGTTGTACCTTTTAGCATGTATATTGAGATTACGACAATACACCTATCCCCCGATTTACACGGTACTTGTTTTACACGTTTTCGCTTTTACACGGTTTTCCAAATAAGTTTTTTTTTATCGCACTATACTAAATGCTACTGTGATTGAACACATGCGCTGTGTACACATCTCACGAGGAATCCCGAGCTTATGTGCTGACTTGCTGCAAACGCACACTGTGTCTGTATTTCTTCGCATAAAAATTTCGCGAAAAATTTTAATTTTCGATTTACACGTTTTTCTCAGGAACGTATCTACCGTGTAAATCGGGGGATAGGTGTACATTCATAAGGAAGTTGTACCTTTTAGCATGTATATCGGGATTCAGACAATACACTCATGGACAAACTTAAGGAAGTTGTACCTTTTAGCATGTATATCGGGATTCAGACAATACACTCATGGACAAAACTTAAGGAAGTTGTACCTTTTAGCATGTATATCGGGATTCAGACAATACACTCATGGACAAACTTAAGGAAGTTGTACCTTTTAGCATGTATATCGGGATTCAGACAATACACTCATGGACAAAACTTAAGGAAGTTGTACCTTTTAGCATGTATATCGGGATTCAGACAATACACTCATGGACAAAACTTAAGGAAGTTGTACCTTTTAGCATGTATATCGGGATTCATACAATAACTCTGAAATATATTACAATGACCTTTACTGAATATACACGAGATAATCAAGTGTGAACAAAATTGCCTCTGTCTCCTCAAAAAGAATAGACAACAGGCGATATCAAATACTTTCCACTTTCTTATGTTTTGTCCATGAGGATAAGATATCGGATTAACAAATGTTGACCTTACTCACCTCTTCCAGTTCCTTCTTCAGAAGCGATCGTTCCAACTTCTCGTCCTCACTCATGGCTCTGGCGTTCAGGTAGGCGACGTACATGTCGAGCTCGGGGTGGCGGGAGTATCGAGGGAACCTGCAGGACACACCTCGCCGCTGTAGATACACACAACACATACACACACAACACAAACACATACACACGCGCACATACACACAGACGGTGGAACAATACATATATCGGAGACTAGGTGAAAAAACATAAAAATATATAATGAAAATTCGAAACTATTTTAGACGCGTAAGATTCTTTTTGAAATTAAGCAATTTCTACTGTCCTTACTGCAATGGAAAAGTTAATGGGAGGGCCTGGCTCATCAGTGGTGAACCCTCCCAGCGGTTTCGCCAGTTTAATCTACCATACCGCTGTTATATTGCATTTTTCGATCTTCATTTTATAGTGATACTGATAGCATCAGTACAACTGGCGAAACCGCTGGGAGGGTTCACCACTGATGAGCCAGGCCCTCCCATTCTCTATTATGGACTATATGGAAAGTTCTTGAAGTTACACTCATGGACAAAACTTAAGGAAGTGGAAAGTCTTTGATATCAGTCGTCTATTTTTTTGTTAAAGAGACAGAGGATATTTTATTCACACTTTGTTATCTCGTGTATCTTCAATAAAGGTCACTGTGAACAAGTGTGAACGAAATTGACTCTGTGTTCTTAAAAATAAAAAAAAAAATTAAAAAAATACGACCGGCGACTTTAAAAACTTAACACTCAAGTTTTGTCCAGGTGTGTGAGTGTATATATAGTTAATAAAGAAGTATATTGATTCAGACATGGTCTCCGCGCTTATCAAAATATCGAAAAGAAATTTTAAAAAATAATAATTTTGATTAATGACAGGCCTCATGAAATATGTTTAATTTGTTATCACTGGTTTGCTGATTTTTAAAACCTTTAGTTTGTTAGGTATATTAATTCAACGAATTTTTCTCTTTGTAAATAAATTATATAGATATATGAATAAATATAAATTGATGATGATAACATTAGCTAGCATATGATGATTAACAATTGGCAACTGAGTTAGTGCCTTCTTGATTCTTTTTTTGTATTTCTTCTTAATTCTTAAATTTTACTTTTGTAGTTTCTATGCATAAAGATAACATTAAAAATATATTTAAGTAACATTTTCTCTTTTTTACTCCCAAAAACACAAACATAGTTTACTGAGGAAGAGCTTGTCCGAAAGCTGCTTTATACAATTAATATAAAAGAGTTGTGGCATCTTATATCTTTTTGTAATGTTTAATTTGATTAATGGTCAATTTTGGGTCATTTTCTTGACTTTCCAAGTTATAGATTACCTGGCTCGAGTCAGGTCCCTTTCTCGGTCTTCCATTTCCCACTTAGACCTGAGATAAGCGGCTACTGGTTGTCTCAGCGGTGGATGGTCCCGTAGCTTCTCCCGGTAGAGTTTCAGAGCTTCTCTTTCTTCTTTTCTGGAGCTTCTGACTAGATGTTGGGGCTTGACAGCTTCTTCCACCACGGTCTCTTCCTCTGTGATGATGGAGTCTACTTCTGTAGCTACTTCCGTGGTGACAAAGTCCTCTTCTGTCGTGACTGTCGTGCTGTCGTCGAACCTCGTCTCTTGTGGCTTCTGTTGTCGTGGCGAGGTGAAGATCCAGGGAGCAGCGATATCGTAGATCTGGGCACGTAGTACATTAGCAGTGCCTTTCTCTCTGAATTAAATTTAGAAACATTTTTATCTCTAAACAGTATACGGCGCCTCTCCCGTCAAATTAAACGTCAAAACTAGACGACATCTATCTGACGTTTAGTTTGACGAGAGAGGAACCCTATGCTTTTTTTAGATCAATTTCCTCCCGGCAAATTTTCTATTTTATTTTCGTGACACAAATATATTTCAATTGCTTTTTAAAAAAATATCCTAGATATAAGTTAAATATTAGAACATGTTTCTCTGGAGATGTGTTTCTTTTCATTTTTATTAATGTAATCTCAAGCTTTCAGGCATCTCTGCACTTCAACAGGAGTACATTATAACGGATAATAATAAACGCTGTTAGATACTAATTAAATATTCAGAGCATGCTTTAAACGTCTCCAATCACTCTCACTGGAAAAGTCCTCGCATTCCCTTTGAACCCTCTTTATATACAAACATGGCTGCATTCGTCTAATGTATTGGGATATCAGTTCGCTAATCAAATACATTTTCCCAGCTAACTCTAAGGTTCTATAATGTTTATATAGATAAAGAATTCTTCCTGAATTGAAATTAGACGAAAAACATGGTGAAGGAAGACGAGTTTCTTTTATTGATACAAAAAAGTAAAAGAAACTCGTCTTCCTTCACCATGTTTTTCGTATAATGTTTATGTTTGTCGAATAATTTGATAGGATGTAAGTCTATTCAGTTCATAACGCTACTAAGAAATACTTGAAATAAAGTACCTCGTTCTATAAGCTGTACCCACATTGAACCCTCCTTGTTATTTATAAACCTTGTACCCAAACAACGACGGCTGGAGAGCGTCATTACAATAGGTTAGTTGTAATTGAGCTTTGAATCAAAGTTGCACACACTCTATTTAAAAATGTCGCAGACATTGATTGTCAACCACGATATGAACCTACCGCTGGGTCCAGGTCCTCCGTTACATAGCGGAGGTCCGTCAGACTGTCCTCTATCCTGGACCCTCGACGGACTCCCAGGGACTGCAGCAAGAAGGCATCGGGAGGTTTCTTGAGGGACTCTCGGACTGTAAACATTTACAACAGTTTATAACTCCGCCTTTGCCGGTCCCAAGCCCGGGTGAAAAAGGAGGAGGGGGAGCAGTAACAAGCTTACTAAAAAACCTGGGCTCAGCTGGCCCGGCTGATAGTACCCTGTAAGGGCTCCTGATCCAGGGATACAAGATGAGCAGCGTTTGTACTCCATGTTAGGAGCAGCTGCACATGGCGTCTGTTCCTCATGTCAGAGGCAGCCATTTCTTTTGGAGCTAAGTTGCCCTGCCACTGAGTAGTGCTCCCAATCTTAATGACAAAGGCAGACGCTACTACTTCACCCAATCATGATGGTTGTCAAATCTCTTTTTTCAAAAAGTCTCAAGCTTTACAAGCTTGTCACCCTAATATGATTGATTAGAGATAAGAAAGAAGAAGACAACAGTTTATTCAACAAATTAAATCCCATCTAACAAATTAACGTGAAAACATCACAGACTTCCAGGGATAAAATTATTTTTTTATTTAAATATGATTATCTCTAGCTTTCTCTGTGAGGCCTGAAAGTCCTTCTATAGGAGAGAGAGAGAGAAAGAACAGATATAAAAAATATATATATTGAGCACTTTTAAAAAATTACAGATTCAACATAGAAGATATTAAAATTCGAAATTATTTTAAACGCGTAAAATTATTTTTGAAATTAAACAATTTCCACTACCCTTACTGCAATGGAAAAATTAAAGGGAGGGCCTGGCTCATCAGTGGTGAACCCTCCCAGCGATTTCGCCAGTTTAATCTACCATACCGCTGTTATATTACATTTTTTGGAACTTCCTTTTATAGTGATACTGTTGATAGACTCTTGGAATGGGTATTTTAGATGAACTATGGACATAAGCTTTGAGGACAGCAGAATTACATATAATTAGATATTAAAAATAAATTATAATATATACAATTAATTTGTTTTTAAAGAATGGTTAGAAAATTAATTTACATAGTCTTCTTCTTCAGGTCCTCAGGATATGGGTGAAAGGTTATCTTGTAGGAAGGTTCATATCTTCTTTCTTTGAGTCGGAATTTCTACCAGAGTGGTTATACCGTCACGGCTGGATATTAGATGAAGCCTAGAGCCTCCATAGGGCCTACATGTTGATCTTAGCCAAAAGGCCGAGAAGACAGAGAGCATACATAAGATAAAAATAAGAAAATAGACATTTTTATCGTGTTCTCTTGTAGATGGACTTCCAGGCCTGTGTAAAATCTCTAAAAAAAATCATATTAAATATTTCTTAAATTCCTGGAAATCTTTCACTTTAACATTTTTATTGTTTTATGATGTATTAGCTCACAATGTGTTATAGAAAATTTAAACTGTTTTTGACGGATATGCTTCTTTTTAAAATAAAACATTTTTTACTGCCCTTACTGTAATATATGAGAAAATCATGGGAGAGCCTGGCTCATCAGTGGTGAACCAGGCCCCTCCATTATTTTATCATTACAGTAAGGGCAGTACATTTTTTTTAAAATATTAAATGAATATGGAAATATATTCCTTAAGTTTTGTCCATCAGTGTATATACTGATGGCGCCTGTAATCTTTTTAAAAATTCAGATTAAGATTGATGACAAAGAGCCCCACCGATTTAAAAAATGTTATGTGAAAATGTTTAAATTGAGAAAAGTTTGTTTTTTTATCGAAAGCTTACACCCAAATAGGACAAGTAGGCTGTACTTACAATTCTCTGTCTTCTTGAACATTGCGGCGGTTATCCTGTTGGGACAGACAGACAAAGAGATGAAAAGTTTGTAATTATTTGTGGCACAATTATGTTTTTATATATATATACAGTAGAACCTCCATGAGAGGACACTCCTGCTAGAGGACACCTCTCTATAAAGGACAGTACAGTAGAACCTCCATGAGAGGACACTCCCGCTAGAGGACATCTCTCTATAAAGGACAGTACAGTAGAACCTCCAAGAGAGGATAATCCTGCTAGAGGACACCATTCTATAAAGGACAGTACAGTAGAACCTCCAAGAGAGGACACTCCTGCTAGAGGACACCTCTCTATAAAGGACAGTACAGTAGAACCTCAAAGAGAGGACACTCCCGCTAGAGGACACCTCTCTATAAAGGACAGTACAGTAGAACCTCAAAGAGAGGACACTCCCGCTATCGGACACCTCTCTATAAAGAACAGTTTTCATTTGCAAAATTACCATTTTTACTATTCAGAAACTCTCCGGTAAGAGGACACCTCTCCCTAAAGGACACTTTAGCTCTGCAATTAGGTGTCCTTTACAGGGAGGTTCTACTGTATATATTATCCAAAATATTATCTCTAGAGACCTTACTGCTATGATATAAATTGTTGATGAGAGGCCTTGGCTCATCAGTGGTGAACCCTCTCAGCGGTTTCGCTGTTCTCCGGACCACTCTACCATTGTATTGGATTGGTTTCATTAAGTGTATACCTTGCATTTACTATGGAAGGCAGATTATGGGTGTTTAGGGGTGTTGTAGGTCTGCAGAAGTGGGTGCATACATTAGTCGTCTTGTCATCTATAGGGACAACCATCTTCTTTGAGGGAAGTCTTGGCTTTGACACAGCGGTGGAATCCTGGAGTCAGTCGTTGAAAAATATAGGTCATAGCACCCACATGACCTCAAATTCTCTTCGGCGATCTTCAGTTTGTCTTCCCTAAAATACCCAGCATCTCCACCAAAATGTCACGTCGAAAATTCGGAAAGACAAACTTCAGGATGACACAGCAATTGTATTCAAGGAAAGAATAAATCAACATTTAAAAAAAAATACAGCAATAAAAAGCTTTATTATACAATATAATATAATGCGGCTTGTGATTGTAAAACGACATTTGAAATACTATCCCACAATTCACCCTTTCATACCTCATCCAAAAGGTTAGAAATAATCGTTATTTCTCTCCTTGAAATAAATTTTGAATTTTCGTTGAAAAGAAACACATGCGGGATAGTATTTCAAATGTCGTTTTACAATAAAAAGCTTTATTAAGACCTTTTAGTCTTATACAGATTCTCCCAGCACAGAAATGTAAGGTACATACAGGAATAACAGTAATAGTACCAGTAATCAGCAATGTTATTTACAATGTATCAAATAAAGGGGGAGAATAAAGAAAGGACTTAGCATAAACTTATATACAAGCAGAAGAGAACAAGCAGTTCTTTTTTCTTAAAGAACAAGAACCGTTACTTAAAGTTCTAATACTGTATTGGATGATTTTGATTATATACGCAGCAGTGAAGGGTGGAATCTCAGAAATGGTTTTCAAGTAAACTATGGACATAAGCTTATAGGACATAGAGTTATTATATATGTCCTCTAGCGGGAGTATCCACTCTTGGAGGTTCTACTGTACTGTCCTTTATAGAGAGGTGTCCTCTAGAGGGAGTATCCTCTCTTTGAGGTTCTACTGTACTGTCCTTTATAGAGAGGTGTCCTCTAGCGGGAGTGTACTCTCTTTGAGTGTCTTGATTTATCAAGAAATTGAGTTTGGCCAAATATCACGGAGCAAGTTAAATAAACGTTTAGTTTATTTTTGCTCCACTGGATGGCGCTCTGCAATCTAAAAGGCACATGTGCTCGTGGTCAGGAGATGCCTTCTTTATTTTTAAAGTTATTATATTGTTGCACTAGGCTGCGGTTTGGCAGACTCTTCAGCCTTGATTCTCTCCTGTGCTGGGTCTTGCATCTTACCAGAGCGTGTTTCAACCATCCTACAAATTTATATAAGGGAGTAATGAGATAAGTCTACTTTAAGTAGCCTCCAGAATCCTGTATTTATTTTCTCACATCAAAGAGAGCAGTGAAGTCACACGTGTACCTAAATACAAATGATGATAATCTAAATAATCTGTTTTAAATAAATATCATAGAATATAAAAATAAATAAATATATAATTTAAATTTCAAATATAATAAAAATAATATAAGAAATACGCCATTAATCATGATGTAACACTTCCCCCTCTCCAGAGGTCGTCACGTCCTCGTGAGTTACCTCATCAATTCTCTCAAAATAGGGTTTGAGTCTTGAGACATGGACAATCAATGGGTCTTGGCCAGGATTATCTTTCGGCTCAATTAAGTAATTTACGTTAGACAGCTTCTTTAATATTCGATATGGGCCAAAATATTTTCTCAATAGTTTTTCACATTTTCCGATTTTCCTGACTGGTGTCCAAACTGCCACTAAATGTCCTGGTTCATAGATTCTCTCGTTGTGTTTTTTGTCATAGTTTCTCTTCATTCTTTCCTGAGTCTTCTCTGTGTTGTTAATGACTACCTGTCTCGTCCTTGCTATTTTATCTAAGTAACTTTCTATATATTCGTCATAATCGTTCATGTTACTGTCAATTGGGATATTATCGTCGTCTAAGAGGGACATGGGTTCCCTCCCAAATAACAGGAAAAATGGAGAGTAGCCTGTGGTTTCTTGAATCGTGGTATTGTACGCGTGGGTGACGAAAGGGAGGATTTCGTCCCAGTTCTTCTGGTCTGTATTTACATACATGCTTATCATGTTGATTAGAGTTCTATTTAGCCGTTCCGTTAGTCCGTTAGTCTGGGGATGGTAGCTCGTCGTGAAGCAGTGTTTAACTTTGCACATTTTCATAACCTCCTTCATCAAATTGCTAGTGAACTGTGAACCTCTGTCACTAATAAGAAACCTTGGGGCCCCGTGACGTAAAAAAATTTGTTCGATTAAAAATGTAGAGACTTCTTTCACTGTTGCTTCTGAGACTGCCTTTGTTTCAGCGTACCTGGTATAATAATCAGTCAACACAATTATCCACTTCCTTCTTCTTTTCGTTGATGGCAAGGGACCAACAAAGTCAATCCCGATTCTTTCAAAAGGGTAGTTAGCTGGGGGAATGGGTTGCAAAAGTCCAGAGGGCGACTGATTTGAACCTTTCCGACTTTGGCAAAGATGGCACGTCTTTACGAATTCTGAAACATCTTTCAGCATGGAAGGCCAATGATATTTATTCTTCAAACGGTATGTGGTTCTGGCGACGCCTAGATGGCCATTCAGCATATGGTTGTGGAATTCACTCATGATTTCTTTCCTTCTCTTCTTCGGCACTACCAGCAACCATGCTCTGCCTTCAGGGTTTGGGTTCTTCTTATATAGACATCCATTTTCCTCTTTAAAATTCTGTGTGATTGCTCGTTTGCTTCCTTTAAGGCTTTTCTTAACATTTTCTATGAATTCATCCTCTTCATTTATTATCTGATTCAAAAATAGTCGTTCATAATCTTCGACCCAATCCGTTCCATCATACTTGGGGATGTCGATGTTGGGATTCAGGACAACTGGGTCGGAACTAGCATCTCCACCAATTGTTGCACTAGGCTGCGGTTTGGCAGACTCTTCAGCCTTGATTCTCTCCTGTGCTGGGTCTTGCATCTTACCAGAGCGTGTTTCAACCATCCTACAAATTTATATAAGGGAATAATGAGATAAGTCTACTTTAAGTAGCCTCCAGAATCCTGTATTTATTTTCTCACATCAAAGAGAGCAGTGAAGTCACACGTGTACCTAAATACAAATGATGATAATCTAAATAATCTGTTTTAAATAAATATCATAGAATATAAAAATAAATAAATATATAATTTAAATTTCAAATATAATAAAAATAATATAAGAAATACGCCATTAATCATGATGTAACAATATTATTTATACATTTATTAATTTAGATATGTCTTATATTCTTATTTTCCATAGGATTATTTAAATAATAATCTGTATATATTTATCATGTGTATATAATCTTTCTCCATTTTTACCCCTTTGTATATTTCCCACTTTCATGGGTCTCTCCGTCTTGTAACCCCAAGGAGAATCCTCTGTAAGACCTGTGTGTGTTAATAAAGGTTTTTGTGTGTGTGTGTGAATTTAGATAGGTCTTATTATATTATGTTTCTAATCTATGATAATCAGTGGCCGGAGGTATACACCATCGGTTTCCGACAGCCATGAACCGGGATCGATTCCCGTATTGGACACTTTGTTTTTGTGTGAAGAACCTGTTCATATTTTCCATTGTGAATATCATAAGCTAGGTTGCTCTTTTTGAGCGGGGTACCTAATAAAGGTATTTTGGAACAGAACTTCTAATCTATAATACAAATTGTACCTTATCTATATATAGTTGCTTATCCCTAGTATACGTGGTACAGGGGGTCGGTGGAAGGATGGTCTAAACCGTTGGTTTTCGACCGCTACGACCCGGGTTCGATTCCCGCATTGGGCACTTTTTTTTCTGATAAAAAAATGCTCCAATGGCCCCCGATTCTTGCAAAAAGTCCAATCCCACCAGCGAGCGCAAGTAATCAAACAGGAAGCTCTGGCACATTTGTAAGTGCAAAGTCGTACTGCTTTTCACATGTGTAGACATGTGGTGCATTTACAGTAAAAGCAGTCGCCTACTTCTACCCACCATGATTATCATGGCCTGTACCATCAGTACTAGGGATAAGCAAAAAAACGTGGTACAGGCCTCATGATGGGTAGAAGTACGCGACTGCTTTTACTGTAAGTGCACCACATGTCTACACATGTGAAAAGCAGTTCGACTTTGCACTTATAATTGTAATTATATAGTAAGTATTCATAACTACTTGCAATTGTAATTATAGAAAATTTAAATCACATCATTTGTTAATATAATTATAGAGGATATACACCTATCCCCCGATTTACACGGTACTTGTTTTGCACGTTTTCGCTTTTACACGGTTTTCCAAATAAGTTTTTTAAAATACAATATAACGCGGCTGATGATTGTAAAACGAAAATTAAAATTATACCGCGAATGTTTCTTTTAAAAATCGAAATTTATTTTCAAAGAGAAATAGCGACATTTCTAACTTTGAGGATGAGGTATGGAAAGGTGAAACATGAAGAGTAATGGAGAACGGAAAAATAAAAAGTGTCCAGGGGCGGGAATCGAACCCACACCCTTCTGCTTACCGGGCAGGTGCCTTGTCCACTCGGCTACCCTGGACGTATTTTCCCGTTCATAACTTATATTTAAAGTAACATTTAAAATACAATATAACGCGGCTGATGATTGTAAAACGAAAATTAAAATTATACCGCGAATGTTTCTTTTAAAAATCGAAATTTATTTTCAAAGAGAAATAGCGACATTTCTAACTTTGAGGATGAGGTATGGAAAGGTGAAACATGAAGAGTAATGGAGAACGGAAAAATAAAAAGTGTCTAGGGGCGGGAATCGAACCCACACCCTTCTGCTTACCGGGCAGGTGCCTTGTCCACTCGGCTACCCTGGACGTATTTTCCCGTTCATAACTTATATTTAAAGTAACATTTAAAATACAATATAACGCGGCTGATGATTGTAAAACGAAAATTAAAATTATACCGCGAATGTTTCTTTTAAAAATCGAAATTTATTTTCAAAGAGAAATAGCGACATTTCTAACTTTGAGGATGAGGTATGGAAAGGTGAAACATGAAGAGTAATGGAGAACGGAAAAATAAAAAGTGTCCAGTGTCTCGATTCCCGCCCCTGGACACTTTTTTTTCCGTTCTCCATTACTCTTCATGTTTCACCTTTCCATACCTCATCCTCAAAGTTAGAAATGTCGCTATTTCTCTTTGAAAATAAATTTCGATTTTTAAAAGAAACATTCGCGGTATAATTTTAATTTTCGTTTTACAATCATCAGCCGCGTTATATTGTATTTTAAATGTTACTTTAAATATAAGTTATGAACGGGAAAATACGTCCAGGGTAGCCGAGTGGACAAGGCACCTGCCCGGTAAGCAGAAGGGTGTGGGTTCGATTCCCGCCCCTGGACACTTTTTATTTTTCCGTTCTCCATTACTCTTCATGTTTCACCTTTCCATACCTCATCCTCAAAGTTAGAAATGTCGCTATTTCTCTTTGAAAATAAATTTCGATTTTTAAAAGAAACATTTGCGGTATAATTTTAATTTTCGTTTTAAAATAAGTTTTTTGTTTGTTTGTTTTTATCGCACTATACTAAATGCTACTGTGATTGAACACATGCGCTGTGTACACATCTCACGAGGAATCCCGAGCTTATGTGCTGACTTGCTGCACACGCACACTGTGTCTGTATTTCTAATTTTTAAAAATTTTAATTTTCGATTTACACGTTTTTCTCAGGAACGTATCTACCGTGTAAATCGGGGGATAGGTGTATATGTAATCACATGAATACATTTTCCCAACACTGATAGTAGAGAGTGGTCTGGTAGATTAATTAAACTGGCGAAACAGCTGGGAGGGTTTACCACTGATGAGCCAGGTCTTCTTATCCTCATTACAGTAAGAGGAGTAATAAGCAGTTTGATTAAAAGGGTTAAACTCCCGCTACATAATGCCATCTCCTACATTAAGTAAGGTTGGGATTTACAGGTAAAGAAAGAGATGACTTACGAGACCAGCTTCTGTCTATCCGGACAGTCACTCAGATGTCACCAGACCTGTTCGGACTCTGTAGGTCCCCTTGACGACTTCCTGAACACGCGAGTCCAGTTTCCATGGCAACGGCACTGTTGGTCAACATACGATTGCAGCTCCCTCTACCGCTTCCAAAACTAATGTTATTGGATACCATTCAAGAAGACAATCACGGTTTTTTTACAAATCTATATCTACTTATATATTTGCCTTATTCTGTCTGTTTGTCTGTATGTCTGAAGCTCACGGATAGAATGCGCGCCCATTGGCTGCCAGCGAACACGTGGCCTCCCTGCCCCCCTCTAGACAACCCTGTTATCAGCTGTGCGATACATACACCTGTCTATAGCGGCCACTCTAGACAACCCTGTTATCAGCAGTGTGCTACATCCACCTGTCTAAACAGACCACTCTGTCTATAGCGGCCACACTAGACAACCCTGTTATCAGCTGTGTGATACATCCACCTGTCTATACAGACCACCCTGTCATAGCGGTCACTCTAGGCAACCCTGTTATCAGCTGTGTGATACATACACCTGTCTATAGCGGCCACCCTAGACAACCCTGTTATCATCAGTGTGTTAAATTCACCTGTCTATACAGACCACCCTGTCTATAGCGGTCACTCTAGGCAACCCTGTTAACAGCAGTGTGATACATACACCTGTCTATACAGACCACCCTGACTATAGCGACCACTCTAGACAACCCTGTTATCAGCTGCCTGTCTATACAGACCACCCTGTCTATAGCGGTCACCTTAGGCAACCCTGTTATCATCAGTGTGTTACATTCACCTGTCTATACAGACCACCCTGTCTATAGCGGTCACCTTAGGCAACCCTGTTATCAACAGTGTGATACATCCACCTGTCTATACAGACCACCCTGTCTATAGCGACCACTCTAGACAACCCTGTTATCAGCTGTGTGATACATCCACCTGTCTATACAGACCACCCTGTCAATAGCGAGACCACCCAAGACAACGTTTTTAAAATATATTCGCACTCGGGTAAACCCCGGGCGTTGCCCGGGCCTTTCGTCTAGTATATATATGTGACAATATCGTTGCGGAATTTCTTGTTGTTCGGTGAGAATGGTGAGGGTTGGTTGAAACGCAGTCGTTTGAGTGGAAGTTGAAGCATACAGTTAGGAATAATCAGGACACGTGATGGGTTTTGAAAATAAAAGGCAACTGGTTTGGAGGACAGAAAGCTTGAGAAAGCGGAGCGATTTTGACTTGTTAAATTTCGGATCACATGGTGATGACCGATTTGACTATGGGATGAATTGAGAGAGAGATCTCTAGAGCAGATGTTACCTTGGTGAGCAAGTCGAAGGCTGATCCGAACTCGGTGGGAGCGGAGCCACTACTCTAGGTGTTGTTCCGATGGGAGCGAAAGCACTACTCGACAATTCTTGCTTCTCGATTTAACACCAAGACTTATCTTCTTTCCCATTGGTCGAAAGATGTCACATGACCGTTTTCTATTGGTTGACCTATTTAGGTATTGTTTCCTAATTGGTGGGACTATGTCACGTGGCCGTTGGCTATTGGTTGACCTATTTAGGTATTGTCTTCTAATTGGCCCTTGCCAATCTCTTTGGCGAAAGATATAACCGGCCTTGCCCAGGAAATACTGGGCGTTAAACTTAGCTTTTATGATTTCCGGGGTCAGAAGGTTAACTGTGACTTTATTAATAGTTGGGCTCTCTTCTAGGCCTACTTCCTAGGTTTTTCTCTAAGGCGTTCTATCCTCCAGTTACCTTTGTTCTTTTATTAAATCTTTTTAAAACATACATTGTACATACATAGTAGGTCGGAGGTGCATACAGTTATATACAAATTATGACATATATAAAGGCCAGTGTATGTATGTATGTATGTATGTGTGTTTGACAATTTTTTTTTGACAATTAAATAATTTTTATTGACCGCTGGTCAACAATTACTCACGAGGAGTCAAAAGGGCAAACAATGTACATTGATCAGGAGGGCAAGGCTATCCTTAGCTTGTGAATTCCCCTGCGAATGGTGGGATGGCTGTTCCGAGTTCGCTCGAAAGCAGCGTCAAGGAAGCCCGCGAGGTTACTCCCCTGCTCAGGTGAGAGATCCTTGAGTAGATCCAATCTATCTTCGCGGTATAAGACCGCAAACATGACGGCATCCAGGGAAATCCCTGGCTCCAGCAGGGGCTCAAAGCCGGGGTCAGTGATCATTTCATTGAAGATTGTATCTAACTCCGGCATCAGATCGACGTCGTCCTCCATCGGGGCAGGTGGTGGAAGCGGAGGTGTAGTCGTGGCTGGAGTTGACTCCTGGGGAGCGGGCGGCGCAGGCTGAGGCGCAGGCAGAGGAGGTACACATCGCTCTACCTCCGTCATCGGAACGACCTCCCCCATCTGCGTCGGGGCGGGCGCCGGGGGTGTTATCATAGCAGGTGTCAGTTTTTTCTTGTGGGAAGTGAGCGGCGTTGGATGAAATGGTCGAGGCGCAGGCAGTGTGGATGTAGGAGGCACTGCGGCTTGACCGGTCCTCAGCTCTGACAGGACCTGTCGCAGGACCTTATAAATATTGCTATTTCCTCCGGGCCTTAGGTCGAGGATTTGGTTTATTAGGCCGGCAAGAGCATTGCTCTGCGGAGGTGTTAGATGTTGACCGCGCTTGTGCGCCTTGGTCTTCGAGGAGAGGATGTCCAGGACCTCCTCCCGCCCAAGACCAAGGGCGTCCGTCTCAGCAAGTGAGACACCGGGGTTTCTCTTGAGGTAGGCCTCAAGGTCGGGTCTCGTCTTACGCCCTGATGAAGACGGGGAGGGCGGCACAAGGGTCCCCTGTGCATGCAGAGGACCAGGAGGGGCGGCGGAGGCTGGCAGGGCTTGAGGCACTACTCCGGCGGGCTGGGAGGCCGGAGGGCGAAGGTCCGCGGGAGCCTCAGGTGCCTCCATTGGTTTCACTGCCTGTGGGGCGCTGTTAGAGGTGGGCGGCGCCAGCACTTCGGCTGCAATCTCCATGGGCTCAGAAGGAGGAGCCACGGCGTCTGAGGATGTTCTCGCAGGCAGGGCGGTAGGAGTGCCGGGAGCTGATGTCTGTGGCGCAGGGCGCTTTGGTGACGGAGCTGGAGCCGTTGGTGTTGGGCGGTTCAGCTGCCGGGACTCGGTGGACGATGCACCAGATGGAAGGGGTGCCGGCTGTGGCTGGGCGTTGTTGGAGGCTCTCCCAGGAATGATGGGGCAGTTGGCCCTACGGTGACCCTGCCGGCCGCATCTGGAGCACTTGACTCCATAAGAGATGAATGCCGACAAGACGTTACCCTTGTTTCGGATGATGACGCGGGTCGGGATCTTTTCCAAGGCAATGTGTGTTTGTTCCTATGTCGGCTATACACGTCCACAATACGTAACTAATCTGACTGAAAATTTAACAGTATATAGAGTAGAATCTGGAAAAACTTATAGTGAAAATTTCAGGTCTCTATCACGAATATTCTTCGAGTTATTTGCAAATTGCGTTGCAAATTTGCCCTTTCGCTCGCAAGCAGCGCCTCTAGCGCTGAAGATGGGAGATAATATCAGTTGACCTAATGTACATGTAAAACATGTTTTAACAGGACATAGAGAAAAATCTGGAAGAGATATTTATCGGATTTTTAGCCAAGAAAAATTGAAATTGACAGGTTCTGGGCATAAATAGTTGTTTTTTAGTTTAAAAATGATGAGGACAATATTTCTGTATCATATTTGATTATCAGATACAAAATCATATCGGGAAAAATTCCAAAAAGCAGAGACCACGGGTGAAGCCAGTTTATTTTTAGTATGCAGGGACAAAATTCTAACAAAAAACATTCATTCGAGCAGAAGACACAAAACCAGATCATCTCTCTATAAAAATATCGCTTATCAGACACAAAGTTTGGAGCGGGACGTTTCACAAGAGTGACATCCACGACGCCAATTTTAATTGTTACGAATAGTATTTGAATAAAAACATTTAATCGGGTGTTGCCCGGGTCATTCGGCTAGTATTATAATAAATCAAGATTATAACTCCCTTCAGTATAAAATTATAAATAAAAGACAATCTCAGCTGACGGAAGAGTTTCTCTTATACTACGTACTACGATATATATATATATCAACACCTGACCCACTTATCTTTTATTTTTTCTATTATTTTTTCATGTGTTAAGCGTCTTTACGCAAATTTGGCCTTAAATACCCATTTCTTGATTTTCGGGAAGCCATTGGGACCAAAAATCTTTTTGGTCGCAGTGGTTACAGCCTTCTCCACGCTGACGAGCGCCAACAGCGCGAAACGCGTTCGTGGATGGCTTTTCTTGATTTATCAAGAAATTGGGTTGGCCAAATATCACGGAGCAAGCTAAATAAACGTTTCGTTTATTTTTACTCCACTAGATGGCGCTCTGTCATCTAAAAAGCACATGTGCTCGTGGTCAGGAGATGCCTTCTTTATTTTTAATATATATATATATATAGGTATATCCTTACCAGGTGCACATGTGCTTTTCAGAAGACAGAGCGCCATCTGGTGTAACAGAAATCAACTAAACATTGATTTAGCCTGTTCCCTGATATTTGGCCAACCCAATTTATTGATAAATCGAGAAAAGCCATCCACGATATACAGGGTGATCCAAAAGTCCCGCACTATTTTAAAAATTAATAACTCCGCGAATATTTGCGCTAGAGCAATGCGGTAAACACCATTGTGTTCAGGATGCAATGGGATTTTTTATGGCAAATAATTAAAAATTCGAAATTGATTATAGTTACAATTTTATTCGCCAGATGGCGCTCTACCTGAATCAGAGATTCAGCGGCCAAATTGTTTGATAAATTGAAAAATATAACTGATCGACACGTATTTTTCCTTTTTGAATACCAGGAAAGAACCCTAATAATATCAAATAACAAATTAATAAAGCACCACTTCGCCAAAAGTATGAAGAATTGGTTAACGATTTTCAAATACAATCAGAGATATGTAAAATAGGTAAATGCAAATTAAAACATGTAGCAAAAAGAAAATTGATATTTTAGATACGGTTTGTTTCCGAAGATAATAAATTTCTAATATTTTTAATTCAACTCTCACTCAGCATCGAATATATTTATTTTAATTCATTTGAAAAATATGTATCTATCTCTGATAATTTATTTTACTCTGGAATGCCGTTGTTGTTGTCGTGTCCAATAAAGAGCCTCAGATATATCCATGCATCTCCATCACAGCAGCAGCAATGTCCACTATCTTGGGTGTGTAAAGCTGCTGCTCAGGGTCTATGTCAAATTTCTGCAAGGCTGCGGCCATTGCTGGCTATGAGAATATGTGGGTAGGTGTAAGTTCCACACCAGGACAATTGTTGCATGCCCTATAGGTTCTTGTGCCATCTGGATGTATTGTCATTCCTTTATAGTGTTTTGTTCTAAGTCTTGTTAAAGTTTTTGTCATTTTTCTCTCAGAGTTTATTTCGCATTTTGATCTTTTCTTATTTTTTTGTTTAATTATCTTGTATTTTGACAAAGAATCAGCGTCAAATAATGACATTTGTTCTTTCCTTTGGCTCAACTTTCTGGCTTCCTTTGCCAATTCAAATGCCATTTCATTACCCCCGATCCCAGCATGGGCAGGGATCCATTGTAGAATGCAGTTATTCTCCAATGGTTCCAGTTGAGTAAGTAACGAGTGCATTTTCTGTGTGATTTTAGTATTGCCCTTCTGAATTGCTTCTAGAGCGGATATGGAGTCGCTGTATATTAAAATTCCTTCTGCTTGATGCAGGGATGGTTGGTTAAGGCATACATCAAGGGCTTTCCAGATAGCTGTCAGTTCACAAGTGAAGTTTGACGAAATCTGTCCTGCTCCTTCTTTGATTTTGATGTTTGCTCCATCTTGCAGTATTATGTTAATTCCGGCCCCTCCATTACTCAGGGTAAGGTCTGAAGATCCATCTGTATATGCTCTTAAAGGGCGTGGCCTATAATTTTTAATCAAGAATTTGTACTATGAGGACATAGCCGTTAATATTACAAACACATCAGACCTCGAAGCCCAAGGTATCAAAGTCTACCTCAATCAAAACAAAGTGATCAACATATACAATATGTATCACCCTCCAAACAATACATTTATTGACGATGAAACAATGGCTCAATTTCTTACAGACAATAGTATTATTGTAGGTGACCTTAATGCCAAACATAAAATATGGGGATGTTCTACGCCAAGCCCAAGAGGCAAAATACTATCAAACATATTTGACGACAATGCCTTCATGTGCTTAAATGATGGGAATCCTACCCATCATTCCTACAAGCTATAATACTGCACAAACCCTTGATATAAGTTTTTACTATCCTGACATTTTCCGCAAATGCAAATAGCAAATATTAAAAAGTTTTGGAAGTGATCATTTGCCTAATTTGATAAAAATTAGCACCAAGGCCAAAACTAGCTCAATTAAGAAAAATTCTGGAACTTCAAAAAGGCTAATATGATATCTTTCGAAAACACCATTATTAAAGCAGCCAAAGTTTCAATACCAAGAGGTAATATTAATAAATGGATTCCAAATTATACACACCAGGCAAAAAATATTCAAACACTTATAACTAAAAGAAATGAACTACAAAAAAGAGCACCCAAAACCAAACAAATTGTAGAACTGAACTGAACATTGTGAATGCAAAAATAAAAAGATTATACGTAAATGTTAAAAGGGGAAAATGGAAACAAATTTGTCAAAACCTGAACCCAAAAAACCCAAATACAAAACTTTGGAATTTGGCAAAACAAATTGACAGATCCCAGTCACAAACTGAAAAACTAATATGATTAAGAATACAGATGGTACACCAGCAACTAATGACAAAATTGCTGCCAATCTTTTAGGTAATTCATATCAAATAAGTAGTAAAATCAAGGTTGAAAAAAGGCCCGAAAGATTATTCATGACTGTAAAAATGACACCAGCACTCATAATATTTTCCTCTATGGCTACTTTTCCGCGAGGATATCACGGGATTTTGGAGCAGCGATCCTTTAAATTGCTACTTCTGCAATGTTGACATCCAAGACAATTTGGTCCACTATCTATTCCATTGCCCATTCCTACATGAAAAGAGACAGGAAATTCGCGAAATTTCGGGGCCAACTCACTACAATGAACAACATGTATATAGGGGAATCCCCTTGTAAGACAATAGTGTCTTAATAAAGGTTTTTGGTGTTGCTGTTGTTGTCATAATATTTTCCATGAAAAAAATCAATATGAAAGAGCTAGCTTATGCATTAGAAAACACTGACCTAAACAAGACTCCTGGGCCAGATGGAATCCATGGCCGAATGATATCAAACTTGGGCAAAATTGGCAAAGAAATACTTCTTAATATTTTCAATAACTCCTGGAAAACTGGAAAATTGCCTCAAGACTGTAAAAATGCAACAATAATTCCCATTAAAAAACTTGACAAATCTGCTGATGACCCAAAAAAAATACCGACCTATCTCCCTAACAAATATTTGCTGCAAATTAATGGAAAAAAATTATACTCAGATGGCTCACCTACCACCCTGACACAAGAAATCTCTTACCAGAAGAACAATATGGATTTAGGAAAGGACATGGGACAATAGACCAACTCTTATTTTTCACACAAAAGGTAAAAGATGCACAAAACAAAAAATCTACTAACCACACCATAGCTGCTTTTTAGACCTTACACAAGCTTTTGAGAAGGTATGGAAAAACAAGTTAATTACAAAATTATACAAACATTTCAAAATTGATGGAAAAGCTAACACTTGGATAAATGATTTCCTTAAAAATAGATACATCAGGGTCAAATATAATGGCACTCTATCTAAAACCTTCAAATTGTACCAAGGATTACCACAAGGATCAATCCTTAGCCCAACTCTCTTCACCCTATTTATTGCAGGCATAGAAGAAAAAAATTCACATAAAACCAATATTGGACTTTTCGCTGATGACATTATTCTATGGAGCAGCAACACTAACTGGAAAAAAGCTGAAATAGATTTGAACAAGACTCTTCTCCACCTAGAAAAATTTGCTAATAAACATAAATTAGAATTTAACCCCCAAATATCTGAAATCTGTCTTTTTACTACCGATAAGAAACTATACAAAATAAGACCAAATATTATTCTGAAAGAACAACAATTGCAATATAATAAACATCCTAAATATCTCGGCTACACTCTGGATCCAGAAATTAACTCCAGTAAGCATATTGAAGGAGTTGTTAGAAAAGGAAGAGACCGACTAAAAATCTTGAAATATATTTCAGGAAGAGTAGGGAGCTAAAGCAACAATACTAAAATTAAATTACACATCTCTAATGAGACCTATCTTGGAATATGGATATCAAATCTATGGTACAGCATCTGAAACAAATCTAAAAACACTGGAAAGGATGCAACTAAATGCAGCTAGAATTATTGCAAGTCTTCGAAAAACCTGCCCTAATAATATTGTACTTTACGAGGCAGACATTATGCCCTTAAAGGATAGAATAAGCTACAATCTGCCAAAATATATGAACAAAATCAAGAGTTATGAAAACAAACACAGAACTTTCAATTACATACTTAATTGGGAACCCAATATAAGACACAAAAAAGAAGGCCCTCTCCACCTGGCCAAAAGAAATGGATTTTTGAAATATAAAGTGGAAAAATATTATTTAGCTGAAAAAATATCTCCATGCGAACCACTAACAAAATGTTATTTTTAATGCCACTTTAAATGAACCCACCAACAGACAATACCAAAATCCAGAATACTTAAAACAATTATCATTAGAAATAATTAATAAAATTCCTAAAAATGCAATAACTATCTATACCGATGGTAGCAGAGACGAGTTGGGACACACTGGCAGTGGCTCTCTCATTAAACCACAAATGGCAATGAGAAAATAAACAGAAGAAACCCAGAATTTTGCTCAGTCTTCATATCAGAACTTATAGCCATCTATGAAGTCTTAAAATCCATCAGAAACATTAAACATCACGATATATGGATTCTTACTGATAGTAGAAGTGCCATACAACACTTGAGTCACACAGGGGAACTTAGAGACAAAGTATGCAGGAACATAATTGGTTATCTCCAAAAACTCCCAAAACCTCAAAAATTCACCTTCAATGGATACCCTTACATGTTAGCATTGAAGGCAATGAAGCTGCTGATGCGCTAGCGAAAAAAAGCACAAAAGAACCCTTGCTACAGAAAAATAAATTTACTTTTAAAGAAATAGAAACAGTAGCCAAAATAAACAAGAACTGGAGGATTCCACCTAAGCACAGTTGGTATACCCTAGAAGCAGATGGCCACCCAGACCTTTCGGTCCACAAGCCAGCATGCGAAGCATGCCCTTCGCTGCTATTCTGTTCAACTCATAAGCCAAGTAACGGTATCCAAGCTAGTGCTTGGACATTATACCTGGAAACACCACCTCCCAGACAACGTGTCTGGAAGGATTTCTATACCGGTGGCCTTTAGTTACAGCAAAATAAGAAACTATCTACTGTGTCCAGCAGGGACCGCGGGGAGGCGGCCACTGGTGGACTCTGTTCACTCACAGCTGAGGAAAATCTCAGCCTCCACGTCGTGGGCTTTCTCAAGAAGCTTGCTGTGATTTCCTAGCAGCTTACTCTCGATCGCGCCCCTCGCCCTCCATCTCTCTTCCTGCACACCCACTACCCTTGGACAATCCAAGACGTAGTGGCGTGCATTCACATCCCTTTCTCCATAGACGCAATCAGGGTTTCTCTTAATTTCAAATCTGTGGAGACTTGGGGAAGAGACCATGTTCCGAACTACCCTAATGAGTTTGTGGGACATTACCTTACAGAGGTACTTGGGGGTTGTTACCCCATTGAATACCTCTCTCCCCTTCACACTGTTCCTCCATCTGTCCAACCATAAGTCCTGGACGTGCCCCCTGATCCTCCTATTAACTTCTTTCTTGGTCACTGGGGTCCTCAGTGATCTACCTCTAAAGCATCCTGCCTTAGCGATCCTGTCTGCGAACTCATTACCTTCGATTAGGCTGTGTCTCCTAATCCAAGGGAGCTCCGGGGCCCGCGTCATCATCTCCAGCTCCTGGATTATTTGATGCGCGAGTTGCCCTTTCTCCAGATTGATGGCGACGAGGGCCGACATACAATCTGAATAGAGGCGGTCCGGGCTGAAGTTCTTCTCGGCACACACTCTGAGGGCTACCCTGATCGCAACCAGCTCGGCTGAAAAGACCAATTCGTCCACTCTGAGTGTTAAACTTTCTTGGAAGATCAGCTCTCCATTAGTGAATATCACTACCCCAGCTCCAGTATTGGTTCCAGACTTACTACAATCAGTGAAAACCTCCGTGCCAATCCCTGTCGGTCCTCCAGGACTCCAATTCCACTTTGGCAACCACTGCGGAGGCTTCCTTGGATCCCTCTTCGATTCCAGGACCCCCGCTTCAAGTCCCAGGGCATCTTCCCTGTTTTTCCAGATCTTCTGTCTGATGGTCTCCTCTTCTAGTTTCAATCCCAGGGGAATAAGCCCAGCGAGGACCAAAAAGGCCTCACTGCTGGTAGTGCGATATTCCCCTGTGATTCTGAGTGCCGCTGTCCTCTGCACTCTCTCTAGAGTTGTTGCCACCTTCTGATTCCTGTTTCGGCGCCACCAAGCCGCGGAAGCATATAGCAAGATTGGCTCGACACAGGAGAGGCAGAGGTTCCTAAAAATAGTACCCTCCTTCTCCCCCCCCCCTGTAGAGAGCCAACCAGGACAGGCCTGCACAACGCCTCCCTGCCTCTCGCCACCATCTCCTCCGCCTAGTATTGCCAACCCATCTTGTCATCAATGACCACCCCCAGGATGGTCATCCTATTGACCAACGCTACCCTCCGTCCTTCCATCCGGATAGCCGGCTTGTGTTCCCATTTGATCCCTTTCCTTTTAGGTCTTATGTCCCTGGGCTTAAAGCTGAGGGCTTTAGTTTTGGAGACATTGAACTTAAGGCCAGAGTCATGGGCCCAGATCGAGAGAATTTGGAGAGAAGTTTCAACACACTTCTCAGCCTTCGCTCTCGAAGCAGCCTCAATGATGAGGAACTGGTCGTCAGCATAGAGAACCAGCCTGGCTCCCTCAGGGAGCTCCTCCTGGAAAACGGTGTTTACCAGGGTATTCCACAGAATAGGTCCGCAGCAAGAGCCCTGGGGGCAACCCCTAGCACAGTTTCTTTCCAACTTCCGCCCACCAAAACTGAGGCTAATCCGCCTATCCCTCAGGAAGTCACGAACCAAGCTGCACAAATTATCAGGACAACCCATGTCCATCAAATTTCTCGTCAGCTTGTTCCAGCTCATGGATTTGAACGCGCCATCAATGTCCAGGGCCATGAGAAGAACCCAAGCACCCTTATTTAAGCCCATCTCAACCCCCTCTAACACCTCGTTCAGAGCTGTGGTTGTGGACCTTCCTTCCCTAAAACCATGTTGGAAAGAGGAAAGGAGCTCATTACTCTCTAGCCAATGCTTCAGTCGCTGAGATAGTAGGCTATCCAGGACCATACCTAGACACACTAGTAAAGAAAGCGGACGATAATCATTAGGAGAATTACCCTTTCTACCAGACCTTTCGAGAAGCACTACTCGGGCAACCTTCCATGCCTCAGGAAATGTACCAGTGTCCAGGCACCTATTGAATAACCTGGAAAGAAGCGATGGGTGCATCCTTACCAGGGCTTTCACGACCGTGTTATCAATCCCTTCGGGACCAGGAGATTTCCTTTTCCTGAACTTGAAAGCCGTCAGTTTCACCTCATTCTCAGAAAAGGGCGGATCTACCAAACCACAAGTGGTCAGAGAGATCTCATCCTCTGGTTCCTCGTTTCCGAAGTGCCGATCCAAGTTGTTTTATTTTGTCTTGTGCTTTCGAGCGAGTAGGTCTGAACACCTTCTCTCTGAATTTTCTCATTGTTGGTGGATGAAACAGCACCAGTGATTATTTTGGCCGCTTTTGCTTGAACACTGTCTAGTCTTACTTTTAGTGATGAGCTTGAGGGAGCCCAGACCGGTGTTGCATATTCCATTATCGGCCTTATTAAGGTGGTATATGTTGTTCTGAGAATTCTGGGTTTTGCTCCCCAATTTGTTCCACATAGCCTTCTCAGAATGTTTAGTTTTCTGATATCTCTATTTGAGGTGCTAATTATGTGTTCTGAAAATTCCAATTCCTCATCAATAATAATTAAAATAATTCTGTTGACATCTTGTCAATACATGCACAGCCTGCACTGTTAAAAAAAGATAATATGCATTATATACACTATGTATAGGGCTTCCAATCCCGGTATATATTTTCAATCCCGGGATTCGGGATTGCTTTTTTCTCAATCCCGGGATCCCGGGATATCCCGGGATTGAAAAACATTTCCGTCTTTCTACGCCAAGAGGTATATCGTTTCGTTCGTTATATTTTCAATTTTTTCTTTTATATAGTGCCAATGACGTGGCATTTACTTCGATGAAAACAACCTGAAAGCCATATATTTTGCGCCTGCTTATGAACTAAATAATTGCTTTTGGGTTACAGTTTGAAATTATCTGTCAATTACTGTACACACATCTGGAAAAAAAATTCTGTTCTTGGAACTCTTAGACCACATCTCTTAATGCAGTGTTGGGCAGTAATCCATAAAGTACATCCATCACAGCCAGATGGAGACCATGCGCCTAGCAGAGCTGTTGCAGTGGACCAATAATGTGACCCAATTTTACCATCATTGCGCACCCATCAGTTGTAACACACTCAATATCAGTTTCGAAGTCGATTCCAAACTCCAAGAGCTTAGCACCAATGACATATTTGCATTGTTCAGAGGAAAATACTCCAGATATTCGAGTCAAGCCAAGATTCCACACCTTGGTACGGCTATGAATATTAATGTTCAGGTAACGCTTGCTTCTGATTGACGTCCATTCATCCAGCGTAAGGTTGAAATGTTTCCCCTTTTCTTTCTCCATCTGAAGCTCTCGAAGGACCTTCTCACGAAATGTGTCCGCATAACGACACACTTTAATCTTAATGGTCTCTGCTGAGAGAGGAATTTCATGTCCAAGAGCATTGAGGCACTTGCGTAGATCCTTAGATGTGACAAAAACGGAGAATGGCAATCCGTCGAGAGCTATCATTCTAGCTAGCACAGCATCAGTCGATCGATCGATGGAAACAGACGAAAAATGATCGAGAATTTATATCTAGGGGGTCTTTTTTGCAGGGGTCTGTGTATCAACTTCGTCTTTAACTTTTCTCTTCGAAGTTTCGATTCCGTGGACCGCCTTCTGGTGTACATGCAGCCCTTTTGTAGACCCACCGACGCATTTCAAAATCCTTTTGCACGCTATACACTGTGCATTTTGGCCAGATCCGTCTCGTAGGTAATAGCACCAGATTCCTTCTCATTTAAAAGGAATAAACTTCGCCATCACAATCAAGAAGTGATAAGCTTACCAAAAATGTCCGACGCGTTTTCTATTGAGAAATAACAAGGTCCGATAATATTGTTTTAGAGACTTTGTTTTATGTTTGTTTAAGTTGAAAACTACTTTAGGCTGATGCTTGATAGTGACGAAGCATTTAATGAAATTACATTAAATAAATTTAATTTAAATTAAATGACAAAAAAGCTAGCGAGAGTTTCACAAAATGAACAGCAGAGCAGTGCGTTCATGATGCATACAGAGTACAGGATGGAGAGTATAAACATAGATTTAAAAATATAAATATAAAACAATTTGGAGCCCAGATAAGAGGTTAGTGGCGCGTCCATGTTACACGCAGGTCCGCCACAAAAATAAAGGGATGCCGCTACTATCTAAGAAGCCACTATTTGCATGTCAACAAAAACTGGGGACCCCTCCATGTATACTGCTGCATACTCTCATTCTAATGGCTGCCATTTTGGAAATATCTTGCAGAATACCCCTTCGTTATTAGTGCATAAAAATAATTTCAAATCTCTCAGAAAAAAAAGACCCGCAATGCAGCTGTATAAACAAAACGTCAAAAGTGTGCTATCTCATCATCTGTTTTATTACCAAAATGCTAAATAAGAAAAATATATTTTTGCGCTGGTTTTCATGTACAAACCAGTAATCCCGGGATTTTTCGAGCAGAATCCCGGGATTTCGGGATCATTATTTGGCTCCGGGATCCCGGGATCCCGGGAAACGGGATCCCGGGATTGGAGGCCCTAACTATGTACAATGAATATGGCGCCTCTGCCAGCGCTGAAGAATTTGGTGGAGAATCGCCAGTGTGTCTCCAGCGTCACCACGCATTTTGCTATCTACGATGAATACGTAGATAGCGTACTTCGCCGCTTAGGAGATGGTGATGGCGTGGTCCTCGAGACCAACTTGAAAGATCCAGGACTGCAGTATCATACCTAGGTATTATGGATTTCTAATTTTATCAATTATGTGTTTGTTTATGCTTATTTTGTGGTTATATTTATGCCTTTTTCCCTGTGAGTGGAGAAGACGCATAGGTTTGGTTTTATTGGGTTTATGGTCATTTGGAGTTCCATTGCCCACTTCTCCAGTCCTCTCATTGATGTGTTCAGTATTTTTTACGATTTTTCTATGCTGCTACTTGTGTGCCATATGGCTATATCATCTGCATAACAGGCAACCTTTGTGTCTTCAGTGAGGTAAGGATGGATGTCGTTAATATATAGCAGATAGAGTAGAGGACTGAGCACAGATCCCTGAGTTACACCAGTCCATGTTCTTCCTTCCATGGAAAATTCTCCATTGACCCGAATCTTTAACCTTCTTTACCCTTAAGAAGTCTGCAATCCATATTAAGGTTTTTCCTCTTACTCCGATGTTGTGCAGCTTTTCACTTTATTTCTCCCTCCACACTCGATCAAAAGCTGAGGTCATATCCAGGAATACGGCCGTTGTCTTCTTTGGCGGTTTTGCCTGGAAAGAATCTATTATTGATTGACAGAAGTAGAACAGTTGATCAGTCGTACAGTGCTGGGATCTATAGGCAGTTTGGTAGAGGTTTATTTTATTATTGTTAGTGAGTCAGACTATGAGCCTAGAGTGGATAATTCGTTCTGGTATTTTACAAAGTATGCTGGTCAGAGCAATTGGCCGATAGTTCTTGTATTCCTTGGCATCTTTGTTTGGCTTCAGTATTGGCACTATAATTGATATCTTCCAATTCTTTGGTAGTTTACCAGTTTGCCATGAAATGTTCAGTATTCGTAGGAGTTGTTTATTAGCTTTGTCTTCAAAGTGTTTAATCATTTGACCAAAGATTAGATTATCTCTTGGTGACCTCTTGGATTTTTTTATTGATAAGTTTAGCTCATTCAGTGTGAAGTCTCTCGATAAAATATCTTGTTGATGGAAGTTTCTTGCTTGTTTAACTAACTGGTTTATATTATTTTTAGAGTCCTGTCTTCATTCGTATAGTTGAGTATGGAAGTGCTTGAAAGATATTCAGCAATTATGTCAGCCATCTGTTTGTTCTCGTTCTCGCTGTTCTATTCATATCGGTTAGAGTATTGGAGGATTGGTGTTAGTTTTGATTGTTCTCTAACACTCTAATCATATTCCAGTGTTGGCTGTCCTTTCTTGGATCCATTTTTTCGCAGAATTCTGCCATTTTTCTTGTTTGCATATCCAAATTTCTTGTTCTATTTTGTGACTAATTTCAATGAGTCCATTTCTGTTTTCTTCTGTTTTATTTTTTTAAAGAAGTTTATTGATATTGTCTCTCTCTCTGAAATCATTGCCTCGATGTTGTGGTCCTTCCAGTAAGGTATCCACAGGTCTATACGTCTACTTCTAGGTATCGATGCTTTTGCAGTTTTTGAAATGTTCGAAGAGAATTTTTCCAAGTTTTTGTCAAGCGTTCTGTAATTCAATTTTTCGTTGCACAGTTCTTCAAGCTTTTCTGTGAATTTTTTTCAAGTCGGCTTTCCTAAAGTTCCATGTTCTTTTATTCTAATGGACATTCTCAATTTCTGTGGTCACTGATTGCACCTCTCAGGATTTTCCATTGTGTTGTGGGTGCGATGTTGTAATTTATCGCTGTGATGTCTATCGCTGTGCCTGTGGACTTAGATAGGTAGGTGCTCTCTCCGTTATTTAACGGTGTAAGGTCGGTTAGCATGTCCTCAACCTGCTGACTTTTGTTATCCTGGACAGGTGATCCCCAAATTGAACTTTTGGCGTTAAATTCGCCGAGTATGATTGTGATATCCGAAGACGCTTCACTTAATGTCTCTATTGTGTGTACCCATACAAAATTCAAAGATTTCACGAGCTGAAAGTTGGCGATTTTGAGATGCGTCAAGAATTCGCTGCATGGGTTTTCCGGCAAATTGATATTGATGAAAACTGGCTGTCGAATGTTCTGTGGACAGATGATGCTCACATTTCTCTAAACGGAGAATTTAACATTCAAAACAGCCGCATTTGGGCAACAGAAAACCCTAGGGTTTATACAGAAATGCCACTTTACCAGCCTAGAGTTACAGTTTTGTGTGGGTTCATTCTTTTATTATTGGGCCATTTTTCTTTGAAAAATCAATGGAAGAACTTTTAAAACCGTTTTTGTAACTGGTGAACGTTATGTTCAACTTTTGAGAGAAAAGGTATTTCCCATATTGCAGGGCAAAAGCACTAAGCGAAATAACATTCATGAAAGATGGAGGACCTCCTCATATCTCCCGAGGTGCCAAACAATTGCTGAAGGATACGTTCGGTGAAAATCGTGTGATAAGTCGCCACTTTATACTTTAATTTATGGGGGTACATTAAATCGTGTGTTTATCGATGCTGGCCTACCACATTGGCCATGTTGAAGGCTTCTATCAGATGGCACGTTTTATCAATTTCAACAGATATGTTATTTAATGCTGTCCATTCTGTCATTTATCGTCTGCAGGCGGTGATTGAGAATGAAGGGTGCCACATTGAGCAAGGATTGTGACCTAATACAAGAGCGAAGGCAGTTACCTCATATGTTATATATAAGCTGCCATGTATTATATTATCTACCAATATTTTGCAGCTCTTTGTGTTGGGGATAATAAATGCTGTCCTCACATCTTGACTCTTCTTTTTGTGAACAGTAATATTTTGTTTGTCATTTGCTCACATATTATGTCGTGCAAACCAGAGTGTTATAACTTCTCGAATAACACTGGTACACACAATTTTTCCCCTTATGTTTAATTTTCGCTTTTCGCTCATTAGAAGAAATAGCATAAGGAATATTTTCTGTACACCAATAACTTTAGAAATTTTGTGAAAAAAATAATACAGTAGAACTTGGATAATTCGAACTTCTTTAATTCGAAAACCTCTTTAATTCGAATATTTATCTTGGTCCCTAGAATTTCCCATATATATAATTTCCGTTTTTAATTCGAATTTTTGGATAATTCGAATTTTTTTATGGTCCCTTGGGGTTCGAATTATCCAAGTTCGACTGTAATACAAAATGATTTTACTACCACGTTTTTCAACGCAAAAGGTCGATTTAAAAATTATTTTTATTTGAGGGGACACATTTTTTAAAATTGTGTACAGTATAATAAACAATGATAACATTTGACAAGCCCATAGGATATTTGGAATAAAGTACGACAAATATATTTTGTCACTTCCCTCTATATTTCATTTGTTGGATCATGACAAATTTCCAGTTAGTCAAGTGTCGCCAATTAGTCAAGAAACTACACATTCCTTATAAGCAAGAAATCCTATTAATAGTGCCATCATAATTTTTGGCACTATATTAATATTTCAAAAAATCGTGTATTGATATCAGCAGTGTTTTTCAAACATTCAATCTATTTCACAAAACTGCATAAAAAAATATAAATATTTTTGCTACATGTTTTAATTTGCATTTACCTATTTTACATATCTCTGATTGTATTTGAAAATCGTTAACCAATTCTTCATACTTTTGGCGAAGTGGTGTTTTATTAATTTGTTATTTGATATTATTAGGGTTCTTTCCTGGTATTCAAAAAGGAAAAATACGTGTCGATCAGTTATATTTTTCAATTTATCAAACAATTTGGCCGCTGAATCTCTGATTCTGGTAGAGTGCCATCTGGCGAATAAAGTTGTAACTAAAATCAATTTCGAATTTTTCATTATTTGCCATAAAAAATCCCATTGCATCCTGAACACAATGGTGTTTACCGCATTGCTCTAGCGCAAATATTCGCGGAGTTATTAATTTTTAAAGTTGTGCGGGACTTTTGGATCACCCTGTATATGTATATGGATTTATTTAAATTCCTAGCTTAATAGTATCCTAATTTTACCACCTGAAGAAGGCTGTTACGCTCGAAAGCCAGCTCACCAATAGCCCCTAGTTCCACTATACTTCTGAACAACTTTAACACCTGATATCTAACTTATAATCCTTCTATCTATCAGTATTACATTAAAGGTCGGTGGAGCACTGATATAAACCGTCGGTTTTTGACACCCAGGACCTGAGATCGAATCCCGCATTGGGCACTTTTTTATAATGGAAAAAAAAATGCTCCAATGTTTCCCAATTCTTGCAAAAGTCCAACTCCACCAGTGAATGCAATTAACCAAATGGGGCTTCGGCATACTTGTAAGTGCAAATAGCCGAACTAATTTTCACATGTGTAGATAGATATGTGGTGCTTTTAGAGTGTAAAAAAATTGCCAACTATTACCCACCATGATTATCATGGCCTGTACCAAGTGTACTAAGGATACTAAAGCATCAGATTTGTATGTGTGTGCACGACTCCATATAGGTTATATGCCAGTTACGTTAAAGCGCTGGTTTTATCCAACATTTCCCCGAGGTCACCTACAGAGAGGTGTAACTTGGACTTTGACCTGGTATTAAATGGCCGCCTCTAACATGAGGAACAGACGCCCTGTGCAGCCGCTCCTAACATGGAGAACAGACGCTGCTGAATATCCTGTAACCCAAGATTAGGAGCCCTTACAGGGTGCTATCAGTCGGGCCAACTGAACCCAGGTTTTTTAACGAGCTTGTTACTGCTCCCCCTCCTCCTTTTACATCCGGGCTTGGGAGTCCCTGGAAATGAGGAGGCCGACAGATTGGCTAAGGAAGGAGCAGCTGGACATCCTGATGCGGTGAACTCCGAGACCTATCTTTCAGCAAGGGACCATATCAATAAACTGAAACTACAACTAATAAGGAACCATAGAGATAGTTACATCATTCTTGGTACCAGGCAGAAAACCCCAAAAAACAGACCCTCCAACTAAACAGAAGGGAATCGACACAGTTGGCCAGATGGAAATCTGGTCACCTGCGCCCTCTAGTCTATAAAGAGGGAGCCAAAAGCTTCCCCATGTGCACTAGGTGCAAAACCGAAGAGGCCACTCCCCAACATTTACTAAATTGCATTGGAAAGGACAAAAGATCCCTGTACATAGAACCAAGAAGAGTTCTTGAGCTTCTTTACGAGCACGACCTCCAAGATCTTGTCTAATTTAGACTAATAGGATAAGTAAAAAAAAAAAAGATTTGTATTAAACATCCGGAACATCTTAATTGAAGCTTTCTAGGTCTTGCTCTTCTTCACAACCTGAGGATAAATAAAGTGGAAGATAGGGGCATTTGATTCAAAAAAGACAAAGACAAGACATTACACAAAATTAAGAAAAAAAGAAAAGGCATCTGCTTATCATGCAACTGAAAGTTGCTACTTTCAGGCTTGCGCCATCTATCAGAATAAATATCAATTATTCGTTGATTTTAATTATTCCAGAATTGGCCAAATACCCATTCTTGGTTAATCAAGAAAAGCTAACCATGTACAATGTATTTTCTCTCAGACCACCCCAAAGCCTCCAAATAGAGAAATCGAAACTATTTTGACGTGTATGATTCTTTTTAAAATAAATCAATTTTCTACTGCCCTTGCTACAATGATAAAATAATGGGAGGGTTCACCACTGATGAGCCAGGCCCTCTCATTATTTTATCATAGCAGTAAGGGTAGTAGAAAATTGATTTATTTTAAAAAGAATCAACAACAACAAAAGCCTTTATTGAGGACCTCTCGTCCTATAAAGGATTCGCCAGTTTACAGAGTAAGAGAAGAGAACTAAGAATACAGAGATATATGTAGTAGGTATAGTATAGTATTTTCTACACTGTGACTATATACAACAGCAGCAACAAGCCTTTTACTGGAATCAAAGTCTCATACAGGATTCGTCATTCTAATCCCGACAAAGATTATTTGCATATAATTATTTACATCAATTAGATTATGTATATAGCCTCCTCTTCTCTTCAGCCGTTTTCCAAAATTTGAACAACGCAAAAGCTCCAGCTTTGTTTCTCACCACCTCATTCAACAGGAGCTCCAAAGAGAGTCCCTCAAGGCCTATTTCACTAAGGAGCACTTCTCGTTCGTCTTTCAGCCCCATACATGAGAGTAAATGGTGATGTAGCCCCGGCTCCATTCTTGTCCCGCAAATCTCACATGTCCATCCGTCTGTTTTAAATATTCTGGGGCGATCATCAGCAAAGAACACCGGGAGGATTCTCAGTCCGGCAATACACCGTTTGACCCGGAGCGGGAAATCGCTGGACAGATAGTGTTCCGGTAACGGAGTTGAGCAAATGTTTTTATAGTGGGGGTATAGTCTTGAATTTATTATTCTTGTGTGATCCTTTTGCAGAGATTGGTCTATTGCAGTCCTGATTATTTTAAAAAGAATCATACGCATCAAAAATAGTTCGAATTTCTTATAACAGATGGAGCACTAATGCATCATATTAGAAATAGAGAAATACCTTCTAAAGATCTAAAACATATTCACGACAATAACTACAGTTGACTCAGTAATTCTTTCTCCATATCATGAAGATAGAAGCTGTCTGGCTGGCATTCATAGTTTGAGAATTAAAGACATTTCGGCCAGAGTAAATCTTTTTATTATCTTTAGTGATAAGACACAATTTGGATTATAGATTATAAACACAAGGTAATAAAACCAAATCCAAATAAATAAATAAATAGTGTGTGACGTTTTGGTAACAGCGTAGTTACCATCTTCAGACAAAAGTACATTTGTATTTCATTCAGTACTTTTGTCTGAAGATGGTAACAACGCTGTTACTGAAATGTCACACACTATTTATTTGGATTTGGTCTTATTACCTTGTGTTTATAATCTTTAATCCAAATTGTGCCTTATACAGATTCTCCAAGCAGAAATGTAGGATACATATAGGAAAAAAGTAATAGTACCTTAATGGTAATATGATATTTATATAGGAAACATACAAATAAACATTAAAGCATTTGGCAAGGCTTTAAAAATTTTAATTTGTTGCTGACAAGGACAAAAGATTTTTTGTCGAAACGTCGAGCTAATAAAAAGATTTACTGGCCAAAGTGTCTTTAACTCTAAAACATTCCTCCTTAGTCCAATCCTAGTTCTCTATATTTTATTTATTTATTATTATCCCTAGTACAAGTATGGTACAGCCAAGTCTGTGGACGAGTAGGTAACACCCTCGATTCCCGACAGTCATGAACCGGGATTTTATCCCACGTTAACATTTTGTTTAATATGTGAATAACCTTCACATTCATTGTTGTAATTATCATAAACTAGGTTGCTCTTGTTGAGTGGTACCTAATAAAGTGATTTTGGAACAAGCAAATGGTACAGGCCATGATAATCATGGTGGGTAGAAGTATGAAACTGCTTTTACTGTAAGTACACCACATATCTACACATGTGAAAAGCAGTTCGACTTTTACATTTACAAATATGCCAGAGTCCCGTTTTGTTACTTGCACTCGCTGGTGGGATTGGATTTTTGCAAGAAACGGGGGTCATTGGAGCATTTTTTTTTTTTTTTATATTAGAAAAAAGTGTCCAATGCGGGACTTGATCCTGGGTGGTAGTGGTTGAAAAACAATGGTTTAGACCATCCTTCCACTGACCCCAATCTCTATTTTATACTTTGTTTAATATGTTATAAAATCATTTTTCCAGCTACATTTGTAAATAAAAAAATATTAAATATGAAAACTTTTCATCCACATTTGTATGAAATTATGTAAAATAGTATCTGATTATATTAAAACTCAATGTTGATTGGTGATTTATTGTATCATGTGTTTTCTCTTCTTGGGGATCGGTGGAAGGGTGGTCTAAACCGTTGGTTTTTGACCGTTACCACCCGGGTTCGATTCCCGCATTGGGCTTTTTTTTTCTGATTAAAAAAAAAATGTTTCAATGGCCCCCGATTCTTGCAAAAGTCCAACCCCACCAGCGAGTGCAAGTAACCAAACGGGGCTCTGGGACATTTGCAAGTGCAAAGTTGAACTGCTTTTCACATGTGTAGATATGTGGTGCACTTACAGTAAAAGCAGTCGCCTACTTCTACCCACCATGATTATCATGGCTTGTACCATGTGTACTAGGGATAAGCAAAACAAAAAATGTGTTTTCTCCTGTAGTAGAGGTTTTATGCCGGAAAGTTAGAGATAGGAAATTAAATTTTTAAAAAGAAAAACACAAAGTAATAAGACCAAATCCAAATAAATAAATAGTGTGTGACGTTTTGGTAACAGCATTGTTACCATCTTCAGACAAATGTACTGAATGGTCATTCAACGGTCAAACATTATTTATTTATTTAGATTTGGTTTTATTACCTTATGTTTACAATCTATAATCCAAATTGTGCCTTATCATTTTTAAAAAGAAATTCATCTCTGGAATCCTGATGTTTTCACTCAAAGAAGAGAATTAGAAACATAAGGTGATACAGTAGAAATACCTCCCTGTAAAGGACAACACCTAGTTGCAGAGCTAAAGTGTCCTTTAGGGATAGATGTCTTCTTACTGGAGAGTTGTTACATACTAAAAATGTTCATTTTAACAATGAAAACTGTCTTTTGTAGAGAGGTGTCCTCTAGCCAGAGTGTCCTCTCATGGAAGTTTTACTCTAATACCAAATTCAAATAAATAAAGTGTGTGACATTTTGGTAACAGCATTGTTACCATTATCAAACAAAAGTACTGATGATGGTAACAATGCTGTTACTAAAGCATCACACACAATTTATTTATTTGGAGCATAATTTGTGTTTATAATTATATAATCTAAATTGTGTGCCTTATCAAGGAAGAGAATTTATAGAGACATTGGTATTCCCTGTGGTCACTTATGGATGTGAGAGCTGAACTCTCAGAAACTAAGAAAGAAAAAGAAGTCTTTGAAATGTGAACATGGAGAAAGTTACTCAGAGTGCCATATGGACAGATAAAAAGTCAAACATGTTTCAATCTTAAATGAAATTAATCTTGGTAGATTCCTAGAATCCCAAATATATAAACAAAGACTGACCTACTTCAGACATATAATGAGAGGAAATGGTTTATAAAAGATGTTGATGTTGGGAAATATTGAAGGAAGAAAGGAACACCTGCAATGAGCTGGCTAGAAGGGGTCATAGAAGCTACCAGAAGGTCTCATGGATCGAGGAGCATGAACTCATGGAATTCGTGTAATCTTTACACAAGGGGATAAGAAACAACCAGAAGGTCACTAGATGTGCTGCAAATGATGTTCACTAACAAATCAAATTGGATAATATTTGTCCATAGTGTCACCAAAAATCGAACCCACAGACATTCACACTCATGGACAAAACCTAAGGAAGTTGTACCTTTCAGCATGTATATCTGGATTCAGACAATACACTCATGGACAAAACTTAAGGAAGTTGTACCTTTTAGCATGTATATCGGGATTCAGACAATACACTCATGGACAAAACCTAAGGAAGTTGTACCTTTCAGCATGTATATCTGGATTCAGACAATACACTCATGGACAAAACTTAAGGAAGTTGTACTTTTCAGCATGTGTGTATATCTGGATTCATACAATACACTCATGGACAAAACTTAAGGAAGTTGTACCTTTCAGCATGTATATCGGGATTCAGACAATACACTCATGGACAAAACCTAAGGAAGTTGTACCTTTCAGCATGTATATCTGGATTCAGACAATACACTCATGGACAAAACTTAAGGAAGTTGTACTTTTCAGCATGTGTGTATATCTGGATTCATACAATACACTCATGGACAAAACTTAAGGAAGTTGTACCTTTCAGCATGTATATCTGGATTCAGACAATACACTCATGGACAAAACTTAAGGAAGTTGTACCTTTTAGCATGTACATCGGGATTTAGACAATACACTCATGGACAAAACTTAAGAAAGTTGTACCTTTTAGCATGTATATCTGGATTCAGACAATACACTCATGGACAAAACTTAAGTAAGTTGTACCTTTTAGCATGTATATCTGGATTCAGACAATACACTCATGGACAAAACTTAAGGAACTTGTACCTTTTAGCATGTATATCGGGATTCAGACAATACACTCATGGACAAAACTTAAGGAAGTTATACCTTTCAGCATGTATATCGGGATTTAGACAATACACTCATGGACAAAACTTAAGGAAGTTGTACCTTTTAACATGTATATCGGGATTCAGACAATACACTCATGGACAATACTTAAGGAAGTTGTACCTTTTAGCATGTATATCGGGATTCAGACAATACACTCATGGACAAAACTTAAGGAAGTTGTACCTTTTAACATGTATATCGGGATTCAGACAATACACTCATGGACAAAACTTAAGGAAGTTGTACCTTTTAACATGTATATCGGGATTCAGACAATACACTCATGGACACAACTTAAGGAAGTTGTACCTTTTAACATGTATATCGGGATTCAGACAATACACTCATGGACAAAACTTAAGGAAGTTGTACCTTTCAGCATGTATATCTGGATTCAGACAATACACTCATGGACAAAACTTAAGGAAGTTGTACCTTTCAGCATGTATATTGGGATTTAGACAATACACTCATGGATAAAACTTAAGGAAGTTGTACCTTTTAACATGTATATTGGGATTCAGACAATACACTCATGGACAATACTTAAGGAAGTTGTACCTTTTAACATGTATATCGGGATTCAGACAATACACTCATGGACAAAACTTAAGTTGTACCTTTCAGCATGTATATCTGGATTCATACAATAACTCTGAAAGATATTACAGTGACCTTTATTGAAGACACACGGGATAACCAAATGTGAACAAAATTGCCTCTATCTCCTTCGAAAAAAAAAAAAAACATCAAGGAATTTACACATTTTAAAATTTTGTCCATGAGTGTAATTCCGCATGTTAATCTGTACTTCAAACTTTTCCATAAAAAAAAAAAATAATAAAGATCAACAAAACGAAAAAAGTTTTTATATTAAAATTTTATTATTTTTTATACACATTTCTTATTTTTCTCCAAAATAAAAAAAAAAAGAAGAAATATTCTGTTATATAACTTATAGAAAAAAAAAAAAATTTTATAGAGAATATTAAAAAAAAAAAAAATTGAATACAAAAAACAAAAAAATTATAATAAATGCGCTATACATAATTTCTCTCTCTTTCTATATATAGTAATATATATTAAATATCTTTATAAATTAAAGTTTTTCCACACAATTTTTTTTCTAAAATGTATGCACACACATATACATACAATATATTTAAAAAAGAAGAAGAAAACACTATTTCTTTCAAAAAGGTCCTAAAAAAAAAAATAGGGAAACCAAAAAAAAAAAAAAAAATGAAAGACTGGTAGAAAAAAAAAATCGATATTTTCCAATATAGAGTTTTGGGAAGTTGGTCATCTTTTCTTCTTGCGACGCTGTGAGGTGGCAGGGGGTTGTTCCATTTGTTTGGGGGAGGGGCTGGGGGAGGGGAGGTCTGCGGTTTGTTCCGTGGTAGCTTGTGGCGCAGCTGCTGCTGCTGCGGCTTCCGCCTGGTCCAACCTCAGCATAAGTTCGTTCAGTTGCGCCTGTAGCTTCAACCTTTCTTTGGCCGCATTGTTCTCAAAGTCCCCCAGTTCCTTCTGGAGTTTGTCGATGGTCTTTTTAAAGGAGAGATCATTTTCCTCGAGGCATTTGTTGATGGCTTTCTCTTCCTTGATCTCCGTGTTGAGTTTGTTGATCTTGGCTGTGAGCTGGTTGATCTTCTTCTCCTGAGCTTGTTTCTCCTTGGTCATCTTGGTGAGCTTGGATTCGAGTTCCTTGCGTTCCTCCACGGCTAGCCTGGTCTTGTCTTTGATTTCTTCTATCTGTGTCAGGGTGTCCTGTTCCAGACGGGAGATCTGTTCCTCGAAGAAATGCCGTTGGGTCTCCAGTTGGGATGTAAGCAGGTGGGTATATTCTAGCTGCATGGATTCTACCTTCTCGTCCGACTCTGCCCATAGAGACTGTAGTTCTACTGGTTTGCCATCCGCTTTGTTCTGTACCAGCCGGTGGACATAGTTGTCCGCGGCGTAGTCCCACACTTTGCTGTTCTCCAGGTGCATGGCGTAGGTATGGTGGGACTCCAGGTAGTGTTTGTGAGCGTGGCCCTCCACGTAGCGGCCACAGCCGATGTTGCCACAGATAAGGCAGAGCCAGAGACTCTCCTGGCTGCTGCAGGTGAAGCAGAGGTTGTCCTGGCAGAGCTCGGGAATCTGGGAGTACCTACAGACTGGACAGCTGGTGTCTCCCCACTGTGCCAGACACTGGCTGTGGAAGGAATGGTTACACAGGATGGTCAACACACCTGCCACGTTGTCATCTAGCTTATCCAGACACACCGGGCAGGTCTGCGCCTCCGGCTCAGCGTTCTCACAATCCCTGATCATCTCAATCCTCACCACATAAGCCAGCTGGCACTGCTCCGGTTCCATAGAGTTGAAGGGAACCCCGTCAAAGTTGACGTAGAAGTCTTGCGCACCCTGCTGGTTCTTGAACTTGAGCAGCACCAAGTAGTGGTTGGGCTTGCAGTCGCGTATGATGCGGATGTGTTCAATGGTCTCCTGAACGGAGGCCAGGAAGCGCACCAGGTCGTGGATAGTGACGGAACTGGGTACGGAGAGGATGACCAACATCTGGCTCTGCTCCTCCCGGCAGCACCGCCGGTCCTTGCACACGTGCAGCACCCCCTTGGTTACCTCCACAAAGTGGTTCCCGGAGTAGAAGTTGATCTGGGAGCATTTCTTCTGCTTCTTCAACTTGAGCTTCTCCCCGGCACCCTCTGGTGGGCTCTCCGAGCGGCTGTGCTCCTCCCCACTGCCCTCTTCAACCAACTTTAGGGCTCCTTTCTCTTCTTTGGCAGACACTTTACCTCCAGGCTTCTGGCCCGCAGGAGTCTGGATGTTGGAGGCCATCTTGGCGTCTGGTGGACTTCGGATGGAATTCTCACCCTGGCATCTGTGTCCTGCAACAAACATTGGATGATTGATATAGAGCAGAACACATTAGATGCGGCGGCAGAAGAGGCATTTACATTAATAAATATATTAATTGAGAGTTTTCTTATATTTTCACATAAACAGCGTAATTACACAAAAATTTGGCCTCAACTATCCATTTATTGATTTCTCAGGAAGCCTCTTGAACCAAATTTTTGGTTGTAGAGGTACAGTCTGCACCATGCTGACAGTATCTTCTTCTCTCCACTCAATCATATTAGGGTGTCAAGCTTGGGGCCAATGGTATGAAATGCATATGTGGTTGGCTTTTCTTGATTTACCAAGAAATTGGGTTGGCCAAATATCACGCAACAAGTTAAATCAACGTTCAGTTAATTTTTGTTCAACTAGATGGCACTCTGACATCTAAAAATGTTCATGTGAGCAGTAAGGATATGGCTTTATTTTAAAAATATATATGTGACAATATAATAATAATAAGGTGGGGGAAAGGGAAATAATCACACCACACGTTGGAAGATGAACCCAGACAACCAGAGAGAGATAGACGGGCCAGCCACCGCTGAGCGGCCGGCCGTTCCGTGTCGACCCAATCACCCACTGTCTTAATTAGTCCTGAGGTTCCAAGTAACGCCCCCTGTGGTCGCCCCCTAGAATGTCGCTGGTGTCTCAAATGACTGGACTTTAGCTGCTGTCTCTCTCTGGGCTGACTCTAGGTTTACTTTATTATTCCTGGGAGAGTAATATTAAGACATATATACAGTAGAATTTCCCTGAAAAGGATGCCTCTAATTGCAGAGCCAAAGTGTTCCTTAGGTTCCCAATCAGCTTATTTTACTTTAATTGAACCAACTATAATTCAACACCGACTTGAATTCAAGCAAAAATTATGATCCCTTGGGGTATTGAATTAAGAAGATAGAGTATTTAAAAATATTTTTGATTATACATATATATATTCCTTATCCTTAGTACACATGGTACAGACCATGATAATCATGGTGGGTAGTAGTTGGCGACTGCTTTACTGTAAGTGCGGAAATCAGTTTGACTTTTACAAGTGTGCCAGAGCCCTGTTTGGTTACTTGAAATCACTGGTGAGGCTGAACTCCGCCTTTGCCGGTCCCAAGCCCGGATGAAAAAGGAGGAGTGGGAGCAGTAACAAGCTCACTAAAGAACCTGGGCTCAGCTGGCCCGGCTGATAGTACCCTGTAAGGGCTCCTAATCCAGGGATACAGGATGAGCAGTGTTTGTACTCTATGTTAGGAGCGGCTGCACATGGCGTCTGTTCCTCATGTCAGAAGCGGCCATTTCTTTTGGAGCTAAGTCGGCCTGCCACTGAGTAGTGTAGTGCTCCCAGTCTTAATGACAAAGGCAGACACATTCTACTTCACCCAGTTATGATGGTTGTCAAACAGACACCATCAAGGGTCACAATTTGATACCCTAATATGATTGAGTGGAGATAAGAAAGAAGAAGACTGGTGAGGTTGGACTTTTGAAAGAATCAGGGAGGCCATTGTAGTAAAATTTCCATATGGACTGTAAGCGTTAAACAAGGGAGAACATCTCTGAAAGAAAACCTCAACCAAAAGAAGTTAGAAATAAAGCGAATTTGTCCAAACATTGAGATTTATGAAGAAGCCATAAGGATAGATGAAAGTGTAAGGACACGAGCTGTATTATCTGAGCTTACATCAACAACTGGATCAACTTACAAAACACCAGTTTCAACATTCCTCACTTCAGCCACGAAATACATTTTTTCTTAGCTCTTTCTATACTGCCACCTTCTTATCACAGCAACTTTTGGTTATAACAGTAGAACCTCCCTATAGCAGACACCCGCTAACAGACACCTCTCTACAAAGGACAGTTTTCAACAACAACCACAAAAAAGCTTTATTAAGAACTTTTAGTCTTATACAGATTCTCCAAACAGAAATGTAGGATACATGCAGGAATAACAGTAATAGTACCTTAATGGTAATATGATATTTATATACAGGAAAAATTATATAAAGACAATCAAGCTAATAAATAGATTAATCTGGGTAAATTGGAGGAAAATAAATTTATTTTACATGGATTTACCGCAGATTCACTGCAAATGAAGATTAAAAAAAAGCAAAAGCTAATCACAATCAATATTGAGATAATGAAATATATAAATTGTAATACAAAGGACAGTTTTCATTTTTAAAATTATCATTTTTACTATTTAGCGACTCTCCAGTAAGAGGACACCTCTCCCTAAAGGACACTTTGGCTCTGTAATTAGGTGTTGTCCTTTACAGGGAGGTAGTTCTACTGTAACATCAAAATTCTATGATAAGGTACAATTTGGATTAAAGATTATAAACACAAGGTAATAAGACCAAATAAATAAATAGTGTATGACGTTTCAGTAACAGAAAAGTACTGAATGAGGAAATATATCCAAATTGTGCCTTATTTCTACCTTAATATTTATACAAGAGATAAAAAAAAAAAAAAAAAAACTCCAATGGCCTCTAATTCTTGAAAAATTCCAATCCCACCAGCGAGTGCAAGTAACCAAATGGGGCTCTGGCACATTTGTAAGTGCAAAGTTGAACTGCTTTTCTTTTTTTTTTTTTCTTGTCTCGAACTGCTTTTCTAAATGTGTAGACATGTGGTGCACTTACAGTAAAAGCAGTCACCTACTTCTACCCACCATGATTATCATGGCCTGTACCCCATGTGTACTAGGGATAATAATAAATAAATAAATATAAGGGATTATTTTATTGAATTTTATAAACAAATTATCAATTTTGATATATGTTTTGCTACTCTGTAAACTTTCCTTATTGTTTATCTAGTAAACGACATTTGAAATTATCCCGCATGTGTTTCTTTTGAACGAAAAATCAAATTTTTTTTTAAGGAGAAATAACGATTATTTCTAACCTTAGAGTTGAAGTATGAAAGGATGAATTGTGAAGAGTAATGATAAACTGAAAAATAAAAGTTCATCCTTAAAGTTAGAAATAATCGTTATTTTCCTTTAAATAAATTTTGATTTTTCGTTTAAAAGAAACACATGCGGGATAATTTCAAATGTCGTTTACAATCATGCATTATATTGTATTATAAATGTCTAAGTATTTTATAAATGTTGATTTGTACTTGGTTTAAATAAACTGCTGTATCATTCTGAAGTTTGTTTTTCCTAATTTTCTACATGAAAATATGTTGTTTATTACTATGAATCTCATCTTCCCAATAAATTACATTCCCTTATGGTGGTCAATTTTCAGATTAAAATGATCTGACTCCCCAACAACATTTGGCAGAAATATAATACCCACCATGATTATCATGGCCTGTAACATATGTACTAAGGATAATAAAGCATTACATTTGTATTAAACATCCGCAACACCTTATTGGGAGCTTTCTAGGTCTTGTTCTTTCTCAACTTATGTTACATAAAGTGGAAGATATGTAATTGAGGTAAGAAATACATTCATGGACAAAACTTAATAAAAGTGGAAAGTCTTTGATGTCATCAGTCATTTTTTTTTTGAAGGAGACAAAGGCAATTTTGTTCACACTAGGTTATCTTGTATGTCTTCAATAAAGGTCACTGTGTACCAAATATCTTTCATTTGTCTGAATCCCAATATACAAGCTAAAAGGTACAACTGTCTTAAGTTTGATTACCTGTTATTATAAGTTTGGTTATGTTTTTAGTTATAATGTATTCCTGTACTATTGATTGATGTAAAAGATCCATTTAATCTTTGTAGAACCATAAATAACAAAGTATCATATAGCATTATTACAATATAGTTAAAAGTAAATTTTTAAACTTTATAAAATTTCATATATACATACATATGTTTAATTTACTTGAGTGTGTGTGAATACACCATTCTTTCTAAAATATTTTTTTAAAATTCAACTTTTATGACACCTTTTTTTAGTTTTCAAAAGTAACTTAATTTAACAAGAAAAACATTTTATATTTTTAAAACTTTTAAAACACTTAATATAGTTATTTATTATTTGTACGAATATATAGGCCTATTTAATAACGCTTTTGTTCTTTTGGTTATAGTTTACTTTTGTTATATAATACCCTGATGTCGTTTTTAAATAAAAAGCTGATAGCATAAGAAACGGCGAAACATAAAAACTCATCGCGTATATTAAAAATATTTTATAAATTTATAAAGCGATATTTAAATTATTATTGTAAAATATTAGTTTTGACATTGTCATATACTTTTGGTAAAAGAGATTAATACGGTAATAATAAATGCATATTAAGATGAAAAACGATTTAAAAATATATTCTTATGGTTCATATCCGAAAGATAATTAATAAATGTGGACAATATACAACTTTAAATTTACCAATTGGCTAAACTTTGTTTGGATATCTCTTTGGGAACTTTTACTTGATTATTATTATTGAGAAACATTAAGTATTTTTGGTCAAAATATAATTCGATAGTTTCATATTTATTTATTGACTAGGTTATTTATTTATTTATGCGTTCAATGCATATTAGTACTTCTATTAATTTAATGTATTTATTAATATGAAAATAGATTTATATATATATTTCTCTCTTAAATAAACGAATTTTCTAAAACCTCTCTCTGTCTTTTTTCATCAATATTTAAATTTATTCACAAATGTATAAAGTTTATATGAGCATGAGAGAAAAAAGAGTGTATATAATTTTAATCTCTAATAATAAAGATATATATCCTCTGGTTTATTGGTGAATGTCTGTCAGATTAAAAAGTGTTCAGCAAAGGAGAGATTCCAATTTACATCTTTTTAGCATAGAAATGGAATATTTCACCCATCTGAGCTACAATAGAAAATAAACGTAGCCTATGGATATTTTCACTTAGAAAATGAGAGAAGATAAATGTGTATAAGGATGATAAATCAATTTATTTTTATTCAAGCTATTACAACTCTCACATAAACTAACAAGAGGAAATAAGAGAAAATTGCTATGTAACAAAATACTAAAACACTAATATATTTTTTTAATAAATTAGAAATATTCTGATTAAATATATTAGGGCACCTCCCAGACTCGCCCCTAGTATGGGACTTTTCTTTCAGCAACCAAGCCAAGGTGTACCAGCGCCTCTTTCAGCTCCATCGGTACAGTTCAGGGCTGTCAGTGGTTGCCAAGGTATCCCAGCTCCCAAATCGAAAACTTCGCTCCACTAGTACCATCCATAGATATCAGTGGTCTCCAAGGTGGAACAGCTCCCATCTCCAAGTCTTCGCTCCATCAGTATTGTCCAGGGCTGTCAGTGGTCGCCAAAGTGAACCTTTTCCCCTCTCCAAGACCCCTATCCAGTGGTACTGCCCTGAAAATGCTGTGGTCACCCAGGTGGAACGGTTCCCCTTCCCAGATCTCCATTAGACTATTAGAGGATCTATCTAGGTCAGCATGTTGGAGCAATACTATAGTCATGGTATCTGGACAACTCGTAATGATATTAGATACCGCGAGGAATATGGCACCGACCTGCAAGAAAGACTAAAACCTTTTTTTTCCCTATAGGTGATCTTTCATTGTATGTTGGATTATGTAATGCCAAATCTTTTTTTTTTAACTTAACAAAATTATTAGAGAGGTGATGGGAAGTTATACTATATATATAGTAATACGTTTTTTTTGTTGTTGTTGTTTCTAAGACTGATTAGCGTCCTGGATTTACTTAAATACCTAAAAATCTTCCAGAAATATTGTGGAAGAATATTTCCTTGCCATACTGACATTTTGGACAATTAGTTGGTGATTTCACTTACAGTTTATCAATCAGAGAGGATACCTGATACTTCAAAATGAGATTGTCATTTTCTGATTGGAGGGTAAGTTGTTGCTCTTTCGTTGGCCTGAGAGGAATATTTGTGTGGAATCTGTGCGGAATGATTAACTTATTCATTGCTATCGCATCAGCCTTTCAATCCCCCACCAGCAACTTTCACTAATCTGTCTTTGAACACAGTCTTGAAACGTAATGTTTAGGAATGTATAAGGCTTAGGAATGTGAGGCAGAGTCCTGTACTGCCAGATTGGACAAACGACGTGAATGTACTTCAATGTGATGATATCAACTTGTCCCCATTGCCAAGGCGAAGACAAAACCTTGGACCACCTCCTCTTCGCCTGCCCAAACTTACAATACCAAAAATACCTGACGTCCAGCCTCTAAAGGATCACCAAATTTAGTCCAGGATCCCTAAAATATTTCCCAATAATTAAAACTGCATAGCGCCACCTCATTAATTAGAATTCCACTGGCAATGTAAATAAACCAAGAAGACTTGGATGTCAGATGGACAGTCCAGGTAGTTGATGGCTTTTGAACGCTCCAGGAACCTAGGGGCGGATTAACTAACTAACTAAATAATAATTTGATAATATGTCAATACTTCTCTTGTTGGCTTTGATAGATTCAGAAAATGTTTTCTTGTTAATATGAACACAAGATCCTTAATGTTGAACTGGCCACAGCTAGACTTTCAATGATATATAAAGTATGCGTTCATCATTGGTAGTCAAGGGATAAGTACAGTCTCAAAGGGAAATAAAGTCAATTTTCCTGTTATAATGTCGGAATCTTTAACCAACGTATGATGGATGTGAAATTTATGTTTTGTGTGATTTGCTGAAGTTCACAGTCCACTATCGTTCTAGTGAGTGTATCATAGGTATCGGAGATTCTTAGCGTATTGTATATCTTTGGCAAGAGCTGCGGTGTCCACCCATCACATATGATGTGGGGCAGGTTTTCAATTTGAAAGGGGACGTCTTGGATTGAGAACACAGAGTCTTTTCTGTTTCAACACGACCATAACTTGTTGTGAAAATATCCTCATATGGGAGAGTAAGGCATTGATTCAGAAACAATAATTTCCTGTTTTACCCATCATCACAAATTATCTGAGTCAGATTATTTGGGATGTTGAGATATTAATTTGAAAACAAAAAGTTTTTCATCTAATCCATCATCATTAATGATCTGAGACAAGTATTCATCTAGAATATTGAGGTGTTGATTCGAAAAGAACAAGTTTTTTTTCCCATCACACTCATGGAAACAAGTCTTCTTCTGAGGAATCGAGGTCTTGACTAGAAACAAGAACATTTTCTGTCTCATCTACGATCACAAATGATCTGGAATAGGTCACCATCTAGGATGTTATGGTATTGATTCGAAAATAGAAAGTTTCCTATCTCAGCCAGTGTCAAAAATGATCCAAAACAAGTCTTCTTCTGAGGAATCGTGGTCTTGATTAGAAATAGGCAGTTTTTTTTGTCTAATTTACAATCACAAATGAACTGGAATAGGCCTTCATCTAGGATGTTGTGGGATTGGCCTGAATATAGCAAGTTTTCCATCTCAGCCGCGGTCACAAATGATCCAGAACATGTCTTAAATTGTTCAATCGTGGTCGTTATTACAAACAATACATTTTTCTGTTTCATCTTCGATCACAGATGGTCTGGAATAGGCCTTCATCTGGAATGGTGAGGTATTGATTGGAAAACAGTAAAATTTCTATTTCACTCATCATTATAAATGACCTGTGGAAAATTTTCTTCTGAAAAGGAACATCTTGAGAAAAACAGGCTTTCTTTTTCTTTCCCATGGTCATGGTTATTTTCCAAAATTTTCTTCTGTGCGAATAGGCTCTGCACCACTTTTCTGCTGACTAGCAGTCAGCCATTTTATCTTCCACATGTATGGATGAAACTTCTTCAGCTGTAGCGGGGGCCACCCACTGGAGAAACTGAGGTCCTGGCCTAGAGCTGGGGGAGAAGATTCCACGACAAGATGAACAAACACATACAAGTCTGCCCGCTATTTTATAGAGAGGCTGACTAAATGTGAACATGGAATATCTGGTTACCAACGCTTTTTTAAAATCCATTGTTGACTTTATATTTACTCTTTCTTTTTTAGATTGTTCTACCGAGTTAGGGTAAAGGTTCGAGCTGCAGTGAGAACTATAAATTAATAATTTATATTTTAATAAGTGTCCAAAAATTACATACAATTATAAGAGGCAGGTGGAGTACAGTTTTTACTCCACCAGCGCCTAGAGTATTATATAATAGAAGGAACCGCTGCAGGTTGTAGCGACGCGCGGTAAACACCCGGCGACATCAGGCGGTGTTCGAAAAGTGCGCGCGCAGCCCCCGGTGCGCGCGCAAGCCGGCTGGCCAGCTCGCAGAATTCCCGGCGTCCCGTGCCAGCGTCGCCCGCTGGCATCCTCTTATCTCATGCCCCCCCTGGAGATTGGGACTTGGGACCGATCCAACGTAGTTGCTATAACGCGGGTTCGGTTCTCGGGTTCGAGGGGCTAAGGTCTGCTGATGTTGAGCTGAGTTGGGTGGGGTGGTGTACGGTGGAGGCACGAAAGGTCGTAAGAATCTGCGATTACGGCGAAGAAGGCGTCCGGCGTCGGTCCGGATGAGGTAGCTGCGACCGCGTGGAAGTTGTTCGAGAACCTCAGCAAGGAGGGTCCAATGTTTTGTGCGGTGATCCTGGACAAGGACTATTGCACCCACTTCCAAATGTGAGAGTGGCTTGGCGTTGCGATTGTATCGCTTCCGGAAGGAATGTTCTCTTACATTTTGCTGCAAGAGGTACTGGGCCATCTGGATCTGCTGGGGCGTGCCAGAGATGGTGATGACCCGTTCGTTGCTACCAGGTTGAGACTCATCTATGGTGATCCCCGCACCAGACTCGCGCCGGATCTTCCTGATGCGTTGACCACCTTTCCCAATGATGGCACCGGCGAGATCATTTGGTATAGTGACTTGTGATGAGCCTTTTTTCGGGACGACTACCATAGGATGGCACCAATCGATGGCTTCGCCGACGGGTATCTGTTCGATTATCCCTTTCGCCAACATGGTATCAAGTTGAGTTTTGACGGGGTCTCTCCAGTGAAAGGGAACGTTGTATGCCCGGTAGCGTTTGCAAGGAACGGCATCTTTAACTAGTTCGATAGACATGGGGGTCCTTGCATGGGTTTTAACACTGTGTCGTCGAACGCTCTAGCATAATGGGTAAGGATAGACTGCTTATCGATCTCATTGGCTCTCACCGGGGTCGGCGGGAACATTAGAACTTGTCCGTTGGTTATGGCATTGACGATCATTGAATGGGGCCAGTTATCCGGCAGAAGTCCTAAGGCTTTGCATCCGCTCTTGCTCAAGAGAGGGGCGTTCAGGTGCTTGCAGACTCCAACGGTAGTACTGTATGTTTTCCCGTTGAGATGCAGTGCCGCGACGAACGATCCACAAGGACTTAAGCTGATGCCGTTGGCTCCTACGCAAGGGACGTTCTTCGGGTTGAGTGCTGATCGGGTCTGCTCATCCAGTAACAGGAATTCTGATTCTGGGATTAGATCCAGATCTGACCCCGGGTCCGCCAGCCAACGGATTTGGTGTAACTTATGGTTGATATCGGTCGGAATGGTTATGAGTTCGTTGCGTACTCCAGCTGCAACAACTGTGTTTGAGGGTCCTGGTTGGGACTGATTGTTTCTGGTTGCGGGTGGCGGGATATTAGGTTTGGTTGTGGGTTTCCGTTTCATTTGTCGGCAAACCCTTCCGTAATGCCCGGTGATGCCGCATTTGTTACACTCTATGTCTTTTGCTGGGCACTGGTCACGGCGGTGTCTTGGGTTCGCCCCACATCCGGAGCAGGGGTCGTTAGGATCATAGGGTTTCTGAAAGAAACGGTTGGCCTTAGGTGAGGTTTCAGACGAGCTGGCTTGTTGATGCTTGTAGGTTGATGGTGCACGTCTGGTTGCAATGAAGGCTTCGGGGGAGGTGGTTGGGGAGGGTGAAAGAGTCGCGCCCACGGCGGTAGCACTCTCATGTGCGATGCAAATTGAGAGGACTCGGTCCAGGGAGAGGTCGGAATTGTACTGCTCCGCCAGTACTTTTCGTTGGAGGTCTTTATCAAACAGGCCACATATTAACCTTTCACGGATACGGAGTTGCTGTTGATAACCAGCAAGGGCAAACGTTTTCCCACAAGCTCTTTTTGTGCATGTTGTAATACACGGGTCGCCGCATGTGCTGCACTTAAAATCCAGCTCATGTGCACACGAGTCATCAAGAGCTTTAAGGGCTGCGAAGTAGCGATCCACCGATTCTCCGGTTTGTTGGTCCCTACGATGAAAATCTTGCCGATCAAGGAGGGGGTTTCGCTTCTTGCGTAGGTAGGCCTCGAGAGCATTCACGGCTTCATCGAGGGTGGTGGTGGTAGAAATATGAAGGCGGCCTGATTGCCAAAGGATGGTCCATTCGGAATGGAGGGCGGCACGCAAAGTCGCTTGCTGTGTGGATAGCGGGAAGGTGGCTACTTGTTGGGCGTCCACGTAGTCGTTCCAACGTTGTTTCCAATCGCGGAAAAAAGACATCGTTAACTCCTCCGGGGAAGCCAGTTTAGGAAGCTGGATGATTTTTGTGGCGTGGTGAGGAGGAGCTCCTAATGGGACTGTCGGTGTCGGATTCCGAGTAGCCATCTGCTGCAACAGTGCGGCTATGGACCTGAGGATGTCGGTGCTGGTCGGCGAGGCAGGGTTCTCTGGAGGGGTTTGGGATGGTCGGCGATTCCTTCTTGAGGGCATCTTGATTACTAATTGTCACTGAGCTGTCACTTAAAAAACGGCTATAATTAACCGAATGTCGACTGCGCCATGTTCTACCGAGTTAGGGTAAAGGTTCGAGCTGCAGTGAGAACTATAAATTAATAATTTATATTTTAATAAGTGTCCAAAAATTACATACAATTATAAGAGGCAGGTGGAGTACAGTTTTTACTCCACCAGCGCCTAGAGTATTATATAATAGAAGGAACCGCTGCAGGTTGTAGCGACGCGCGGTAAACACCCGGCGACATCAGGCGGTGTTCGAAAAGTGCGCGCGCAGCCCCCGGTGCGCGCGCAAGCCGGCTGGCCAGCTCGCAGAATTCCCGGCGTCCCGTGCCAGCGTCGCCCGCTGGCATCCTCTTATCTCATAGATCATATTTCAAATTTGGAGTTGGTAGTACATATCCCAAGTACACGTGATATATAGGCCATGATAATCATGGTGGGTAATAAGAGACTGCACCTCATATCTTTACATGTAGAAAGCATTTCGACTTTTTTACTTACCAGTGTTTCAAGAGCTCCGTTTTGGTTACTTGCACTCACTGATGGGGTTGAACCTTTGCAAGAATCGGAGGTCATTGAAAATTTTTCTAAAAAAAAAAAAAAAAATAATAATAATAAAAAAGGTTCAATGTAGGATTCGAACCCGGGTCGCGGCTGTCGAAATACGACGGTTTATACCACTCCTCCACCAATTCCAATATGTAAATATGTAAAATGTATGAATTAAAAGGATTGAAGCAAATTTCCTAATAACTATATGGGACTCCCATTGTCACTGTAACGTGGGGAAGGAAATAAAATAAAAGTAGTTGACATAGTTGTATTTTTGGACAATCTTCCAACCTCCTACCCCCCAGAAAATGATTTTTTTTAATAAAAAAAAAAATAGTACGGACATATCAATCATAGATCAAAGGACAGGAAAAAACAATTCTACAGGGTAAGATAGATAGAGAGGACAAAACGGCGACGCTGTAAAGAATGGAGACGGATTATATCAATGATCTTATTAGAATTACCCGACCCTCCTTATTTTTAGTTTCAAAATAAGACGATAGATGGCAGCACAAAAAGTTCATTTTAATTTTTTTCTTATAAACAACAAAATTTCAAATATTATTTTCATTTTTTAAAAATAATATTTAGTTTTCTTAAAAATTAAATAGGAATATTATTTAGGTAATTGATTTAATTAAATATTGTTTTAAATACCCGATCTTGAAAATTTCAAAAATATGAAAATAACCGAAAAATAAGTTTGGAGTTAGCTTTGCGCAGAGGCGATATCGTAGCCAGTTAGGAACTTCCGAGGCGCGATTATTGCTAGTTGAAAACTTTACCCAATACCCCGCCTTGACGACGTGCAATACCGTCGGCTAACGGCAATTTTTGGTGACCTCTCCCGAGGTTTTTATAAATTAAAATTAGACAAAAATTAAATAGACAAAATACTATTCCCAGAACCTTCGGGGTATCAGTGGTAGGCTGGTCTAAACTGTTGGTTTTCGACCGCTACGACCCGGGATCAAATCTCACATTTGGCACTTTTTTCTATAAAAAAATGCTCCAACGGACCCCGTTTCTTGCAAAAGTCCAACCTCACCAGCGAGTGCAAGTCACCAAACGGGGCTCTGGTACATTTGGTAAGTGCAAAAGTCGAACTGCTTTTCACATATGTAGACATGTGGTTCACTTACAGTAAAATGAGTTGTTAACTTCTACCCACCATGATTATCATGGCTTGTACCACGTGTACTAGGGATAGGGACCCCTATAAGCTACTTTCCTTAGTAAAATACTTGGTATATAGGAAAACAATCCAATGCTGTCTGGAGATTAATTTGGCGGAAATTGACCAATAATCGAGGAAAATATCCTCTCGAAATGTTGGTATAAAATTTCATTTAAAAATATAATAATGTATATAAAACTCCGCCTTTGCCGGTCCCAAGCCCGGAAGAAAAAGGAGGAGGGGGAGCAGTTACAAGCTCACTAAAAAACCTGGGTTCAGCTGGTCCGGCTGATAGTACCCTGTAAGGGCTCCTAATCCAAGGATACAGGATGAGCAGCGTTTGTACTCCATGTTAGGAGCGGCTGCACATGAAGTCTGTTCCTCATGTCAGAGGTAGCCATTTCTTTTGGAGCTAAGTCGGCCTGCCACTGAGTAGTGCCCTCAGTCTTAATGACAAAGGCAGACGCATTCTACTTCACCCAGTCATGATGGTTATCAAACAGACACCATCAAGGGTCATAACTTGACACCCTAATATGATTGAGTGGAGATAAGAAAGAAGAAGAATAATGTTAATATTTTATTTATATAGATTATATATTTTAATTAAAAAGGCATATATTGGATCAAAATATCATATATTTCACCAATATTTCAGTTGGCTGAACGCCAAACTTTATCACATTTATAACATTGTGTGTCAACAACAAACCTATTATAATACCTTGATAAAGGATAGCGTTCAGCCAACTGAAATATTGGTAAAATAAATGATATTTTGATCCAATATACACCCATACCTCGCTTTGCGTCGGGGTTACGTTCCAAAAAAACACGACGCAAAGCGAAAATATGTGAAGGCGCAATCAAAAACAAAAACAGTACTGTCCAGGACTGTCAGTCGTTGCCAAGGTATCCCAGCTCCCAAATCGAAGTCTTCGCTCCACTAGTACCATCCATAGATATCAATGGTCTTCAAGGTGGAACAGATCCCATCTCCAATCATATTAGGGTATTAAGCTTGTAAAGCTTGAGACGTTTGATGGTGTATGCCGAGGAAGAGTAGAGTTCATCAATGAATGAGTCAATACAGTCAATAATGTGTTGGTATCGGAGATGGCCTTGGCATATGGTATATCTTTGGAAAGAGCTGCGGTGTCCACCCATCACATGTGATGCGGGTCAGGTTTTCATTTTGAAAGGGGAAGTCTTGGATTGAGAACACCAAGTCTTTTATGTCTCAACACGACACTTCAGAGGAAGATTTGTTCCAGATCATTGTGGCCATGAGTGAGATGGGAAAAACTTACACTTTTCGAATTAATCTCTCAACATCCTAGATGAACAATTGTCTCGTGTGATGATGGATTAGACAAAATACGTGTTGTTTTCAAATTAACATCTCAACATCCGAAATAATGACTCAGATAATTTGTGATGATGGGTGAGAGAGACAGAAAATTATTGCTTCCAAATCAATACCTCACCCTCCCATATGAGAACCTTTCGCGACAAGTTATGGTCGAGGTCTAGATTAGAAACAAGCAATTTCTCTATCTCACCTACGATCACAAATGATCTGGAATAAACCATCATGTAGCATGTTGAGGTATTGATTCGAAAAGAGCAAGTTTTTTTCCAATCTCACTCACAGTCACAATGATATGGAACAAGTCTTTCTCTGAGGAATCGAGGTCTTGATTTGAAATAAGCAAAATTTTTGGTCTAATTTACGATCACAAATGATCTGGAATAGGTCTTCATTTAGGTTGATGAGATATTTTGATTCGAAAGAGCAAGTTTTCCATCTCAGCCGTGGTCACAAATGATCCAGAACAAGTCTTCAGTTGGTCAATTGTGGTCGTTATTACAAACAAGAAAATTTTCTATTTCATCTACGGCCACAAATGGTCTGGAATAGGTCTTCATCTGGAATGGTGAGGTATTGATTGGAAAACAGTAAAATTTCTATTTCACTCATCTCTATAAATGATCTGTGGAAAATATTCGGCGGGAGAGAAACATCTTGAGAAAAACAGGCTTTCTTTTTCTTTCCCATGGTCATGATGATTTCCCAAAATTTTCTTCTGAGCGAATAGGCTCTGCACCACTCTTCTGCTGACTAGCGGTCAGCCATTTTATCTTCCACATGTATGGATGAAACTTCTTCAGCTGTAGCGGGGGCCACCCACTGGAGAAACTGAAGTCCTGGCCTAGTGCTGGGGAGAATATTCCACGACAAGATGAACAAACACATACAAGTCTGCCCGCTATTTGCTAGAGCGGCTGACTAAATGTAAAGATGGAATATCTGGTTAACAACGCTTTTTAAAAAAGCATTGTTGACTTTATATTTTCTCTTTTTTTTTTTAGATCATATTTCAAAATAACTAGCGATTATTGCTAGTTGAAAACTTTACCCAATACCCCGCCTTGACGACGTGCAATACCGTCGGCTAACAGCAATTTTTGGTGACCTCTACCGAGGTTCTTTTTAAATTAATATTAGGAACAAAAGTCTCTCTCAGGAATAGATAAAATACTATTCCCAGAACCTTCGGGGTATCAGTGGAAAGGTGGTCTAAACCGTTGGCTTTCGATCGCTACGACCCGGGATCGATTCCCGCATTGGGCAATTTTTTTCCTATTAAAAAAAAAAAAAAATTGCTCCAATGGCCCCCGATTCTTGCAAAAGTCCAACCTCACCAGCGAGTGCAAGTAACCAAACGGGGCTCTGGCACATTTGTAAGTGCAAAGTCGAACTGCTTTTCACATGTGTAGACATGTGGTACACTTACAGTAAAAGGAGTTGCCAACTTTTACCAACCATTTACCAAACATATCCCAAGTACACGTATAGGCCATGATAATCATGGTGGGTAATAAGCAACCACATCTCATATCTTCACATTTAGAAAGCATTTCGACTTTTTCACTTACCAGTGTTTCAAGAGTTCCGTTTAGTTACTTGCACTCACTGATGGGGTTGAAATTTTGCAAGAATATAAGGCCATTGAAATTTTTTTTTTCAAAAAAAAAAAAGTGGCCAATGCAGGATTTGATCCCGGGTCTTTTTAGTCGAAATACGACCAATTTATACCACTCCTCCATAATTTACAAATATGTAAAATATATTAATTAAAAAGATTGAAGCAAAATAACCTAAAGACTGTGGGACTATCGTTGTCACTGTAACGTGGGGAAGGAAATAAAATAAAAGCAGTTGACATAGCTGTATTTTTGGACAATCTTCCAACCTCCTACCCCCCAGAAAATGATTTTTTTAAATAAAAAAAATAGTACGGACATATCAATCATAGACCAAAGGACAGGAAAAAAACAATTCTACAGTGTAAGATAGAGAGGACAAAACGGCGACGCTGTAAAGAATGGAGACGGATTATATTAATGATCTTATTAGAATTACCCGATCCTCCTTATTTTTAGTTTCAAAATAAGACGATAGATGGCAGCACAAAAAGTTCTTTTTTTTTTCTTATAAACAACAAAATTTCAAATATTATATCATTTTTTTGAAAATATTATTTAGTTTTCTTAAAAATTAAATGGGAATATTATTTAGGCAATTGATTTAATTAAATATTGTTTTAAATACCCGATCTTGAAAATCTCAAAAATATGAAAATAACCGAAAAAAAGAAATTATAAGTTCATCATCAATCCAGACGATTCTATTTCCGCTTCGAATCGGTAAACAATTCCTTTAACCTAATTCTTTCGAATAATTTAACCATATTTAATCCCTATTTAATCGTATTTATAACTTATTAATCTTATTTATAATCTTATTTATTTATTTTTTAAATATCATTTCTATTTAATTAATTTTATTTATTTATTATTTTTTTTTTTCAAGTCTAATCGTTAAGAATGGAAGTAGAATCATCTGACGCAACGGGAGACGGAAGCGTAAAACGCCCGCGAATCAGTGAACCTCCTTGCAACCTTGAGTTTAATCAACTAAAGGTCATACACCAGAAAGTCACCAAGAAAATGGCTGACGTAGCTAAGTCCAACGGCATGACGCCGGAGCAGCTCCAGCCAATGCTTTCCCTGGTGGAATGGGCTCTGAAAGGCACAGAAGATATCATCTTTGATGTCTATAAAGGCATAAACCACGGAAAAGAGAATCAACTACCCAAGGAAAAACTCTACACCAACGTCGTAGCCAAACCAAATACCACAAGACCTACCCCTCCTCCAATAAAGCAATTGATTAAACCAGCCTCCAAAAATTTCGCAGCCGCCTATGAGTCCCATGTGGTCATTAAATCAAGCAACCCATCTACAGACTCTCGAGAAATATTACGCGAGATCCAAAAAGCAGATTCATCAATTCTGAACTCCCCCGAAGTGGCAGCCTCCGTTAATGGGAAAGGACGGCTGGTAATTCACACTAAAACCACCCAAGGTGCATCAACTCTAGCGGCCAGACTCCAGGCCAACAATAACATCCCAAAATCCCTAAACTGCACGGAAAGACCAACAATATATCCCAGATATTGCTTATTTGGCGTGGAGAGCTCCACGACCAACGACATGATAGTGGGAAGCCTCCAAAACAACGATTTTATAAAAATTCTCCCAGGAAAAAGGCACATCAAGGTTGCCCACCGCCCAAAGGACAATCCCCATGGGTACACTACAGTCTTCCTGGAAGTAGACGATCAGACGGCCAATTTCCTGGAGCATCGAGGTAAGATGCCTATAGCAGGTTTAATTTTACGCTACGAAAGAAGCTACTCTCTGAAGCAATGCTACCGCTGCTGCAGCTTCGGCCACCGCGCTACTTCATGCCCTGCTGCCCAACCTATCTGCTACAAATGTGGTACGACAGGTCACGAGGGCCACGCCTGTCCCAACACTTCAGCAAAATGTCACAATTGCTGCAAGAAGGCCGGCGCTGTTTTTGAGCAGCTCAATCACTACGCGACATCCCGGGCTTGTCCTCTGGTGAAGGCCAAGCTGGCTCAACTCAACAAGAATGCATAGATCCTTCAGAGTCCTCCAATCCAACCTTAGGAAATCGCCTTCTGCGGTCCTCGAACTCTTCACCATTGCAATTGAACAAGAGGTAGACGCTATTCTACTTCAAGAATTACCAAAGAACTTTAAATGGCCTGATTCAAGCTTTGACACATTCATCCCAAATGAAAACAATGCTCCTTCTGGGCTTGTAATACGATCAAATCTAAACGCCATTCCACTTAGCTCACCTGATTCAAACATCTCCACGGCTCTCATCCGGTTAGGCAACCAGGCTGTTGTCCTCGCTTCGGCGTACTGGCACAACAGTGTCCCGGATTTATCTTTCCTACCAACCTTGGAATCTGCAATAAACATAGGATCCTTCTCATGCATTCTTGGCATGGACGCCAACGCCCACTCTCCAACCTGGGGTATTGGAGCTACCCGCGATGCCCGTGGGGCCAGCTTGGAGGACTCTGCTTCACTGATGGGCCTACAGTTCTTGGGATCTCCCAACCATTACACCTGGTCCAACGGATCCCTGCGCTCTTCCATCGACGTTACCCTAGCATCCAGCTCGCTAGCCATTCACGCCACTAGATCATGTCTCCAGGAGATGGCTTTCTCTGATCATCTGCCAATCCTTACAAATTTCGATGACATCATTTCCACAGAGCCTATTTGCTCTTGGGTAGAGACTTCATGTCTGGAAGAGACCTTCACTGCCTTCATTGGGTCCAGCCTCCACCATGTCACATCGCGTCTCCAGACCGCATTCACTCCAGGCGACATTGATGAGGTGGTTACTCTCCTCACTACCTGTCTTCAGGAGGCCTGCAATGTCTCCATGAGAAAGAAATCAAAATCTCCAAGGCCTTCAAGACCATGGTGGAACAAGGAGCTTTCAAAACTCCGCAATATAGTCGTTGCTTTACGACGTTGCTATCAAAGCACCTCCTTTTATATAAGGAGCTTCTTTAAAGGTCTTTATAGAGCCTGCCACAACAAACTCAAGGCGGCTATAAGGCGAGAAAAGCATCTCTCCTGGATAACACTGTGCCAAGAGGTCTCCTCGGCCGCATGGAGCTCCATCCACCGATATATCTCCAAAGGCCGAAGAGGTTCTCTAGGGCCACCTCTGCTCAAACACAGCGACGGCACTCCACTCACCCCAGAGGAAACCTGCCATGAAGTACTTCAGCACTATTCTCCAACAGACTGGACAGCGCCACCCCCATCAATTGATTGGCTCCAATCCTACAACCAAGAACCAGCCTTTACAGTGTCTGAAGTCCTTCGCGCGATCCGTCGATGCGGTCGGAGGAAATCCCCTGGTCCCGACAGGCTAGGTACCAGATGCCTTCTTCTTGGTGGGTCAACGCTGCATAAAACACTGTCACAAATTTTCACCAAATGCTTACGCCTCGGACACTTCCCAACACCCTGGAAATCCGGTCTATTAGTTCTCATACCCAAACAAAACTCTTCTTCCTCCAACCAACTGGAGAAATACCGTCCCATCACGCTGCTCAATACCTTGGCCAAAGTCCTTGAACGGTGTATACTGGCGCGCCTGCAATGGATAGCGGATTACCAAGGCTGGTTCTCACCCCAGCAGTTTGGCTTCCTTCCAGGGCGCTCAGCTGAAATGGCGCTTGATTCCATTAACAACAACATCAGTGAAGGCCTGCAGCACTGGAGGAAGACCTTGGCCATTGGTCTGGACATCAGCCATGCCTTCGACACCGTTCAAAGACACACCATCATTCAAGGCCTCCGCGACCTAAACTGCCCAGAAGAGTTGATTCAACTGTCCGCGAGCTTCCTCCGAGGAAGGCAGGTAATTTACAACGCTTGGAACGCCACCCTTACCTCTACTACTCTACTTGGGGTCCCCCAAGGTGCAGCACTGAGCCCCTTCTACTTCAACATAGTGGCTAGGAAAATCCATCTCCTTCCAAGGCCAAACAACAGTGAAATCATCAGTTTCGCAGACGATTTCACGGTACTGATTCACTTCCTCCGCAGATTCCCAACACGAGAGATCAATCAATTCCTAAAACAGCTCTTTCATTGGGGCAAGACTCAGGGGCTAACATTCAACCCAAGGAAAACCCAAGCCTGCCTCTTCCATTGGAAAGCCAAGCGTCCAGACTATCACGGCATACATTTCCAAAACCAACCTATTCTAATTGGTAACACTATAAAAATCCTCGGTGTTACCTTTGATTCCAAAAGAAACTTTGTAGGCCACCTGGACAACATCCTCAAGAGGTGCAGGTGGATTCTCCCTCGACTAACCAGCACGATTCAGGGGCAGTTCGGATTAACCTTCAGCGCGGGCCGAAAAATACATAACATGGTGATCCTCCCAGCCATCCTCTATGGCTCTGGGGTTTGGGGCAAGCGGGTGTTCGACACCAATGGCATCCGGAAGCTTCGTAGCCTCCATTACAAATATGCTAAAGCTTTAATCAGAGGAGGCCCGTGTACTCCAACTATCCCTGCAATCTCCCTCACAGGTTGTCCTCCACTGGATATATCTATCAAATCCCATCTAGCATACTTGGAAGCGCTAAGAGAAGGCCCTTTTGAGTCACGTCCCAGTCCCTCCTCGGTACCCTACCCACCTCTTAGAAGACCTCTCCAATTCTCCAAGTCACTGCCAGAACGGGCCACTATTGTTTATACAGATGGATCTCGGTCAACCAATGGGGTTGGCGCAGCAGTGGTGCTCCCACCTCCCTATTCACCACTGAAACTTAAACTCCACAACAACTGTACCTCCTTCCAGGCGGAACTTTTGGCCATTCTTTATGCCACCAGATCTATTAGGATCATGCCGCGACAAGACTTTGTCATTGCTTCCGACTGCCAGGCAGCTCTACATGCCATCTGTCACCCCGATATCCCTAGAACCCCACTTACTGCAGAGATAATCAGAAACCTCAATACTCTGGACAATGTTCAACTCTGCTGGGTCCGGGGTCATTGCGGCATCGTTGGAAATGAACAGGCTGATGAAGTCGCCAAAGCCGCAGCTCAATCCAAATTGCCTTTACACTTCGCAACCCTTCCTAGGAAATATGTCCGCTCTCAAAGCAAACAGTTCGCCCTCCAACTATGGACCGACCTCTACACCACAGACCACGCTACAAGAAACCTCAGAAGAGTAGCTGCATCTCCTAGTCTTCTAATCTCAATTCTCCCAAAACTAAAATATAGCGACATCACCTCTACAATTCTGACAGGACATGGTTTCGTTCAAGCCGACATCGCCAGAACCTCCAAAAACAACGACCCCGTATGCCAACACTGTCACCAAGAAAATCAAACAGTCGACCACCTCCTATTCAGTTGCCCATCCTACCGTCTTCAGAGATTCCAGACTGCAACTCTACTTAATACCAGCACATTCAACCAAGAAGCATTGAAGAACCTCCCCAAAAATAAAACAGCCTGGCGACATCTAATCAGTTGGATGTCAACTGCAACAAATAGACAATAAGTCAGAAGACAAACCCGGACAGTTGGCGACTTTCGTACGCTCCAGGAGTCCGGGTTATGTACAGAATAATAATATAATAATTATAAGTTAGCTTTGCGCAGAGGCGATATCGTAGCCAGTGAGGAACTTCCGAGGCGCGATTATTGCTAGTTGAAAACTTTACCCAATACCCCGCCTTGACGACGTGCAATACCGTCGGCTAACGGCAATTTTTGGTGACCTCTACCGAGGTTTTTATAAATTAAAATTAGAAACAAAATCTCTTTCTCAGGAATAGACAAAATACTATTCTCAGAACCTTTGGGGTATCAGTGGAAGGGTGGTCAAAACTGTTGGTTTTCGACCGCTATGTCCCGGGATCAAATCTCACATTTGGCACTTTTTTTCTATATATATATAAAAAAATGCTCCAATGGACCCCATTTCTTGCAAAAGTCCAACCTCACCAGCGAGTGCAAGTAACCAAACGGGGCTCTGGTACATTTGGTAAGTGCAAAAGTCGAACTGCTTTTCACATGTGTAGACATGTGGTTCACTTACAGTAAAATGAGTCGTTAACTTCTACCCACCATGATTATCATGGCTTGTACCACGTGTACTAGGGATAGGGACCCCTATAAGCTACTTTCCTTAGTAAAATACTTGGTATATAGGAAAACAATCCAATGCTGTCTGGAGATTAATTTGGCGGAAATTGACCAATAATCGAGGAAAATATCCTCTCGAAATGTTGGTATAAAATTTCATTTAAAAATATAATAATGTATATAAAACTCCGCCTTTGCCGGTCCCAAGCCCGGATGAAAAAGGAGGAGAGGGAGCAGTAACAAGCTCACTAAAGAACCTGGGCTCAGCTGGCCCGGCTGATAGTACCCTGTAAGGGCTCCTAATCCAAGGATACAGGATGAGCAGCGTTTGTACTCCATGTTAGGAGCGGCTGTACATGGCGTCTGTTCCTCATGTCAGAGGTGGCCATTTCTTTTGGAGCTGAGTCGGCCTGCCACTGAGTAGTGCTCTCAGTCTTAATGACAAAGGCAGACGCATTCTACTTCACCCAGTCATGATTGTTGTCAAACAGACACCATCAAGGGTCACAACTTGACACCCTAATATGATTGAGTGGAGATAAGAAAGAAGAAGAATAATGTTAATATTTTATTTATATAGATTATATTTTTTAATTAAAAAGGTATATATTGGATCAAAATATCATATATTTCACCAATATTTCAGTTGGCTGAACGCCAAACTTTATCACATTTATAACATTGTGTGTCAACAACAAACCTATTATAACACCTTGATAAAGGATAGCGTTCAGCCAACTGAAATATTGGTAAAATAAATGATATTTTGATCCAATATACACCCATACCTCGCTTTGCGTCGGGGTTACGTTCCAAAAAAAAAAAAAAAAACACGACGCAAAGCGAAAATATGTGAAGGCGCAATCAAAAACAAAAACAGTACTGTCCAGGACTGTCAGTCGTTGCCAAGGTATCCCAGCTCCCAAATCGAAGTCTTCGCTCCACTAGTACCATCCATAGATATCAGTGGTCTCCAAGGTGGAACAGCTCCCATCTCCAAGATTTTGCTCCATTAGTATTGTCCAGGGCTGTCAGTTGTCGCCAAAGTGGACTTTCTCCTCTCTCCAAGATCCCATATCCAGTAGTACTGCCCTGAAAAGGCAGTGGTCACCCAAGTGGAACAGTTCCCCTCCCCAGATCTCCATTAGACTATTAGGGGATCTATCTAGGTCAGCATGTTGGAGCAATACTATAGTCATGGTATCTGGACAACTCGTAATGATATTAGATACCGCGAGGAATATGGCACCGACCTGCATGAAAGACTGTATGAAACATTTCTTTTTTTCCTATAAGTGATTTTTCATTGCATTTTGGATTATGTGATGTCAAATCATTTTTTGACTTAACAAAATTATTTCTTAGAGATGTGATGGGAAGTTATACTATATATAGAGTAATGTATTTTTTTTTTTTTTGGTTCTAAGACTGATTAGTGTCCTGGATTTAATTACATACCTAAAAAATCTTCCAGAACTATCGTGGAAGAATATTTCCTTGCCATATTGACATGTAGAACAATTAGTTGGTGGTTTCACTTAGTTATCAATCAGATACCTGCTACTCCAAAATGAGATTGTCATTTTCTGATTGGAGGGTAAGTTGTTGCTCTTTCGATGGCCTGAGAGGAATATTTGTGTGGAATCTGTGCGGAATGATTAACTTATTCATTGCTATCGCATCAGCCTTTCAATCCCCCACCAGCAACTTTCACTAATTTGTCTTTAAGCACAGTCTTGAAACGTAATGTTTAGGAATGTATAAGGTTTAGGAATGTAAGGCAGAGTCCTGTGCTGCCAGATTGGGCAAACGACGTGAATGTACTTCACTGTGATGATATCAACTTGTCCCCATTGCCAAGGCGAAGACAAAACCTTGGACCACCTCCTCTTCACCTGCCCAAACTTACAATACCAAAAATACCTGACGTTCACCCTCTGAAGGATCACCAAATTTAGTCCAGGATCCCTAAAAAATCTCCCAATAATTAAAACTGCATAGCGCCACCTCATTAATTAGAATTTCACTGGCAATGTAAATAAACCAAGAAGACTTGGATGTCAGATGGACAGTCCAGGTAGTTGATGGCTTTTGAACGCTCCAGGAACCTAGGGGCGGATTAACTAACTAACTAAATAATAATTTGATAATATGTCAATACTTATCTTGTTGGCTTTGATGGATTCATAAAATGTTTCTTGTTAATATGAACACAAGATCCTTAATGTTGAACTGGCCACAGCTAGACTTTGAATGGTGTATAAGGTATGCGTTCATAATTGCTAGTCAAGGGATGAGTACAGTCTCACAGGGAAATAGAGTCAATTTTCCTGTTATAATGTCAGAATCTTCAACCAACCTATGATGAATTTGAAATTAATGTTTTGTGTGATTTGCTAATGGTTCACAGTCCACTATCGTTCTAATGAGTGTATCAGAGGTATTGGAGATCTTCCTCTTCTTTCTTATCTCAATCATTTAAGGGTATTAAGCTTGTAAAGCTTGAGACTTTTGATGGTGTATGCCGAGGAAGAGTAGAGTTCATCAATGAATGAGTCAATACAGTCAATAATGTGTTGGTATCGGAGATGGCCTTGGCATATGGTATATCTTTGGCAAGAGCTGCGGTGTCCACCCATCACATGTGATGCGGGTCAGGTTTTCATTTTGAAAAGGGAAGTCTTGGATTGAGAACACCAAGTCTTTTATGTCTCAACACGACACTTCAGAGGAAGATTTGTTCCAGATCATTGTGGCCATGAGTGAGATGGGAAAAACTTACTTTTTTCGAATTAATCCTTCAACATCCTAGATGAACAATTGTTTCGTGTGATGATGGATTAGACAAAATAGTGTTGTTTTCAAATTAACATCTCAACATCCAAAATTATGTCTCAGATAATGTGATGATGGGTGAGAGAGACAGAAAATTATTGCTTCCGAATCAATACCTCACCCTCCCATATGAGAACCTTTCGCGACAAGTTATGGTCGGGGTCTAGATTGGAAACAAGCAATTTTTCTGTCTCACCTACGATCACAAATTATCTGGAATAAGCTACCATCTAGCATGTTGAGGTATTGATTCAAAAAGAGCAAGTTTTTTTTCAATCTCACTCACAATCACAATGTTATGGAACAAGTCTTTCTCTGAGGAATCGAGGTCTTGATTTGAAATAAGCAAAATTTTTGGTCTAATTTACGATCAGAAATGATCTGGAATAGGTCTTCATTTAGGTTGATGAGCTATTTTGATTCGAAAATAGCAAATTTTCCATCTTAGCCGCGGTCACATATGATCCAGAACAAGTCTTCAGTTTGTCAATTGTGGTCGTTATTACAAACAAGAAAATTTTCTATTTCATCTACGGCCACAAATGGTCTGGAATAGGTCTTCATCTGGAATGGTGAGGTATTGATTGGAAAACAGTAAAATTTCTATTTCACTCATCATTATAAATGATCTGTGGAAAATTTTCGGCGGGAGAGAAACATCTTGAGAAAAACAGGCTTTCTTTTTCTTTCCCATGGTCATGATGATTTCCCAAAATTTTCTTCTGAGCGAATAGGCTCTGCACCACTCTTCTGCTGACTAGCGGTCAGCCATTTTATCTTCCACATGTATGGATGAAACTTCTTCAGCTGTAGCGGGGGCCACCCACTGGAGAAACTGAAGTCCTGGCCTAGTGCTGGGGAGAATATTCCACGACAAGATGAACAAACACATACAAGTCTGCCCGCTATTTGCTAGAGCGGCTGACTAAATGTAAAGATGGAATATCTGGTTACCAACGCTTTTTTAAAAACCATTGTTGACTTCATATTTTCTCTTTCTTTTTTAGATCATATTTCAAAATAACTAGCGATTATTGCTAGTTGAAAACTTTACCCAATACCCCGCCTTGACGACGTGCAATACCGTCGGCTAACGGCAATTTTTGGTGACCTCAACCGAGGTTCTTTTAAAATTAATATTAGAAACAAAAGTCTCTCTCAGGAATAGATAAAATACTATTCCCAGAACCTTCGGGGTATCAGTGGAAAGGTGGTCTGAACCGTTGGCTTTCGATCGCTACGACCCGGGATCAATTCCCGCATTGGGCAATTTTTTTCTATAAAAAAAAAAAAAAAAAAATTGCTCCAATGGCCCCCGATTCTTGCAAAAGTCCAAACTCACCAGCGAGTGCAAGTAACCAAACGGGGCTCTGGCACATTTGTAAGTGCAAAGTCGAACTGCTTTTCACATGTGTAGACATGTGGTACACTTACAGTAAAAGGAGTTGCCAACTTTTACCAACCATTTACCAAACATATCCCAAGTACACGTATAGGCCATGATAATTATGGTGGGTAATAAGCAACCACATCTCATATCTTCACATTTAGAAAGCATTTCGACTTTTTCACTTACCAGTGTTTCAAGAGTTCCGTTTAGTTACTTGCACTCACTGATGGGGTTGAAATTTTGCAAGAATATAAGGCCATTGAAATTTTTTTTTTATAAAAAAAAAAAAAAAAAAAAAAGTGGCCAATGCAGGATTTGATCCCGGGTCTTTTTAGTCGAATTTCGACCAATTTATACCACTCCTCCATAATTTACAAATATGTAAAATATATTAATTAAAAAGATTGAAGCAAAATAACCTAAAGACTGTGGGACTATCGTTGTCACTGTAACGTGGGGAAGGAAATAAAATAAAAGCAGTTGACATTGCTGTATTTTTGAACAATCTCTTACAACCTCCTCCCCCCAGCAAATGATTTTTAAAAAATAAAAAAAATAGTACGGACATATCAATCATAGACCAAAGGACAGGAAAAAAAAAAACAATTCTACAGGGTAAGATAGAGGGACAAGACGGTGACGCTGTAAAGAATGGAAACGGATTATATTAATAATCTTATTAGAAATACCCGAACCCCTTATTTTTAGTTTCAAAATAAGAAGATAGATGGCAGCACAAAAAGTTCTTTTTTTTTCTTATAAACAACAAAATTTCAAATATTATTTTCATTTTTTAAAAATAATATTTAGTTTTCTTAAAAATTAAATAGGAATATTATTTAGGTATTTGAATTGATTAAATATTGTTTTAAATACCCGATCTTCAAAATCTCAAAAATATGAAAATAGCCGGAAAAATAAATTTGAAATTAGCTTTGCGCAGAGGCGATATCGTAGCCAGTGAGGAACTTCCGAGGCGTGATTATTGCTAGTTGAAAACTTTACCCAATACCCCGCCTTGACGACGTGCAATACCGTCGGCTAACGGCAATTTTTGGTGACCTCTACCGAGGTTTTTATAAATTAAAATTAGAAACAAAATCTCTTTCAGGAATAGACAAAATACTATTCCCAGAACCTTTGGGGTATCAGTGGAAGGGTGGTCAAAACTGTTGGTTTTCGACCGCTATGACCCGGGATCAAATCTCACATTTGGCACTTTTTCTATTAAAAAAAAAAAATGTTCCAACGGACCCCGTTTCTTGCAAAAGTCCAACCTCACCAGCGAGTGCAAGTAACCAAACGGGGCTCTGGCACATTTGTAAGTGCAAAAGTCGAACTGCTTTTCACATGTGTAGACATGTGGTTCACTTACAGTAAAATGAGTTGTTAACTTCTACCCACCATGATTATCATGGCTTGTACCACGTGTACTAGGGATAGGGACCCCTATAAGCTACTTTCCTTAGTAAAATACTTGGTATATAAGAAAACAATCCAATGCTGTCTGGAGATTAATTTGGCGGAAATTGACCAATAATCGAGGAAAATATCCTCTCGAAATGTTGGTATAAAATTTCATTTAAAAATATAATAATGTATATAAAACTCCGCCTTTGCCGGTCCCAAGCCCGGATGAAAAAGGAGAAGGGGGAGCAGTAACAAGCTCACTAAAATACCTGAGCTCAGCTGGAACGGCTGATAGTACCCTGTAAGGGCTCCTAATCCAGGGATACAGGATGAGCAGCGTTTGTACTCCATGTTAGGAGCGGCTGCACATGGCATCTGTTCCTCATGTCAGAGGTGGCCATTTCTTTTGGAGCTGAGTAAGCCTGCCACTTAGTAGTGCTCTCAGTCTTAATGACAAAGGCAGACGCATTCTACTTCACCCAGTCATGATTGTTGTCAAACAGACACCATCAAGGGTCACAACATGACACCCTAATATGATTAAGTGGAGATAAGAAAGAAGAAGTAGAATAATGTTAATATTTTATTTATATAGATTATATTTTTTAATTAAAAAGGTATATATTGGATCAAAATATCATATATTTCATCAATATTTCAGTTGGCTGAACGCCAAACTTTATCACATTTATAACATTGTGTGTCAACAACCAACCTATTATAACACCTTGATAAAGGATAGCGTTCAGCCAACTGAAATATTGGTAAAATAAATGATATTTTGATCCAATATACACCCATACCTCGCTTTGCGTCGGGGTTACGTTCCAAAAAAAAAAAGGTAGTGTAAAAACAATGGTTGCCTGTAAAGTCGGTTTTACGGGCGAAGATTTTACGTGACAACGGTAGAATATTTATTGATATGAATATAATTAAATTGCACAATAGGAACAAGGAATTGAATGAAAATAAGATTTGCACAAATTTTAAGTAGATTGAAATCTCCGTATTGACGATGACCATTTGGTATACCAGGTGGATTGTTCCAGTTGTATTGCTGTTTGGCTTGAAGAAGTAGTCGGTTGTACATCAGTCCGAGAAGATGCTGCTCTACGTTGTCGGAATGCACGTTGCCGTTGAGCGTTAGTTAGGGGAACGCTCGTTCTCTCCGCCACGACAGGAACGCTTGTTCTCTCCACCACAGAACAAGACGTTGAAGCAGGTGACTCTGACGTACCGCTGGTGAGGGCTATGTAGGCAGATTTACGTAGCTTGAACCTGCGTTGCCTCTCCGCAGCCGCTTTTGCAAAGGCTCTTACTTGTTCAGGAGTTCTGGTCAATGCTTTTCGTAGTCTGTACTCACGTTGTCGCTGAGCATTCGTTCTGGCGGTAGAGGTGGTGTGTGGAACAACGAAAGGTACTGCAGACGTTGACGGCACGATATCCTCCGTCTCCATTGAAGTACTGGAAGTTGAAGGCACCGTTTCCATTGTTTTGAGAGTGGTGATTCCTGTTGAACATTTGAAATTGAATGGATGAATTTTTAATTTTAAAGAATCAATTTGAAAATCAAAACACTTATTCAGATCGAAGGTTCAAATTTTTGCTAAATAAATTTGAAATTAAATAAAATTTGTAATTGTAAATGATGAAGTTGAAAATTAAAACATTTACTTATATTAGACTAGCGGACCCGCCCGGCTTCGCCCGGGTTTTACCCGAGTAAAAGTTTGTCTAACGAATCTCTCGATAAAGTGAACATTTTTTTCCCGGTCCCTTGAAAAATACTCGATAAGTTGAATAAAATCAATATTAATTGGTTCCCTCGGTAATTGGAAGTTAAAGGAATAGTATCTTGCCTTTGAATTGTATCATTATTCTTGTCTCAAATAAATTGCCGTGTCATCCTGAATTTTGTCTTTCCTAATTTTCTACATTACAAAATCATCGTATCATCATGATAATATTTAGAGCAGATTGTTGAATTATAACAGATAAATTATAATATTTATCTTGATTATTTCTAGGCGAAAAGTTATTTCAAAAATTTTATTTGCTAGAAACCTTCCCAGTACTATACTAAATAACTTCCCAAAGTTTCATGGCGATCCAATGAGTGGTTTGGTCAGGCATAAAGGACAAACAAACAAACAAACAAACAAACAGACACACATACATTCATTTTTATATATATAGATGTTAAAATTCTTGCTCAACACAGTTTAAATAAAGTTTTCTTATATCTGCCACTTTTTCTTAATATTTGTAATTTTAAATAATCAATTCGAAAATCAAAACATTTATTCAGATCGAAGGTTCAAATTTTTGCTAAATAAATTTGAAACTATTTAAAATTTGTAAAATAATAATTAATTAATTAATTAATTTTAAACTAATAATTTAATTAACACTATCAACATTTATCAATAGTATGACATAACCTATAAACTCAGTTTCTCAACTTTTGTGTCAATCTAACAATTAATCAATCAATCATAGTTTACGATAATGAAATATCAGTGTACAATTATTTACCTTTATTGTTGTAGTTGTTGTAAATGACGAATCTAAGCACTCCACATTTTCACTACAGACACAGCTGACGATACTTTAACCACACGTGTGAACTTGTATTATGACGCTTTCTTGTTTTTCCAACGCCAAGAACGTTCGAGAAAGACAAAGACAGAGACAAGCATGCGCCGATTCAATGCGCCTAATTCTCTAGCGCTGCGCGCGCAGCTGCGCGCGCAGCACTCTCGTTCGGTGACTCATCATAACGTTACCGGGCGTTACACTTTTTCATAAGTGACTACCAGCCGCAACCTAATTTAAGACGTTGTCACGTCAAAAAACACGACGCAAAGCGAAAATATGTGAAGGCGCAATCAAAAACAAAAACAGTACTGTCCAGGACTGTCAGTCGTTGCCAAGGTATCCCAGCTCCCAGATCGAAGTCTTCGCTCCACTAGTACCATCCATAGATATCAGTGGTCTCCAAGGTGGAACAGCTCCCATCTCCAATCATATTAGGGTATTAAGCTTGTAAAGCTTGAGACGTTTGATGGTGTATGCCGAGGAAGAGCAGAGTTCATCAATGAATGAGTCAATACAGTCAATAATGTGTTGGTATCGGAGATGGCCTTGGCATATGGTATATCTTTGGCAAGAGCTGCGGTGTCCACCCATCACATGTGATGCGGGTCAGGTTTTCATTTTGAAAGGGGAAGTCTTGGATTGAGAACACCAAGTCTTTTATGTCTCAACACGACACTTCAGAGGAAGATTTGTTCCAGATCATTGTGGCCATGAGTGAGATGGGAAAAACTTACCTTTTTCGAATTAATCTCTCAACATCCTAGATGAACAATTGTCTCGTGTGATGATGGATTAGACAAAATACGTGTTGTTTTCAAATTAACATCTCAACATCTGAAATAATGACTCAGATAATTTGTGATGATGGGTGAGAGAGACAGAAAATTATTGCTTCTGAATCAATACCTCACCCTCCCATATGAGAACCTTTCGCGACAAGTTATGGTCGATGTCTTGATTAGAAACATGCAATTTCTCTATCTCACCTACGATCACAAATGATCTGGAATAAACCATCATGTAGCATGTTGAGGTATTGATTCGAAAAGAGCAAGTTTTTTTTTCCAATCTCACTCACAATCACAATGTTATGAAACAAGTCTTTCTCTGAGGAATCGAGGTCTTGATTTGAAATAAGCAAAATTTTTGGTCTAATTTACGATCAAAAATGATCTTGAATAGGTCTTCATTTAGGTTGATGAGATATTTTGATTCGAAAATAGCAAATTTTCCATCTTAGCCGCGGTCACATATGATCCAGAACAAGTCTTCAGTTGGTCAATTGTGGTCGTTATTACAAACAAGAAAATTTTCTATTTAATCTACGGCCACAAATGGTCTGGAATAGGTCTTCATCTGGAATGGTGAGGTATTGATTGGAAAATAGTAAAATTTCTATTTCACTCATCATTATAAATGATCTGTGGAAAATATTCGGCGGGAGAGAAACATCTTGAGAAAAACAGGCTTTCTTTTTCTTGCCCATGGTTATGGTGATCTTCCAAAGTTTTCTTCTGAGCGATTAGGTTCTGAACTACTCTTCTGCTGACTAGCGGTCAGCCATTTTATCTTCCACATGTATGGATGAAACTTCTTCAGCTGTAGCGGGGGCCATCCACTGGAGAAACTGAGGTCCTGGCCTAGTGCTGGGGAGATTCCACGACAAGATGAACAAGCACAAACAAGTCTGCCCGCTATCCGCTAGAGTGGCTGACTAAATGTGAACATGGAATATCTGGTTACCAACGCTTTTTTAAAAACCATTGTTGACTTTATATTTTCTCTTTCTTTTTTAGATCATATTTCAAATTTGGAGTTGGTAGTACATATCCCAAGTACACGTGGTACAGGCCATGATAATTATAATCATGGTGGATAACAAGAGACTGCATCTCATGTCTTCACATTTAGAAAGCATTTCGAATTTTTTACTTACCAGTGTTTCAAGAGCTCCGTTTGGTTACTTGCACTCACTGATGAGGTTGAACCTTTGCAAGAATCGGAGGTCATTGAAAATTTTTCTAAAAAAATAAAAAAAAAAAATAAAAAAAATAATAATAAAAAAAAAAAGGTTCAATGTAGGATTCGAAACCGGGTCACGGCTGTCGAAATACGACGGTTTATACCACTCCTCCACCAACTCCAATATGTAAATATGTAAAATGTATAAATTAAAAAGATTGAAGCAAATTTCCTAATGACTATATGGGACTCCCATCGTCATTGTAACGTGGGGAAGGAAATAAAATAAAAGTAGTTGACATAGTTGTATTTTTGGACAATCTTCCAACCTCCTACCCCCCAGAAAATCATTTTTTAAAAATAAAAAAATAGTACGGACATATCAATCATAGATCAAAGGACAGGAAAAAAACAATTCTACAGTGTAAGATAGAGAGGACAAGACGGTGACGCTGTAAAGAATGGAAACGGATTATATTAATGATTTTATATATATATATATTAGAATTACTCGACCCCATTATATTTAGTTTCAAAATAAGACGATAGATGGCAGCACAAAAAGTTAATTTTATTATTTTCCCATAAACAACAAAATTTCAAATATTATTTTATTTTTTTGAAAATATTATTTAGTTTTATTAAAAATTAAATAGGAATATTATTTAGTTATTTGATTTATATATAATTAAATATTGTTTTAAATACCCAATCTTCAAAATCTCAAAAATATGAAAAGAGCCGAAAAAATAAATTTGAAATTAGCTTTGCGCAGAGGCGATATCGTAGCCAGTGAGGAACTTCCGAGGCGCGATTATTGCTAGTTGAAAACTTTACCCAATACCCCGCCTTGACGACGTGCAATACCGTCGGCTAACGGCAATTTTTGGTGACCTCTATCGAGGTCTTTATAAATTAAAATTAGAAACAAAATCTCTTTCAAGAATAGGCAAAATACTATTCCTAGAACCTTTGGGGTATCAGTGGAAGGGTGGTCAAAACTGTTGGTTTTCGACCGCTATGACCCGGGATCAAATCTCACATTTGGCACTTTTTTCTATAAAAAAAAATGCTCCAATGGGCCCCGTTTCTTGCAAAAGTCCAACCTCACCAGCGAGTGCAAGTAACCAAACGGGGCTCTAGTACATTTGGTAAGTGCAAAAGTCGAACTGCTTTTCACATGTGTAGACATGTGGTTCACTTACAGTAAAATGAGTCGTTAACTTCTACCCACCATGATTATCATGGTTTGTACCACGTGTACTAGGGATAGGGACCCCTATAAGCTACTTTCCTTAGTAAATACTTGGTATACCTATAAGAAAACAATCCAATGCTGTCTGGAGATTAATTTGGCGGAAATTGACCAATAATCGAGGAAAATATCCTCTCGAAATGTTGGTATAAAATTTCATTTAAAAATATAATAATGTATATAAAACTCCGCCTTTGCCGGTCCCAAGCCCGGATCAAAAAGAAGGAGGGGGAGCAGTAACAAGCTCACTAAAAAACCTGGGTTCAGCTGGCCTGGCTGATAGTACCCTGTAAGGGCTCTTAATCCAGGGATACAGGATGAGCAGCGTTTGTACTCCATGTTAGGAGCGGCTGCACATGCATCTGTTCCTCATGTCAGAGGCGGCCATTTCTTTTGGAGCTGAGTCGGCCTGCCACTGAGTAGTGCTCTCAGTCTTAATGACAAAGGCAGACGCATTCTACTTCACCCAGTCATGATGGTTATCAAACAGACACCATCAAGGGTCACAACTTGACACCCTAATATGATTGAGTGGAGATAAGAAAGAAGAAGAAGAATAATGTTAATATTTTATTTATATATATATAGATTATATTTTTTTTAATTAAAAAGATATATATTGGATCAAAATATCATATATTTCACCAATATTTCAGTTGGCTGAACGCCAAACTTTATCACATTTATAACATTGTGTGTCAACAACAAACCTATTATAACACCTTGATAAAGGATAGCGTTCAGCCAACTGAAATATTGGTAAAATAAATGATATTTTGATCCAATATACACCCATACCTCGCTTTGCGTCGGGGTTACGTTCCAAAAAAACACGACGCAAAGCGAAAATATGTGAAGGCGCAATCAAAAACAAAAACAGTACTGTCCAGGACTGTCAGTCGTTGCCAAGGTATCCCAGCTCCCAAATCGAAGTCTTCGCTCCACTAGTACCATCAATAGATATCAGTGGTCTCCAAGGTGGAACAGCTCCCATCTCCAAGTCTTCGCTCCATCAGTATTGTCCAGGGCTGTCAGTGGTCGCCAAAGTGAACCTTTTCCCCTCTCCAAGACCCCTATCCAGTGGTACTGCCCTGAAAATGCTGTGGTCACCCAGGTGGAACGGTTCCCCTTCCCAGATCTCCATTAGACTATTAGAGGATCTATCTAGGTCAGCATGTTGGAGCAATACTATAGTCATGGTATCTGGACAACTCGTAATGATATTAGATACCGCGAGGAATATGGCACCGACCTGCAAGAAAGACTAAAACCTTTTTTTTCCTATAGGTGATCTTTCATTGTATGTTGGATTATGTAATGCCAAATCTTTTTTTTTTTTTACTTAACAAAATTATTAGTTAGAGAGGTGATGGGAAGTTATACTATATATATAGTAATACGTTTTTTTATTGTTGTTGTTGTTTCTAAGACTGATTAGCGTCCTGGATTTACTTACATACCTAAAAATCTTCCAGAAATATTGTGGAAGAATATTTCCTTGCCATACTGACATTTTGGACAATTAGTTGGTGATTTCATTTACAGTTTATCAATCAGAGAGGATACCTGATACTTAAAAATGAGATTGTCATTTTCTGATTGGAGGGTAAGTTGTTGCTCTTTCGTTGGCCTGAGAGGAATATTTGTGTGGAATCTGTGCGGAATGATTAACTTATTCATTGCTATCGCATCAGCCTTTCAATCCCCCACCAGCAACTTTCACTAATCTGTCTTTGAACACAGTCTTGAAACGTAATGTTTAGGAATGTATAAGGCTTAGGAATGTGAGGCAGAGTCCTGTACTGCCAGATTGGACAAACGACGTGAATGTACTTCAATGTGATGATATCAACTTGTCCCCATTGCCAAGGCGAAGACAAAACCTTGGACCACCTCCTCTTCGCCTGCCCAAACTTACAATACCAAAAATACCTGACGTCCAGCCTCTAAAGGATCACCAAATTTAGTCCAGGATCCCTAAAATATTTCCCAATAATTAAAACTGCATAGCGCCACCTCATTAATTAAAATTCCACTGGCAATGTAAATAAACCAAGAAGACTTGGATGTCAGATGGACAGTCCAGGTAGTTGATGGCTTTTGAACGCTCCAGGAACCTAGGGGCGGATTAACTAACTAACTAAATAATAATTTGATAATATGTCAATACTTCTCTTGTTGGCTTTGATAGATTCAGAAAATGTTTTCTTGTTAATATGAACACAAGATCCTTAATGTTGAATTGGCCACAGCTAGACTTTCAATGATATATAAGGTATGTGTTTATCATTGGTAGTCAAGGGATAAGTACAGTCTCAAAGGGAAATAAAGTCAATTTTCCTGTTATAATCTCGGAATCTTTAACCAACCTATGATGGATGTGAAATTTATGTTTTGTGTGATTTGCTGAAGTTCACAGTCCACTATCGTTCTAGTGAGTGTATCAGAGGTATCGGAGATGGTCTTAGCGTATTGTATATCTTTGGCAAGAGCTGCGGTGTCCACCCATCACATATGATGTGGGGCAGGTTTTCAATTTGAAAGGGGACGTCTTGGATTGAGAACACAGAGTCTTTTCTGTTTCAACACGACCATAACTTGTTGTGAAAATATCCTCATATGGGAGAGTAAGGCATTGATTCAGAAACAATAATTTCCTGTCTTACCCATCATCACAAATCATCTGAGTCAGATTATTTGGGATGTTGAGATATTAATTTGAAAACAAAAAGTTTTTCATCTAATCCATCATCATTAATGATCTGAAATAAGTATTCATCTAGAATATTGAGGTATTGATTCGAAAAGAACAAGTTTTTTTTCCTATCCCACTCAGGGAAACAAGTCTTCCTCTGAGGAATAGGGGTCATGATTTGAAACAAGAACATTTTCTGTCTCATCTACGATCACAAATGATCTAGAATAGGTCACCATCTAGGATGTTATGGTATTGATTCGAAAATAGCAAGTTTCCCATCTCAGTCAGTGTCAAAAATGGTCCAAAACTAGTCTTCTTCTAAGGAATCGTGGTTTTGATTAGAAATAGGCAGATTTTTTTGGTCTAATTTACAATCACAAATGAACTGGAATAGGCCTTCATCTAGGATGTTGTGGGATTGGTCTGAATATAGCAAGTTTTCCATCTCAGCCGCGGTCACAAATGATCCAGAACATGTCTTAAATTGTTCAATCGTGGTCGTTATTACAAACAATACATTTTTCTGTTTCATCTTCGATCACAGATGGTCTGGAATAGGCCTTCATCTGGAATGGTGAGGTATTGATTGGAAAACAGTAAAATTTCTATTTCACTCATCATTATAAATGATCTGGGGAAATTTTTCTTCTGAAAAGGAACATCTTGAGAAAAACAGGCTTTCTTTTTCTTGCCCATGGTCATGATTATTTTCCAAAATTTTCTCTGTGCGAATAGGCTCTGCACCATTTTTCTGCTGACTAGCAGTCAGCCATTTTATCTTCCACATGTATGGATGAAACTTCTTCAGCTGTAGCGGGGGCCACCCACTGGAGAAACTGAGGTCCTGGCCTAGCGCTGGAGGAGAAAAATCCTTCTATTCCACGGCAACAAACACATACAAACCTGTAATCTGCTATAGAGACTGACTAAATGTGAACATGGAATATCTGGTTACCAACGCTTTTAAAAAAACCATTGTTGACATTATATTTTCTCTTTCTCTTTTTTAGATCATATTTCAAATTTGGAGTTGGTAGTACATATCCCAAGTACACGTGGTATAGGCCATGATAATCATGGTGGGTAATAAGAGACTGCATCTCATATCTTTACATGTAGAAAGCATTTCGACTTTTTTACTTACCAGTGTTTCAAGAGCTCCGTTTGGTTACTTGCACTCACTGATGGGGTTGAACTTTTGCAAGAATCGGAGGTCATTGAAAATTTTTCTAAAAAAAAAAAAAAATAATAAAAAAAAAATAATAATAAAAAAAAAATAATAATAATAATAAAAAAGGTTCAATGTAGGATTCGAACCCGGGTCGCGGCTGTTAAAATTCAACGGTTTATAACACTCCTCCACCAAATCCAATATGCAAATATGTAAAATGTATGAATTAAAAAGATTGAGGCAAATTTCCTAATGACTATATGGGACTCCCATCGTACATTGTAACGTGGGGAAGGAAATAAAATAAAAGCAATTGACGTAGCTGTATTTTTGGAGAATCTTCCAACCTCCTACCCCCCAGAAAATCATTTTTTAAAAATAAAAAATAATACGGACATATCAATCATAGATCAAAGGACAGGAAAAAACAATTCTACAGTGTAAGATAGAGAGGACAAGACGGCGACGCTGTAAATAATGGAAACGGATTATATTAATGATCTTATTAGAATTACCCGACCCTCCTTATTTTTAGTTTCAAAATAAGACGATAGATGGCAGCACAAAAAGTTCTTTTTTTTTTCTTATAAACAACAAAATTTCAAATATTATTTTATTTTTTTGAAAATAATATTTAGTTTTATTAAAAATTAAATATGTATATTATTTAGGTAATTCATTTAATTAAATATTGTTTCAAATACCCGATTTTGAAAATCTCAAAAATATAAAAATAGCCGAAAAAAGAAATTTGAATTTAGCTTTGCGCAGAGGCGATATCGTAGCCAGTGAGGAATTTCCGAGGCGCGATTATTGCTAGTTGAAAACTTTACCCAATACCCCGCCTTGACGACGTGCAATACCGTCGGCTAACGGCAATTTTTGGTGACCTCTACCGAGGTTTTTATAAATTAAAATTAGAAGCAAAATCTCTTTCAGGAATAGACAAAATACTATTCCCAGAACCTTCGGGTGATCAGTGGAAGGGTGGTCAAAACTGTTGGTTTTCGACCGCTATGACCCGGGGTCAAATCTCACATTTGGCACTTTTTTCTATATCAATTAAGAAGTTTCAGAAGATGAGTTTCTTTTAACATTTGGTAAGTGCAAAAGTCGAACTGCTTTTCACATGTGTAGACATGTGGTGCGCTTACAGTAAAATGAGTCGTTAACTTCTACCCACCATGATTATCATGGTTTGTACCACGTGTACTAGGGATAGGGACCCCTATAATCTACTTTCCTTAGTAAATACTTGGTATATAAGAAAACAATCCAATGCTGTCTGGAGATTAATTTGGCGGAAATTGACCAATAATCGAGGAAAATATCCTCTCGAAATGTTGGTATAAAATTTCATTAAAAAATATAATAATGTATATAAAAATCCGCCTTTGCCGGTCCCAAGCCCGGATGAAAAAGGAGAAGGGGGGGCAGTAACAAGCTCACTAAAATACCTGAGCTCAGCTGGAACGGCTGATAGTACCCTGTAAGGGCTCCTAATCCAGGGATACAGGATGAGCAGCGTTTGTACTCCATTTTAGGAGCGGCTGCACATGGCATCTGTTCCTCATGTCAGAGGTGGCCATTTCTTTTGGAGCTGAGTCAGCCTGCCACTTAGTAGTGCTCTCAGTCTTAATGACAAAGGCAGACGCATTCTACTTCACCCAGTCATGATTGTTGTCAAACAGACACCATCAAGGGTCATAACTTGACACCCTAATATGATTGAGTGGAGATAAGAAAGAAGAAGAAGAAGAATAATGTTAATATTTTATTTATATAGATTATATTTTTTAATTAAAAAGGTACATATTGAATCAAAATATCATATATTTCACCAATATTTCAGTTGGCTGAACGCCAAACTTTATCACATTTATAACATTGTGTGTCAACAACAAACCTATTATAACACCTTGAAAAAGGATAGCGTTCAGCCAACTGAAATATTGGTAAAATAAATGATATTTTGATCCAATATACACCCATACCTCGCTTTGCGTCGGGGTTACGTTCCAAAAAAACACGACGCAAAGCGAAAATATGTGAAGGCGCAATCAAAAACAAAAACAGTACTGTCCAGGGCTGTCAGTCGTTGCCAAGGTATCCCAGCTCCCAAATCGAAGTCTTCGCTCCACTAGTACCATCCATAGATATCAGTGGTCTCCAAGGTGGAACAGCTCCCATCTCCAAGTCTTCGCTCCATCAGTACTGTCCAGGGCTGTCAGTGGTCGCCAAAGTGAACCTTTTCCCCTCTCCAAGATCCCATATCCAGTGGTACTGCCCTGAAAATGCTGTGGTCACCCAGGTGGAACGGTTCCCCTTCCCAGATCTCAATTAGACTATTAGAGGATCTATCTAGGTCAGCATGTTGGAGCAATACTATAGTCATGGTATCTGGACAACTCGTAATGATATTAGATACCGCGAGGAATATGGCACCGACCTGCAAGAAAGACTATAAAACATTTTTTTCCCTATAGGTGATCTTTCATTGTATGTTGGATTATGTAATGCCAAATCATTTTTTTTACTTAACAAAATTATTAGCTAGAGAGGTGATGGGAAGTTATACTATATATATAGCAATACGTTTTTTTTGTTGTTGTTTCTAAGACTGATTAGCGTCCTGGATTTACTTACATACCTAAAAATCTTCCAGAAATATTGTGGAAGAATATTTCCTTGCCATACTGACATTTTGGACAATTAGTTGGTGATTTCACTTACAGTTATCAATCAGAGAGGATACCTGATACTTCAAAATGAGATTGTCATTTTCTGATTGGAGGGTAAGTTGTTGCTCTTTCGATGGCCTGAGAGGAATATTTGTGTGGAATCTGTGCGGAATGATTAACTTATTCATTGCTATCGCATCAGCCTTTCAATCCCCCACCAGCAACTTTCACTAATCTGTCTTTAAACACAGTCTTGAAACGTAATGTTTAGGAATGTATAAGGCTTAGGAATGTGAGGCAGAGTCCTGTACTGCCAGATTGGACAAACGACGTGAATGTACTTCAATGTGATGATATCAACTTGTCCCCATTGCCAAGGCGAAGACAAAACCTTGGACCACCTCCTCTTCACCTGCCCAAACTTACAATACCAAAAATACCTGACGTCCAGCCTCTAAAGGATCACCAAATTTAGTCCAGGATCCCTAAAAAATCTCTCAATAATTAAAACTGCATAGCGCCACTTCATTAATTAGAAATCCACTGGCAATGTAAATAAACCAAGAAGACTTGGATGTCAGATGGACAGTCCAGGTAGTTGATGGCTTTTGAACGCTCCAGGAACCTAGGGGCGGATTAACTAACTAACTAAATAATAATTTGATAATATGTCAATACTTATCTTGTTGGCTTTGATGGATTCATAAAATGTTTCTTGTTAATATGAACACAAGATCCTTAATGTTGAACTGGCCACAGCTAGACTTTCAATGGTGTATAAGGTATGCGTTCATAATTGCTAGTCAAGGGATGAGTACAGTCTCACAGGGAAATAAAGTCAATTTTCCTGTTATAATGTCAGAATCTTCAACCAACCTATGATGGATTTGAAATTAATGTTTTGTGTGATTTGCTAATAGTTCACAGTCCACTATCGTTCTAATGAGTGTATCAGAGGTATTGGAGATCTTCCTCTTCTTTCTTATCTCTACTCAATCATTTTAGGGTATTAAGCTTGTAAAGCTTGAGACTTTTGATGGTGTATGCCGAGGAAGAGTAGAGTTCATCAATGAATGAGTCAATACAGTCAATAATGTGTTGGTATCGGAGATGGCCTTGGCATATGGTATATCTTTGGCAAGAGTTGCGGTGTCCACCCATCACATGTGATGCGGGTCAGGTTTTCATTTTGAAAGGGGAAGTCTTGGATTGAGAACACCAAGTCTTTTATGTCTCAACACGACACTTCAGAGGAAGATTTGTTCCAGATCATTGAGGCCATGAGCGAGATGGGAAAAACTTACACTTTTCGAATTAATCTCTCAACATCCTAGATGAACAATTGTCTCGTGTGATGATGGATTAGACAAAATACGTGTTGTTTTCAAATTAACATCTCAACATCCGAAATAATGACTCAGATAATTTGTGATGATGGGTGAGAGAGACAGAAAATTATTGCTTCTGAATCAATACCTCACCCTCCCATATGAGAACCTTTCGCGACAAGTTATGGTCGATGTCTTGATTAGAAACAAGCAATTTTTCTATCTCACCTACGATCACAAATTATCTGGAATAAACCATCATGTAACATGTTGAGGTATTGATTCGAAAAGAGCAAGTTTTTTTCCAATCTCACTCACAGTCACAATGATATGGAACAAGTCTTTCTCTGAGGAATCGATGTCTTGATTTGAAATAAGCAAAATTTTTGGTCTAATTTACGAACAAAAATGATCTGGAATAGGTCTTCATTTAGGTTGATGAGATATTTTGATTCGAAAATAGCAAATTTTCCATCTTAGCCGCGGTCACATATGATCCAGAACAAGTCTTCAGTTGGTCAATTGTGGTCGTTATTACAAACAAGAAAATTTTCTATTTCATCTACGGCCACAAATGGTCTGGAATAGGTCTTCATCTGGAATGGTGAGGTATTGATTGGAAAACAGTAAAATTTCTATTTCACTCATCATTATAAATGATCTGTGGAAAATATTCGGCGGGAGAGAAACATCTTGAGAAAAACAGGCTTTCTTTTTCTTGCCCATGGTTATGGTGATCTTCCAAAGTTTTCTTCTGTGCGAATAGGCTCTGCACCACTTTTCTGCTGACTAGCAGTCAGCCATTTTATCTTCCACATGTATGGATGAAACTTCTTCAGCTGTAGCGGGGGCGACCCACTGGAGAAACTGAGGTCCTGGCCTAGTGCTGGGGAGAAGATTCCACGACAAGATGAACAAACACATACAAGTCTGCCCGCTATTCGCTAGAGTGGCTGACTAAATGTGAAGATGGAATATCTGGTTACCAACGCTTTTTTAAAAACCATTGTTGACTTTATATTTTCTCTTTCTCTTTTTTAGATCATATTTCAAATTTGGAGGTGGTAGTACATATCCCAAGTACATGTGGTATAGGCCATGATAATCATGGTGGGTAATAAGAGACTGCATCTCATATCTTTACATGTAGAAAGCATTTCGACTTTTTTACTTACCAGTGTTTCAAGAGCTCCGTTTGGTTACTTGCACTCGCTGATGGGGTTGAACCTTTGCAAGAATCGGGGGTCATTGAAAATTTTTCTAAAAAAAAAAATAAAAATAAAAAACAATAATAATAAATAAAAAAAAAGGTTCAATGTAGGATTCGAACCCGGGTCGCGGCTGTCAAAATTCAACGGTTTATACCACTCCTCCACCAACTCCAATATGCAAATATGTAAAATGTATGAATTATAAAGATTGAGGCAAATTTCCTAATGACTATATGGGACTCCCATCGTCATTGTAACGTGGGGAAGGAAATAAAATAAAAGTAGTTGACATAGTTGTATTTTTGGACAATCTTCCAACCTCCTACCCCCCAGAAAATAATTTTTTTTTTAATAAAAAAAAAATAGTACGGACATATCAATCATAGATCAAAGGACAGGAAAAAATAATTCTACAGGGTAAGATAGATAGAGAGGACAAGAGGGCAACGCTGTAAAGAATGGAGACGGATTATATTAACGATCTTATTAGAATTACCCGACCCTCCTTATTTTTAGTTTCAAAATAAGACGATAGATGGCAGCACAAAAAGTTCATTTTAATTTTTTCTTATAATCAACAAAATTTCAAATATTATTTTATTAAAAAAAATAATATTTGGTTTTATTAAAAACTAAATAGGAATATTATTTAGTTATTTGATTTAATTAAATATTGTTTTAAATACCCGATTTTGAAAATCTCAAAAATATGAAAATAGCCGAAAAAAGAAATTTGAAATTAGCTTTGCGCAGAGGCGATATCGTAGCCAGTGAGGAACTTCCGAGGCGCGATTATTGCTAGTTGAAAACTTTACCCAATACCCCGCCTTGACGACGTGCAATACCGTCGGCTAACGGCAATTTTTGGTGACCTCTACCGAGGTTTTTTAAAAATTAATATTTGAAAGAAAAACTCTTCCTCATGAATGGATAAATACTATTCCCAGAATCGGGAATAAGTGGAAGGGTGGTCTAAACCGTTGGATTTCAACCGCTACGACCCGGGTTTAAAATCTCACATTTGGCACTTTTTTTCTGATAAAAAAAAATGCTCCAATGGCCCTCGATTCTTGCAAAAGTCCAACCTCATCAGCCAGTGTAAGTAACCAAACGGGGCTCTGGCATATTTGGTAAGTTCAAAATCGAACTGCTTTTCACATGTGTAGACATGTGATGCACTTACAGTAAAAGCAGTTGCCAACTTTTACCAACCATGATTATCATGGCTTGTACCACGTGTACTTGGGATAACAATAATAATAAAAAATATATAAACTCTTAGCTTATTTCCATAGGTTCCCTTAACACCCTATAAGCTACTTTCCTTAGTAAATACTTGGTATACCAATAAGAAAACAATCCAATGCTGTCTGGAGATTAATTTGGCGGAAATTGACCAATAATCGAGGGATATATCCCCTCGGTATACAATATATATCATTTATATATGTTTACATATTTTATTTATAAATAATATTGTAGATTGTTACATCTCTCTCTTTAGAAAGGTCTATATATATATTAAAAACAAAGTAGGCATATCCTGACCAGGAGTACATGTGCTTTCAGAAGGCAGAGCGCCATCTGGTGGAACAGAAATCAACTAAACATTGATTTAACCTGTTCCCTGATATTTGGCCAACCCAATTTCTTGATAAATCAAGAAAAGCCATCCACGAACGCGTTTCGCGCTGTTGGCGCTCGTCAGCGTTGAATAGGCTGTATCACTGAGACCAAAATGATTTTTGGTCCCAGTGGCTTCTTGAGAAACCAAGAAACCGCATACGAGGTGTGTTCAAAAGGTATCGCGACTTTTGTGTTTTTTCAAAAATTATTTATTTATTCATGAATACCTATTTTGTCCCCTTCAAAGTAATCCCCATGAGATATTATACACTTGTGCCAACGGTTTTTCCAATCTTCGAAGCACTTCAAAAAATCATTTTTTAGAATCTTTTTCAGCTCCTCCTTCGATGCCGTCTTTATCTCGTCAAGCGTAGCGTAACGTCGTCCTTTCATGGGCCTCTTCAGTTTAGGGAACAAGAAAAAGTCACAGGGGGCCAGATCTGGAGAATACGGTGGCTGCGGCATCATTAGTGTGTTGTTTTTGGCCAAAAAGTCGCGCACAAGCAACGATGTGTGAGCAGGGGCGTTATCGTGGTTCCACAAATCCGGGCGTTTCTGGCGGATTGCTTCGGGCAAATTGCGCATGACTTGCAGGTAATATTCCTTATTGACCGTTCTACCCTGTGGCAAGAACTCACGATGCACCACGCCCCTGCAATCGAAGAAAACTGTCAGCAAAACTTTCACATTCGACCGAACTTGGCGCGCTTTTTTCGGTCTTGGTTCGTGCGGCAGCTTCCATTGAGATGATTGAGCTTTGGTTTCCACGTCATTACCATAAACCCACGCTTCGTCACCAGTTATGACCCTCTTGAGCAAATTTAAGTCGTCGCGGACAGAGTCCAACATCTCATTAGCAATGTTCATGCGATGCTGTTTTTGGTCGCAATTGAGCAATTTTGGTACGAATTTCGCGGCGACCCGTCTCATGCCCAAATCATTGATAAAAATCGAATGGCACGAGCCAATCGATATGTTTAGGTCCTCAGCAACTTCTCCAACGGTGATTCGACGATTGGCCAATATCATTTTCTCCACTTCATTAATTTTTTCGTCTGTTGTTGAAGTGCTCGAGCGTCCGGCACGCTCTTCGTCGTTCACATCTTCTCGGCCTTCTGAGAACATTTTGTACCACCGATAAACGTTGCTTCGGTCCAAGGTAGCTTCTCCGTATGCCACAGTCAACATTCGGAATGCATCCGCGCACTTAATTTCGTTTTTCACACAAAATTTGATACAGGTTCTTTGATCCATTTTTTTAATAGGTAAAAACCGAAGACGATCCAAAACACCTGCAAACAAAGCAGCTGTCAACAATTAAGTGAACATTCAAAATGGCCGAGCTTGCCGGCATAAGTGAGAGACATGAGTACCAACATAAAGCCACAAAAAGATCGAAATTCGAATATACGTAACCCGCGAAAATTCAAAAATCGCGATACTTTTTGAACACACCTCGTATATATTATGCGGAAGAATTTGTGCATTAAAAAAAGATTCAAAATAAAATTGTGAAAAGCGTTTAAAAGCTACAAATATATTTTCTCACAATGAGTTTATTTTTTTTATTTAAAAATGCAAGTTTAACGGGCTCAATTAAAATATTGACTATTTTACAAGAAATATTTACAAATATACGTGCGCAGTGTGGATATTAATGATTGTTTATGATAAATTTCCACGCTGTGCACGTATATTTGTAAATATTTCTTGTAAGATATATCCAATTGTTTTAATTGAGCCTGTTAAAGAGTGATTATCGCTTGAAAGCTTGCAAAAATAAATTCATTGTTAGAAAATATTTGTAGTTAAAAAAAAGGTGTTTCATGAGGTTTAAATCTGATATGTAAATATACGGCGAAGTATAAAGAGCCGAGAAGTCAACGTTCCAAGGAAACAGGTATAAAGTATGTTAACAAGGAACCTTGAGACATCTAAATGAGGGCTGTTGATGAGTCATTCCACATGTAGCAAACAGTACTGGCTTCTTTCTTATATCTCCTTTATATTATTATCCCTAGTACACGTGGTACAGGCCATGATAATCATGGTGGGTAGTAGTTGGTGACTGCTTTTACTGTAAGTGTACCACATACATATAAAATAAAAGGATTTAAAAGCGCGAATGTTTCTTTTATAATAATACAAACTTCTACTGTCCTTACTGCGATGAAAAAATATATATTGGGAGGGCTTGGCTCATCAGTGGTGAACCCTCCCAGCGGTTTCGCTAATTTAATCCACCAGACCGCTTCTCAGAGCTCTAATACTGTATTGGATCATTCTGCTTTTATATGCTACACTTAAATGTAATTCTACTGTCCTATAAGCTTATGTCAATAGTTTACTTGAAAACCATTTCTAAGATTCCATCCTTCAGTGTAGCATATAAAAGCAGAATGATCCAATACAGTATTAGAGCTCTGAGAAGCGGTCTGGTGGATTAAATTGGCGAAACCGCTGGGAGGGTTCACCACTGATGAGCCAAGCCCTCCCAATATATTTTTCATCGCAGTAAGGACAGTAGAAGTTTGTATTATTATAAAAAAAACATTCGCGCTTTTAAATCCTTTTATTTTATATGTATAGATGGCACGTTATTGCTTTGTATTAATTAATGCACCACATGTATACACATGTGAAAAGCAGTTCGACTTTTTCACTTATTAAATATTTCAGAGCCCCGTTTAGTTACGTGCACTAGCTGGTGAGGTTGAACTTTTGCAAGAATCGGAGGCTATTGAAGCATTTTTTTTTCTTATATACTGATCCGTAGTAGATAAACTATATCTATTGCGTGTGGAAATTTGACAATTTTTGATTTGTAAAATAAGTGATTTTTCACACTTCCATCAATAACGTTTCTTTCTTATTGAGACTATCTATAAGATAATGTATACACTAACACACACCTACGCATATACAAAATATTTTTATAATGACATATATAATCTTATATACACTCATGGACAAAACTTAAGAAGGTGGAAAGTCATTGATATCGCCGGTCGGCGATTTGTCACCATTAAAGATACATGGGTCCACCACTACACTCCAGAAACCAAACAGCAGTCAAGGCAGTGGGTGGAAGCTGGTGGTTCAGCGCCAAAGAAAGCGAAGATGATCTCATCTGCCGGAAAGGTCATGGCCAGTGTGTTTTGTGATGCCATCACGATCCTGTTAATTGATTACCTTAAAAAGACAGAACTATTACTGGTGAATATTACTCTAACTTTCTTTTGACCAGTTGAATGTTAAATTCGTTAGAAAAGAGGCCTGACTTGAGAAAGAAAAAATAATCTTTCACCATGACAACGCAACTGCTCACAAAAGTGTGTTGGCAATGAGAAAACTGCGGGATTTGAGGTACGATTTGCTCGGCCATCCCCCTTATTCTCCTGATTTGGCACCACCAGACTTCCATCTCTTCCCACACATAAAGAAATTTGTTTCTGGAAAGCGCTTCGCGTCCAAAGAAGAAGTTGAGAAGGCTGTAGATGAATATTGTAACAGCCTTCCTGACTCTCATTTATGGAAAGGAATACTGATATTGGAGAAACGCTGGACCAAGTATTGTGTTGAAGTCAAGGGAGATTATATAGAATAATATAAAAAAAAAAACAACTGAAAATAAGTCTTTCATTGTCCTAATAACAATGCTTATTACAGGTACTATTACTGTTATTCCTGGACAATTGACAATTGAAACAAATTTTATTGACTTCTTGTCAATAATTTACACTAAAAATGGAAATAAATCTAAAAGATAGATGATCATGCGGGGTATGTGCCCCGGCGAGTGAGCCTTCTTTCCCAGGCGATGAGCGGGTCCTCCGGTCAGCCCAACCTGTACGAAGGTAGATGATGGATTTGGCAGACGCTAGGATGGCCAAGTCGTCATCTTCGAGGCCAGACCTGAAAATCCAGGCCTGCAAGTCAGGGGGTCGCCCAGGGACACTGAAGGCTTCGATGATGAGGGGCCTGATACGACTGCAGCTCCAGTATACTGTTATTCCTGTATGTACCCTTCATTTCTTCTCGGATAATCTGTATAGTCTTAATAAAGCTTTTTGTTGTTGTTGTCTTTAATTGCGAAGGCCGAGAACTTTTCACCTTACTCTCATATATTAGCGCGTGTAACATGATAATCATGGTGGGTAGGGAGTTATGACTGTTTACACATGCACAAGAGAAATCCATACTTACATGATATCTAGAATCACTTGTAAATACAGTAGAACCTCCATGAGAGGACACTCGCACTAGAGGACAACTCTCTATAAAGGACAATACAGTAGAACCTCCATGAGAGGACACTCGCACTAGAGGACACATCTCTATAAAGGACAGTTTTCATAGGTAAAATTTGTTAGAATGGTTTTAGGTTTTATATTATTTTAGAAATTAATAAATACGATTTTAGTAATTGAAAATAGTTTATTTATAAAATGCAAAACTATATCTGAAAATTTATTTACCAGTAATAATATATAAGAATCGTGAGGAGTGATAACTATGCAAATATTAATGATGATATACCACAGAATAATTAAAATAATTATTCAGTGACAATATTTTATAAAATATTAAAGTCTAAAATTGAATTCATATATTCAACAAAATTAACATTTTTACTATATAGCAATTCTCCGGTAAGAGGACACCTTTGGCTCTGCATTTAGGTGTTCTTTACAGGGAGGTAGTTCTACTGTATATAGTTTTTTTTAAAGACACCATTTTGTCATTTGCTCTTCTAAAAACCTTCAAGTTTTCACCGTTATCTTTTTACGGTTCTCTATGGTATTTAGTATAATGTAATAGTATTTGTGATATCATATTTTTATTATATTGTAACAAAATATTTATTATATTATTAGCAAAGTATAATTTTTTATGTTTATATTTTGCTATACTCTGTACACTTCTTTATTTTGCTTATCTTTTGTTTATCATTCATAGTTTGTTCTTGCCTGAAATAAATTGTCTCATTCTGAAGTTGGTCTTCCCTAATTTTCCACGTGGCAATATGATTCACATTGAAACATGGCGTTAATTAATGGCCAATATGTAACATTGACGTTTAGTTATTACGTTAAGAATCAAAACGGATTCAAGACTTGAAATTTCTAGTTAAAAAAAAAAAGAAACACTTCGACCAGAAACAAATTTCTTATTTTCTTGATGTTTCGACAAAAAACTTTTGTCTTCTCGTCAGAAAAAAGAATAAAAATGAAAGCATTTGGTGTTTTAAATGTATCTGAGATATCCTAGATAACTAGAGGTCGTAAAAATGAACAGGAATTGATTAACATAATGACAATATTATAAACGAAGTTTCCAGGGTTAAGTTTCTTGTACAACTTTTTATTTTCAAGATTTCAGACTTATCAGTCCTTCAACAGGATTATCACGTTAACAACTTAATATTAAATACATTTTTATATACACGTTATTATATACACATTTTAAATACCTACTATATAATGAGAGAAAAATATTCGACACTATTTCTGTTTGAAAATAATTTTTTTTTTTTTGAAAATTTACGTACGTGGTGGATGGATTTTATTTATTTTATTTAATTTATTTATTTATTGTTACAAAAGCACGAAGTCCAAAGGACTATTGTGCTCTGGTAGTATTATTTACATATATATGATTAATTATTTACACGATGGATTAGTAGTGTTTTGTAAATTATTGTACAAATAGTTCTAAACTTAACAAAGTTCTCATAAGATAGAGTATATATACAAAGAGAATTTGGTAATGTTTCAAAGTATCTACATACAATTTGATTAGTCAGAGGGCAAGTTAAAAGAAGATGCTCTGGTGATTCAACATCTAAGCGGCATTCACATGTTGGATCATTGATAACATTCAGTTTGGATGATACGTTCTGGTTGAATGATATCTTGAGACTTCAAATTTAATTTTTATAAATTCGTGAACTATTGTGTTATATATAGAAGAGTGTCTACATATGCAAAATGAGATTTCGGACAAATTTACACAACCCCAGCTTTGTGAAACTTCCTTCCCCCAGGTGCATCAATACGTTGCCCCACAGGTTGTGTAAATCCACCAGGGGCGTACTGGAGGAAGTGACCCAAAAGTTGCAGCAACACTCCTTGCATCACTTGTTGTCTGTTGCTGCCATGACACGGGTTCTGCTGCTCTCCGTTCTTCTGGTGTTTCTCCCTGTCATCTGGTCGGCTGAGGTAAGTTTTTTTTTTTTATCGTTTGGTAGATTTAGATTCTTTTTATGCTTGTTTATATAGATTATTTTGTTGTTTAACCAGCTCATAGAGGCTGTTTTTGTTTAGTTAGTTTTTAAATGGTCAAATTGTTAGATAAAGTTTGCTTTTGTAAGTTATATATATTGATATCTAAAAATTGTTTTTAAAATATTTGTACTCTTATTGGCTTATTTGTTTATGGAATATGTTTATTCAATGCTCTTTTCTTAATTGTTTATTTTCTTTTTGATAATTCTGTTACCTACTCTATCTACTACAATATGAATTATTGTAAATAGTTTCACGCGCAATTATCCAGATAGGATATAGCGTGTCTTATTTGCAACTGGTAATAAATAATAAATTGATGTTGACCTTTATAAGTTTATAATGATTATTCAATCATGGAAGTTTATTTTATTGATCTGTTAGATATTCAACAAATAATTTTGGTACTCTATCAAGAATATCTTCGTGTTTAATTTTTGGAAAATAAATCTTCAAAATTAAAAAAAAAAAAAAAGTTAAAAATAAAAAAATAAAACTTATATTTTATATAACAAATCGTGAGTTTTTATTTACCTTCCTTTTGTTGTACTCTTGAGTGTACGTTTTTCTGTGTGTTAAGTTACTCTTACTTCAGCCTCTAGTAAATTGCACTTTGTAAGTTAATCCGTAAAAGTTAACATTTGTCATTTCCGACTTGATTTGGTTGTTTTTGTCGTTTGGTCGGCTTAGATTCTTTTTATGCTTGTTTATATGTTCAAATAATTAAAAAGAAAAAAATATATATAACAAATCGTGAGTTTTTATTCAGCTCACTTTTGTTGTTGTTTTATTCTTGAGTGTACGTTTTTCTGTGTGTTAAGTTACTCTTACTTTAGACTCTAGTGTGTTAATCCGTAAAAGTTAACTTTTGTCATTTACGACATGATTTGGTTGTTTTTGTCGTTTGGTCGGCTTAGATAGACTTCTTTTGCTGCTTGTTTATATAGGTTACTTTGTTGTTTAACTAGCTCATTGAGGCTGTTTTTGTCTATTTTGTTGGGTGAGATAGTTTTTTTAGTAGTTTTTCAGACTTTATTTGGTTGTTTTTGTCGTTTGGTCAGCGTAGATAGATTCTTTTGATGCTTTTTTATATAGGTTACTTTGTTGTTTAACTAGCTCATTGAGGCTGTTTTTGTCGTTTTTGTTGGGTTAGATAGTTTTTTTAGTAGTTTTTCAGACTTAATTTGGTTGTTTTTGTCGTTTGGTCAGCTTAGATAGATTCTTTTGCTGCTTGTTTATATAGGTTACTTTGTTGTTTAACTAGTTCATTGAGCCTGTTTTTGTCGTTTTTGTTGGGTTAGATAGTTTTTTTAGTAGTTTTTCAGACTTAATTTGGTTGTTTTTGTCGTTTGGTCAGCTTAGATAGATTCTTTTGCTGCTTGTTTATATAGGTTACTTTGTTGTTTAACTAGCTCATTGAGGCTGTTTTTGTCGTTTTTTATTGTGGGTGAGATAGTTTTTAAATAGTTTTTCCGTCTTAATTTGGTGTTTCTGGCGACATCAAAGACGTTCCATTACCTTAAATTTTGCCCATGAGTGTATATAACGTATAGTTTGTCTTTAGAATTGTTGAATTCCTTTTTTTTAATATTTCGAAAGATTTCGAAAGCTAATCGCAGTAAGGACAGTACAAGTTTGTATTGTATATAAAAGAAATATTCGTGTTTGAATCCTCTCATTATAATCTAAAATGCAAATATAGTATGCAAATAGGTAGGTCAACTATACATATTTTCAACAATTCTAAATCTATGGTCAAAAATAAAAGAATAGTCAATGATGAAAATAAAATACATGTTTTTGAAAAATAAAATATTTGCATTTTAGATAATATAATATATATGGCGCGTTATTGTGTTTTGATCTTTATATTACAGATGATTTTTCTACACAAATTTATATTTTATCAAAGACTATATCACTGAATATAAATTAAAACAATTTGACCATATCTGTCTCTATCTGCTAGCGAAATAAGGTCCATAATCCACGCCGTTACGGTAGATTCGTACTTAGATTTTTTTTTCACAGAAAGATATTTTGGGGAAAACAACTTTCCCGTTGGTTCCGTTTACCTGGTTAAACTAGGCGTCTCTTCCTACTTCCTGTTATATTGTAAAATTGGTAGCAAACACCATCTATCGGTGTTTTTATTTTTTATTTTTGAATTGTTATTTATATATCCTTTGTTGTGATACATATATCATGATGCATTAGCGCGCCATCTGTTATCAAAATTAGGAACTATTATAGACACGTATGATTCTTTTTAAAAATAAACAATTTTTACTGCCCTTACTGCAATGTAAAAATTAATAGGGCAGTGGAAATTGTTTATTTTTAAAAAGAATCATACGCGTCTATAATAGTTTCGAATTTTGATACACATAAATATATATATTTTTGAAAATATAGAGCAATCCATATTTAAATCTTTAGATAGTAAAAAGACATATATTGAATTGAATTAAAATATTTTTTCCCAATATTTCAGTTGGCTGAACGCCAACCTTTGTCAAGGCATTACATTTTGTATCTGGAAAATGATACAAATGAAAATGATACAAAATGTGATGCTTTGACAAAGGTTGGCGTTCAGCCAACCGAAATATTGGAAAAAAAATATTTTAATTCAATTCAATATATGTCTTTTTATTACATGAATAATATTCTATATTAAAAAATAGTACAAATGTGATATTGTACTGGGATAAGGTGTATAACGCGGTCTCACGCAATTCTGGCCTTAACTACCCGTTTCATGATTTTTCAGGATGCCTTAAATGACCAATTTTTTGGTCGTTGAGGTACAGCTTGCACCACGCTGATGAGAGCCAACAGCCCGAAACGCGTCCGTGGTTAGCTTTTCTTGATTAATCAAGAATGGGTATTTGACCAATTCTGGAATAATTAAAAATCAACGAGAATAGTTGATATTTATTCCGATAGATGGCACAAAAAAAGACGACCCGCGATATCAAAGACTTTCCACTTCCTTTAGTTTTGTCCATGAGTGTATATGCGTTAATGGAAGTTGTATTTTAGTTATTATATTTAAGCAAACTATGGATATAAGTTATTAGGACAGTAGAATTACATATAAATATTTACATCGAGCAATGATCTTCGCAAACAATAAGGACAAGGCCAGTTAGCTGCCTTTCAACCTTTTGTTTAATTTATGTCTGACTGGCCTTGTACTTATTGTTTGTAGAAGAACATTGCTCCTTACAAATATTTATATATAATTCTACTGTCCTAAAAGCTTATGTCCATATAGTTTTCCTAAATACCATTTCTAAGATTCCACCATTCAGTGTTGTATATATAAGCAGAATGATCCAATACAATATTAGAGCTCTAAAGAAGCGGTCTGGTGGATTAAAAATTAGCGAAACCGCCGGGATGTTTTGTTGTTTATTGGCTTTATTGTTTGCGGAAGAGCCTTGCTCGATGCAAATATTTGAATGTAATTCTACTGTCCTAAAAGCTTATGTTCATAGTTTGCCTAAATACCATTTCTAAGATTCCACCATTCAGTGTTGTATATATAATCAGAATGATCCAATACAATATTAGAACTCTAAAGAAGCGGTCTGGTAGATTAAATTGGCGAAACCGCCGGGATGGTTCACTACTGATAAGCCAAACCCTCCCAATATTTTTTCATCGCAGTAAGGACAGTAGAAGTTTGATTTATTTGTGAAAAGAAACATTCGCGTCTTAATGTGTTCGTATTAACTGTTGTATTGTACATTCTACTTATGTAGTCTTTATTTGAAGAGGTTTGTTCTTTGTGATGTTATTTAATGAAACATTGGAAAGATGGTTCTATAATTATAAAGAAATACAATAATTATTGTGATATTGTATCAAATTATTTATTATATTTTATGTTATAAAATAAATAAAGCTTCCAGTGTTAAGTTTCTTGACAAACTTTTATTTTCAAGCTTTCGGACTTGTCAGTTCTTCAACAGGATTATCACGTTAACAATTTAATAATAAATACATTTTTATATATACGTTATTATATACATAGTTTTAAATACCTACTATATAATTAGAGAAAAATATTCTACATTATTTCTGTTTGAAAATCGAAATACTTTGAAAATATACGTGCGTGGTGGATGGATGATACGTACTGGTTGAATGATATCTCGAGACTTTAATTTATGTTAATTAATGCATATTTTATGTGCAGATTATACATTTTTCATATTTATATTTTGATACTCTAAAAACTTTCCTAATTTATTAACTTATAAGTGTATGTGTTGATGTTGTTCTTTCCTTAAATTGTGTCAGCCTGAAGTTTGTCTTTCCTAATTTTCCACGTGTAACTATGGTATATATTAAATAGGCGTAGCTTCTGGGAAGGAAGGTTTTACCACCGATGAACCAAACATTCTCAAAACTTTTTTTTTATTTTCAGTTTACTAATGTAGAAAAATTTTCAATAGGATGAACAGAAATATGGTTCAACACGTAATTTGTTGTATATTTATTAATAAATTGTTACCACAGAGTGTGTGTAAGCTCACAGGTAAATAGGCGCTAACCGAAAAAAAAGGTTACTTTGTTTAATATTAGTTTTCCTTTTATATTTTGTTCTCTCTCTTGTAAATCGATAAATATAATGTTTGATTTATAATTCTTGGAATCAGTTTCATTAAAAATTCTAAGCAAAGTCACATGTAATTACTGTGCAGCGCCTTCTTTTTAAATAAATAAATTCACTGAATAAATAAATAAAGAAAACAAACAAAACAAATAAAATTATCAGTGAATAAGCAATTAATTTTAAAATTGAATCAAATTGGTCCCACCTGCTGTTTTGATAGTAAAACTCCATTATCCTTTATCCATTAAAACTCTCGATTATTTCTAACCAAACGATCTATTATATTTACCATCGTTTGGCAAAAAAACAAATAAAAATAGAACAGCAATCTTTTATCTTTTGATTTTATTTTTATTAGTATCAACGTTTCAGTAACTTACTGTGGCCAAACGATCAATTAAGGTAAATAGAAGGAAGTAATTAGGAAATATATTTGGTAAGCCTGATTATATAATGACCAATAGATCAATAACTGACATCATTCATAATTACAATAATTCATAATTACATATTGTCCGCTTCAAGACATTTTGTCAACATTCTGTTTGTCCTTGCATCTCAGCCCAACTATTGGCCTAGTTTATGAGGAGTTTTACTATCAAAACAGCAGGTGGGACCAATTTGATTCAATGTTAAAATTAATTGCTTATTCACTGATAATTTTGTTTGTTTTCTTTAGTTATTTATTCAGTGAATTTATTATATTTCTTTAAAGAAAGGGCGCTGCAAAGTAATCACGAGTTGAGCATTATTTTTGTTTATCTTATGGAAATATTTTCTAGAGTGGCCGATTGTGAAAGACTAGGATTTCAAGTTCGAATCTCATATGATCTTTTTTATTTGTTGTTGTTGTCGTGTCCAAAGAAGAGTCTCAGATGTCTCCATGCATCTCCATCACAGCAACAGCAATATCCACTATCTTGGGTGTGTAAAGCTGCTGCTCTGGGTCTAAGTCAATTTTCTGCAAGGCTGCGGCCATTGCTGGGCATGAGAATATGTGAGTAGGTGTTATTTCCACACCAGGACAGTTGTTGCATGCTTTATAAGTTCTTGTGCCATCTGGATGTATTGTCATTCCTTTATAGTGTTTTGTTCTAAGTCTTGTTATAGTTTTTGTCAGTTTTCTCTAAGAGTTTATTTCACATATTTGATCTTTTCTTATTTTTTGTTTGATTATCTTGTATTTTGCCAAAGCATCAGCGTCAAATACTGACATTTGTTCTTTCCTTTGGCTCAGCTTCCTGGCTTCCTTTGCCAATTCATCTGCCATTTCATTACCCTCGATCCCAACATGGGCAGGAATCCATTGTAGAATGCAGTTCTTCTCCAATGTTTCCAGTTGGGTAAGTAATGAGTGTATTTTCTGCGTGATTCTAGTATTGCCCTTCTGAATTGCTTCTAGAGCAGTTCTGGAGTCGCTGTATATTATGATTCCTTCTGCTTGATGCAGGGATGGTTGGTTCAGGCATACATCAAGGGCTTTCCAGATAGCTGTCAGTTCACAAGTGAAGTTTGACGAAATTTTTCCTGCTCCTTCTTTGATTTTGATGTGTGTTCCATCTTGGAGTATTATGTTAATTCCGGCCCCTCCATTACTCAGGGTAAGGTCTGATGATCCATCTGTGTATGCTAATAAATAATCTCTCTGATAATATGAATCAATTGTGTCAAGTCCTTTCTTTTTAAGTATGATTTTGTTCTCTTTTTTATTGCAGGGTTCGTTCAGGTTGAGATTAATGATTATATTTGATGGTAATGGGGTAGGAAATGTTGGTTCTTCTTGAATTTGAAAGTCACTGTGTTTCTAATATTGTTGTCGTACTGAAGTGTTGAAGATCTTTTAAGTCTTTCTTTTGTGTCCAGTTTAAATAGGTTCTATGGGATAGGTGTTCGGTTTTTTTACTTTTTAGGCTATTTGTGAATTTTATTGTTTTTAATTGTCTTCTGCTTTCGAGTGGGTCTAGGCCACATTCTCTTTGAATTTTCTCATTGTTAGTGGAAGAAACAGCACCAGTGATTATTTTGGCCGCTTTTGCTTGAACACTGTCTAGTCTTCCTTTTAGTGATGAGCTTGAGGGAGCCCAGACAGGTGTTGCATATTCCATTATTGGCCTTTTTAAGGTGGTATATGTGGTTCTGAGGGTTTTGGGTTTTGCTCCCCAATTTGTTCCACACAACTTTCTCAGAATATTTTGTTTTCTGGTAGCTCTATTTGAGGTGCTAATTATGTGTTCTGTAAATCGCAATTCCTCATCAAGTATCACACCTAGGTATTTTGGATTTCTAATTTTATCAATTATTTGGTTGTTTATGCTTATTTTGGGATTACATTTATGCCTGTTTTTCCTGTCAGTGGAGAAGACGCATAGGTTTGTTTTTATTGGGTTTATGGTCATTTTGAGTTCCATTGCCCACTTCTCCAGTCCTCTCATTGATGTGTTCAGTATTTTTTCTGATTTTTCTATACTGCTACTTGTGTGCCATATGGCTATATCATCTGCATAACAGGCAACCTTTGCGTCTTCAGTGAGATAAGGATGGATGTCGTTAATATATAGCAGGAAGAGTAGAGGACTGAGCACAGATCCCTGAGGTACACCAGCCCATGTTCTTCTGTCCTTGGAAAATGCTCCATTAACCCGAACCTTTATCCTTCTTCCCCTTAAGAAGTCTGCAATCCAGATTAAGGCTTTTCCTCTTACTCCGATGTTGTGCAGCCTTTCAAGTAATTTCTCCCTCCACACTCGATCAAAAGCTGAGGTCATATCCAGGAATACGGCCGTTGTCTTCTTTGTTGGGTTTTCCTGGAAAGAATCTATTATTGATTGGCAGAAGTAGAACAGTTGATCAGTTGTACAATATCTGGATATATAGGCAGTTTGGTAGAAGTTTATTTTATTATTGTTAGTGAGCCAGACTATGAGCCTAGAGTGGATGATTCGTTCTGTTATTTTACAAAGTATGCTGGTGAGAGCAATTGGCCGATAGTTCTTGCATTCCTTGGCATATTTGTTTGGTTTCAGTATTGGCACTATAATTGATATCTTCCAATTCTTTTGTAGTTTACCAGTTTGCCATGAAATGTTCAGTATTCGTAGGAGTTGATTTTTAGCTTTGTCTCCAAAGTGTTTAATCATTTGACCAAAGATTAGATCATCTCCTGGTGACCTCTTGGGATCTAACTTTTCTATTGATGAGTTTAGCTCATTCAGTGTGAAGTCTCTCGAAAAAATATCTTGTTGATGGTAATTTCTTGCTTGTTTAACTAACTTGTTTATATTATTTTTTAGAGTCCTGTCTTCATTCGTGTAGTTGAGTCTAGAAGTGCTTGAAAGATATTCAGCAATTATGTCAGCCATCTGTTTGTTCGTTCTCGCTGTTCTATTCATATTGGTTAGAGTCTTGGAGGATTGGTGTTGGTTTTGATTGTTTTCTAACACTCTAATTATATTCCAGTGTTGGCTGTCCTTTCTTGGATCCATTTTTTTCGCAGAATTCTGCCCATTTTTCTTGTTTGCATATCCAAATTTCTTGTTCTATTTTGTGACTAATTTCAATGAGTTTCTTTCTGTTTTCTTCTGTTTTATTTGTTTTGAGAAGTTCATTGATTTTGTCTCTCTCTGCAATCATTGCCTCGATGTTGTGGTCCTTCCAGAAAGGTATCCACAGGTCTTCACGTCTGCCTCTAGGTATCGATGCTTTTGCAGCTTTGGATATGTTCGAAGAGAATTTTTCCAAGTTTTTGTCAAGCGTTCTGTAATTTGATTCTTCGTTGCACAGTTCTTCGAGCTTTTCTGTGAATTTTTTCCAGTCGGCTTTCCTAAAGTTCCATGTTCTTTTATTTTGTTGGACATTCTCAATTTTGAAGTTTAGGGTTGTTAAAATTGGTCTGTGGTCACTGATTGCACTTTTCAGGATTTTCCATTGTGTTGTGGGTGCGATGTTGTAATTTATCGCTGTGATGTCTATTGCGGATTCTGTGCCTGTGGACTTGGATAGATAGGTGTTCTCTCCGTTATTTAACGGTGTAAGGTCGAGGTCGTTTAGCATGTCCTCAACCTGCTGACCTTTGTTATCCTGGACAGCTGATCCCCAAGTTGGACTTTTGGCGTTAAAGTCGCCAAGTATGATTGTGATATCCGAAGACGCTTCACTTAATGTCTCTATCAGGCCTGTATTGATGCTAGTGTTATCGGGGTGATAAACATTTATGATTGTTATTGTTTTTTTCTGGGAGGTAGATTTCTATTGCCTGAGCTTCTGTCGTGCTTTCTGTAGGCTTACTCTGATTATAGGCTCTTTCCTTAAATTTGATTTCTGGTGTTTTAATCAAAACGGCAAGTCCTCCTCCAAATTTTCCCGGTCTGTCCTTTCGTAGTGTGGTATAACCTTTGATATTGAATCTCAGATTGTGATTCAATTTTGTCTCCTGGAGACAAGCAATATGCACATTGTTGTCACGGAGAAGACAAGTCAGCTCTTCAGTTTTCCTCTGGGTGCCATTTATATTGAGCTGTAGTAGATTCAATTGTGTCCTCGTAGTAGATTTCTCATCAGGAGCCCGGGCTGCAGCTCCTGACGCGGCGGTTACCCCGGACGCGGTAGCATTGCTGGTGATATCGGTTTTGCTCTTCATTGGAAAATGGGTGCCGTTGCCACGTTAGTCATCTTGGAGACGAACCAGAATTTGGTCGAATATTCCAAGGATCCAGGGGGGACCGCAGGGAGGTGTGGTCGGACTTCTCCCCCCCATCTTTTTTATTTTATTTTCTAATAAGGTTATTAAAATTGTATTTCTTGACACCGACATCTTCAGTTCCTCTGCTCTTTTACAGGTCCTGGTTTAACAGTAGCTCCAGGTTTTTAATTCCCTTATGATATCATAAAAAATAAATTCTAATAAGTTTATTAAAATTGAATTACTTTTCATAAGTATGTACAATCATCTTCTTCGGTTTTCGACTCTTTTGCAGGCTCAGGTCTCCAGTGACGTCATACTTCTCTATCTTGAGTTCTTTATTTCTTCATAACTTCCCATCCAGTCCATTAGTCCAATTCTTCAGTTTCTCTGTTCTTGTCCAGGTCTCCAGTGACGTCATACTTCTCTATCTTGAGTTCTTTATTTCTTCATAACTTCCCATCCAGTCCATCAGTCCAATTCTTCAGTTTCTCTGTTCTTGTCCAGGACTCCAGTGACGTCCTACTTCTCTATCTTGAGTTCTTTATTTCTTCATAACTTCCCATCCAGTCCATCAGTCCAATTCTTCAGTTTCTCTGTTCTTGTCCAGGACTCCAGTGACGTCCTACTTCTCTATCTTGAGTTCTTTATTTCTTCATAACTTCCCATCCAGTCCATCAGTCCAATTCTTCAGTTTCTCTGTTCTTGTCCAGGACTCCAGTGACGTCCTACTTCTCTATCTTGAGTTCTTTATTTCATCATAACTTCCCATCCAGTCCATCAGTCCAATTCTTCAGTTTCTCTGTTCTTGTCCAGGTCTCCAGTGACGTCATACTTCTCTATCTTGAGTTCTTTATTTCTTCATAACTTCCCATCCAGTCCATCAGTCCAATTCTTCAGTTTCTCTGTTCTTGTCCAGGTCTCCAGTGACGTCATACTTCTCTATCTTGAGTTCTTTATTTCTTCATAACTTCCCATCCAGTCCATCAGTACAATTCTTCAGTTTCTCTGTTCTTGTCCTGGTCTCCAGTGACGTCATACTTCTCTATCTTGAGTTCTTTATTTCTTCATAACTTCCCATCCAGTCCATCAGTCCAATTCTTCAGTTTCTCTGTTCTTGTCCTGGTCTCCAGTGACGTCATACTTCTCTATCTTGAGTTCTTTATTTCTTCATAACTTCCCATCCAGTCCATCAGTACAATTCTTCAGTTTCTCTGTTCTTGTCCTGGTCTCCAGTGACGTCATACTTCTCTATCTTGAGTTCTTTATTTCTTCATAACTTCCCATCCAGTCCATCAGTCCAATTCTTCAGTTTCTCTGTTCTTGTCCTGGTCTCCAGTGACGTCATACTTCTCTATCTTGAGTTCTTCTCTTTATTTCTTCATAACTTCCCATCCAGTCCATCAGTCCAATTCTTCAGTTTCTCTGTTCTTGTCCTGGTCTCCAGTGACGTCATACTTCTCTATCTTGAGTTCTTTATTTCTTCATAACTTCCCATCCAGTCCATCAGTCCAATTCTTCAGTTTCTCTGTTCTTGTCCTGGTCTCCAGTGACGTCATACTTCTCTATCTTGAGTTCTTTATTTCTTCATAACTTCCCATCCAGTCCATCAGTCCAATTCTTCAGTTTCTCTGTTCTTGTCCAGGTCTCCAGTGACGTCATACTTCTCTATCTTGAGTTCTTTATTTCTTCATAACTTCCCATCCAGTCCATCAGTCCAATTCTTCAGTTTCTCTGTTCTTGTCCTGGTCTCCAGTGACGTCATACTTCTCTATCTTGAGTTCTTTATTTCTTCATAACTTCCCATCCAGTCCATCAGTCCAATTCTTCAGTTTCTCTGTTCTTGTCCTGGTCTCCAGTGACGTCATACTTCTCTATCTTGAGTTCTTTATTTCTTCATAACTTCCCATCCAGTCCATCAGTCCAATTCTTCAGTTTCTCTGTTCTTGTCCAGGTCTCCAGTGACGTCATACTTCTCTATCTTGAGTTCTTTATTTCTTCATAACTTCCCATCCAGTCCATCAGTCCAATTCTTCAGTTTCTCTGTTCTTGTCCTGGTCTCCAGTGACGTCATACTTCTCTATCTTGAGTTCTTTATTTCTTCATAACTTCCCATCCAGTCCATCAGTCCAATTCTTCAGTTTCTCTGTTCTTGTCCTGGTCTCCAGTGACGTCATACTTCTCTATCTTGATCTCTTTATTTCTTCATAGCTCCAGTTCATGGTGCAGTCCAGGATAATCATGGTGAATGGGATTGCTTGTACTGTAAGTTTATTACATGTACACTCATGGATAAACCATAAGGAAGTTGTATAATTCAGCATGTATATCGAGATTCAGACAATACACTCATGGACAAAACTTAAGGAAGTTGTACCATTTAGCATGTATATCGAGATTCAGACAATACAGTCATGGACAAAACTTAAGGAAGTTGTATCATTCAGCATGTATATCGGGATTCAGACAATACACTCATGGACAAACCTTAAGGAAGTTATATAATTCAGCATGTGTATCGGGATTCAGACAATACACTCATGGACAAAACTTAAGGAAGTTGTACAATTCAGCATGTGTATCGGGATTCAGACAATACACTCATGGACAAAACTTAAGGAAGTTGTACCATTTACCATGTATATCGGGATTCAGACAATAACAGAAAGATATTTGACTGTCAAGTTGAGGTAGTGGTAAAAAGGTCCATGTGCAGGATGAAGACTACGAGTACAAGGACCTCCTGGAAGTGGAGGCTTCGGACCGCAACTGGACCATCAGTTACACCATCGGACCCTGCGCTGGTGACAAGGACACCCCTCTGTCTCCCACCCTCAACCTGTCCCCCAACCCCCTGCCCCTACCTGGGAACCTGTCCCTCAGGGTCATCCTGGACATGAAGGAACATCTGGAGCCTCCTATATCGGTAAAAACATTCAAATTTAAAAGAATATATTCAAATCTATATATATGTGACAATATCGTTGCGGAATTTCTTGTGGTTCGATTTGAATGGTGAGGATTGGTTGAAACGCAGTCGTTTGAGTGGAAGTTTAAGCATACAGTTAGGAATAATCAGGACACGTGATGGGGTTTGAAAATAAAAGGCAACTGGGTTGGAGGGAAGAAAGCTTGAGCAGAGCTGAGCGATTTGACTTATTAATTATCTGATCACATGGCGATGATTGGATTTAGATGAAATGAGCGGAGAGAGAGGTCTCTAGTGAGCAGACATTACCTTGGTGGGGTCGAGTCGATGACTGGGTCTGAACTCGGCAAGAGCAAGTGAACCACTGTAGATGTTGTTCAGATGGGAGCGAAAACGTTACTAACAATTCTTACTTTTCGATTTAACACCAAGACTCAGTTTCTTTTTGATTGGTCGAGAGATGTCACATGATCTTTTCCTATTGGTTGACCTACTTAAGGTGCTGTCTTCTGATTGGCCCGCGGCTCTCTTTGGTGAAAGATATGGCCTGCCTGATATATCCGATTTCGTCAGGAAGTGTTGGGTAGCTTGACGCTTATAACTTCGACGGATATTAGATACGTCCTGTTTTGTCAGGAAGTATTGAGTGCTTCTTGACTAATATAACTTCTGCGGTCACTAGAGACGTCCGGTCTCTGCCAGGAAGTGTTGGTTTAAACTTAGCTCGCAGGGACCCGGGGTCAGAAGGTTAACTGCGACGTTATTAATAAATATGTTCTCCTCTAGATCTACTTCCTATGTCTTTTGTTACTTTCTTTCCTCCAGTTACCTTATTCTTTTATTAAATCTTTGAAAATCATACATGGTACATACATAGTGGGTCGGGGTTGCATTTAATTATATACAAATTATGACATATATATAAAAATGAATGTATGTGTGTCTGTCTGTCCTTTATGCCTGACCAAACCACTCATTGGAACGCCATGAAACTTTGGGAAGTTATTTAGTATAGTACTGGGAAGGTTTCTAGCAAATAAATTTTTGAAATAACTTTTCGCCTAAAAATAATCAAGATAAATATTCTAATTTATCTGTTATAATTCAACAATCTGCTCTAAATATTATCATGATGATACGATGATTTTGTAATGTAGAAAATTAGGAAAGACAAAATTCAGGATGACACGGCAATTTATTTGAGACAAGAATAATGATACAATTCCAAGGCAAGATACTATTCCTTTAACTTCCAATTACCGAGGGAACCAATTAATATTGATTTTATTCAACTTATCGAGTATTTTTCAAGGGACCGGGAAAAAATGTTCACTTTATCGAGAGATTCGTTAGACAAACCTTTACTCGGGTAAAACACGGGCGAAGCCGGGTACATCCATACAAGAATAATGATACAATTCCAAGGCAAGATACTATTCCTTTAACTTCCAATTACCGAGGAAACCAATTAATATTGATTTTATTCAACTTATCGAGTATTTTTCAAGGGACCGGGAAAAAATGTTCACTTTATCGAGAGATTCGTTAGACAAACCTTTACTCGGGTAAAACCCGGGCGAAGCCGGGTACATCCGCTAGTAGATGATAAAAAAGACATCTCCTGATCGTGCAAATAAAAGTTTCTGATGGTTTGCGCCATATGTCGGAATACATATCAACTAATCGTTGGTTTTGAGGTATTCCAAAAGTGACCGAATACTTTTTCTTGAAAATCAAGAAAAGATAACCATGTACCTGTTTCAGGCTGTTGGCCCTCATCAGTATTCGGCAAGTTGTACCTCAATGACTGAAAAAAAAAACAAAACATGGTCTTTGAGGCATTCTGAAAAATCATGAAACGAGTTGTCTATCTTTCATGAAATAATTTCACTTTTGCACTAATTGTTCACGTATCCAAATAGGTTTATTTTATTTACATATATCAGATTAATGCTGAGATATTTTTGCCTAGTAATTAAATTCATACTAATAATTTCCAAACTGTGACTTACCTCAGAATGAATATATTTAAAACGACGTTATGAGAATTTTAATCCATTTTAAAGCAAGAAATTTGCGCATTTAAAAGATCCTTTCACACCAAAAAATATTCTCAAATATTATTGATAACATTTGAATTCGCAGCAATGTGTTTTTTAAAGAAGTCAATTATTAAAAAATCTTTTTACGATAACTTTCGTATTTTACCATTTATAAACCAAAAGAGAATTAAACATCGATAAAAGAGTAAACTCGAAAGCCTTCGATAAAATAATAATAACAAAAAAGTGCTTGCAGTTCTTTAAAATAAAACTTCAAAACAAATGCTGGAAGCATGGCTACAAGATGTGTCTGTGCAGGTGGAGTTGAAGACCCGCAAGAAGCTGAGCCTTCTCTTCGGCAGAGATCGTTGGCTGGACGTGCCCTGTCTCCCCATAGGTCTGGGTAGCTGCACCTACGACGACATCTGCCAGGTCCCGCCCTTCAAGGAAGGAAACTGCGAGGGCCCTGAGCTAGGGTCAATCGTCCCCTGCACCTGCCCTTACGGCAAGGTAAACATTGTCCCTATAGTAAGATGACCATTATCCCTACAGTAAGATGACCATATGACCATAGTAAGATTGTCCCTACAGAAATGTAGCCAATGTCCTTATAGCGAGACGACCATTATCCTTACGGAAAGCTGACCATTGTCCCTACAGAAAGTTATACATTGTTCCTACAGAAAGGTAACCATTGTCCCTACAGTAATGTAGCCAATATCGCAGCAAGGTGACCATTGTTCCTACAGCAAGGTGACCATTGTCCCTACAGTAATGTAGCCAATGTCGCAGCAAGGTGACCATTGTTCCTACAGAAAGTTATACATTGTTCCTACAGAAAGGTAACCATTGTCCCTACAGTAATGTAGCCAATGTCGCAGCAAGGTGACCATTGTCCCTACAGTAATGTAGCCAATATCGCAGCAAGGTGACCATTGTTCCTACAGCAAGGTGACCATTGTCCCTACAGTAATGTAGCCAATGTCGCAGCAAGGTGACCATTGTTCCTACAGAAAGTTATACATTGTTCCTACAGAAAGGTAACCATTGTCCCTACAGTAATGTAGCCAATGTCGCAGCAAGGTGACCATTGTCCCTACAGTAATGTAGCCAATATCGCAGCAAGGTGACCATTGTTCCTACAGCAAGGTGACCATTGTCCCTACAGTAATGTAGCCAATGTCGCAGCAAGGTGACCATTGTTCCTACAGCAAGGTGACCATTGTCCCTACAGTAATGTAGCCAATGTCGCAGCAAGGTGACCATTGTTCCTACAGCAAGGTGACCATTGTCCCTACAGTAATGTAGCCAATGTCGCAGCAAGGTGACCATTGTTCCTACAGCAAGGTGACCATTGTCCCTACAGTAATGTAGCCAATGTCGCAGCAAGGTGACCATTGTCCCTACAGAAATGTAGCCAATGTCGCAGCAAGGTGACCATTACCCTAGAACAAGGTAATCATTGTCCCTACAGTAATGTAACCATTGTCCCTACAGCAAGGTGACCATTGTCCCTAGAGCAAGGTAACAATGTCGCTACAGTAATGTAGACAATGTCTTTACAGCAAGACGACCATTATCCTTACGGCAAGCTAATCATTGTCCCTACAGAAAGGTATTCATTGTTCATATGACAAGGTAACGATTGTCCCTACGGTGTCATTGTTCATACAGCAAGCTAACCGGTATTCTTACAGCAAGGTGACAATTACAGAAAGGGGACGATTGTTCATATGACAAGGTAACCATTGTCCCTACGGTGATATTGTTCATACAGCAAGGTGACCATTGTCCCTATGGCACCACTATCCTTACGAAGTGGTTACAATTATTCGCAAAGCAAGATAGCCATTCCCTATGGCAAGATAACCATTATTTCTATGACGATATCATTGTTTCTTCAGCATGATGACCATTATTCCTATGGCACAATCACACATAGTCTTTTACCACACTCTTTCTTTCCTAACCCTTTAAGCACCAGGCAAGCCGATGTATCGGTTTGATGTGACTTGATACTTCTTTTCTCCTTAAAAAAATCTAATGAAAATTAACTGTATTTTAAAGCGCATATTCTGTTGCATTGTGCTTCATAGGTTTATATGAATCATAAAAGCGCTAATTAAAAAAAATAGTTTGATGTCTTTTGAAGGCTAACAATGATCAGGAATGACCTTGAAAACGGCCGGCACCTAAAAGGTTAAACACCCCACAGAAGAATGTATGTCTAAATGTTTTTAAACGGCTTGACTCTATACTATTAATTTGATGATATTCATTCTTAGTCAATATGATACATTAGCACGCCATCTTTTTATAAGAAATTCGAACCATTTCTTAATCAAATTGTGAAATTTTGAAGGATATAGCTGGTTTCCCGCCAAAACCCGATGTCACGTGTGCGCAGGGAATATTCCGATTGGCTCCCAAGATCTTCCAACTTCCCACAATCCCACCAGGAGTGCCAGCTTATATGGTGGAAGGGGACCTCCATATTGTGGCCAGGGTGCTTAGTGGAGGTCGATCCGTGGCCTGTCTCGAAGGCAACTTCACCATCGCTTGAACCATCCACCTACCTACCTACTGAAATACTCACATCTAGCACACTTTTGATCTGTAGCTTGGTTTTTAGATCACTTTTATCTCGGCCTGAACTATCTGCATGTTGAAATTACCTGTTGAATTACTCACTCAACTTCCCAACTGAAATACTTATCTATCGCGTTTCTGATCTGTAGCCTGTTTTTGAGACAACTTTACCTTTTCCTGAATTAACTGCATGGTGAACTTAACTGTCCAAATGCCTGTTGAATTACTCACTCAACTTCCCAACTGAATACTCATCTACCGCGCTTCTGGTCTGTAGCTTGTTTACCTTTACCTGAACTAACTGCATGCTGAACTGCCTGTCTATATACGTCGAACAACCTATTCAACTTACCTACTGAAATACTCACATATACCACGCTTCTTATCCGTAGCTTGTTTTTAGAACAACTTTATCTCACCCTGAATTAACAATATATTGAACTTATCTATCCAAATACCTATTGAACTACCCAAACACATACTGAAATACTTCACATATACCATGCTTATGGTCTTTAGTTTGTTTTTAGAACAACTTTATCTCACCCTGATCTAATTTAATGATCTATCCAAATACTTGTTGAACAACCCACCCAACTCCCCAACTGAAATACTCATCTACCACGCTTCTGATCTGCGTTTTGTTTTTACCTCGGCCTGAACTAATTGCATGATAATTTTATTCATTCAACTACCTAATGAACTACCCACCCAAATGAAATAGTCATCTATCACGCTTCTGGTCTGTAACTTGTTTTTGGGACAACTTTACCTCAACCTGAACTAACTGCATGATAAATTTATCTGTTTAAAATACCTGCTGAACCACCCACCTATTTCCCCAGCTGAAATACTCATTTACCGCGCTTCTGATCTGTAGCTAGTTTTTAGATCAACTTTATTTCAGCCTGAAATAATTGCTTGCTGAACTTATCTGTCCAAATACTCGTTGAACTACCCACGAAAATCCCAAAACTGAAATACTCACATATAGCACGCTTATTATCTGTAGCTTGTTTTTAGAAAACAAAAAATTACCTCGGCCTGAACTAACTGCATGCTGAACTACCCATCCAACTCCCCAACTGTTTCTAAGACGGCTTTGCCTCAACTTGAACTAACTGCATGCTGAACTGCCTGTTTATATACGCTGAACATCCATTCAACTTACGTACTAAAATACCCACCCAACTATCTACTGAAATACTCCACTACCACGTTCTAGTCTGTTGCTTGTTTTTGAGACAACTTTGCCTGAACTAACTGCATGCTGAACTGCCTGTTTATATACGCTGAACATACATTCAACTTACGTACTAAAATACCCACCCAACTATCTACTGAAATATTCTACTACCACGCTCTGGTGTCTGTAGATTGTTTCTAGAACAACTTTAACTCAGCTTGAACTAACTGCATGCTGAACTGCCTGTCTATATAGGCTGAACAACCTATTCAACTTACGTACTAAACTATCCATTCCACTAACTACTGAACTACCCACCTAACTATCTACTGAAATACTCATCTAGCACGCCTCTGATCTGTAGATTGTTTCTAGAACAACTTTAACTCAGACTGAAATAACTGCATGTTGAACTGCCTGTCTATATAGGCCGAACAACCTATTCGACTTACATACTATACTACCCACCTAGTTACTCCAGTACTGCGCCTAGGGTTTGAAGTTGACCTCGAAGACAATTTCACTAGAACCTGAACTATACGACCAACAACCCATATGTGCAAAATCCCCCAACTACCATTACAGTAGGATTCAGTTTCTAACCAAAGTTTTAAGCGCGAAATATTTATTAATGTACTTTCAATTTGTGTTGTTTACTTCTTGCCCCTAAAATAACATATATATTGTCAAGAATTCTGTATAAATAATCATTTTTATTCACGTAAAAAAATCTATCCTAGGAACACGCGTGCTAATTTTTTTTAAAAGAACGACATTCACACAATCTCTGTGTGTTAATATATATAACTTTACTAATTTATGATACTCAAACGCATTTTAAAAATTTGTAAAAACATACATTTCAAGACACTTTTAAGAGCTATTTATTTTTTATTTAAGCCTTTCAAACTTTCGGGAAATATTCCTTGTCTAGACAAAACCTAAAAAGCTCTCTATATATACATATCAATTAAAAACAAAGACGGCATATCCTAACCACTAGCACATGTGTTTTTTTTAGATGGCAGAGCGCCATCTAGTAGAACAGAAATCAACTGACCGTTTATTTAGCCTATTCCCTGATATTTGGCCATCCCCTTTTATTGATTTATCAAGAAAAGCCACCCACCAACGCGTTTCGGGCTGTTGGCCCTTGTCAGCGTGGAGCAGGCTGCTAAAAAGCACATGTGCTAGTGGTTAGATTATACCTTCTTTGTTTTTGATATCAACATCTGACATTTTAATTTTTTCTATTGTTTTTATATATATATCTATATAAAATATCTCTCTTTCTCCATATATATATATGTGGCATATAAACGGTGAAGATAAATAAACCCTTCAGAGGTAAGAAGTGACAAGGAAGGCCTACAGCCCTAGAAAAGACATCCTGGCACGGCTCGAGCAATGAGATTGTCCAGTAAGACGGCATCTCTCTGATACCCAACTGTCTTTAACACAAATCCCAGGATCTTCTTATACCCAGGGTGGTTTCTATGGGGTCAAAAGTCGGATCTTTAAAGTGCCGCTATGTAAATTTATATGGGGACAGGTTGTCATGTCTATTTCTGAGGTCATCAGCCTTCCTTTACCATTATTGTTTCCACATATGCATACATACATACATACATAAAATGTTCTTTATATGTAATTAATAAATCTCTCCTTTTTACAATATAAATATAATACCTGTATGAAGACTAATACATTCCTTTCGTTTATTTTAGATAAAGGATTTTTTTTATAGAAAGCTTGAAAGGCTTAAATAAAAAAAAAAACGTCTAAAGTTAGTGTAAATATGTTTTTATAAATTTAATTTTAGGTATATATATATATTTTTTTCTAGTTTTTTAAAAACATATATATTCCAATTTATATTAATCTTATTGTACGTTTTATATGTGAAATGAGATAAAATAATATTAATGAGAAAAATTAAATAAATAAAAAAAATGGAAAATATGAAATATATAATATATAAATATGTTTAAAAATATATAATTTAATAAGGTGTAATTTTTTAAAGATAAAGAGCGAACCCCTGTGATAAATTTCAAGTTCCAGAAAATATTTTAAAACTTCTCTTTTAAATAAAGATCGAAATCGCTTTGTGTATTATATTAAAATTAATTTAATAATCTAAATACGCATTTTAAAACCTTGTCCCAGTTCTCGCTCGCTGAAGCAAAGTGTGGTTGTAGTGTGCCGATCAAGCACTGGGACAAAGCACGCTCGCTGAAGCAAAGTGTGTGGTCGCCACAACCTTTTTGCATAGGTGTATTGTTTTTTAATTATATATACTCTCCTGTAAATAATTTTAAAAAATATATTCGTATATTTAATTTGTACCCATAAATATTAAAAGGTATCTATTATATATATTTGTTTGAGAAAATTTAAAAAAATAAATATTTATATATATGATAGTGTGTTTTTTTTATGTTTGATATTAAAATAATGATCACAATTAGGAGTTAAAAGTTGGTTTACTTTGGTCAAAATACAAGGAAAAAAGAGTGCAGACGAAGGTTTACATCTGGTAAAACACATTAGAACATGGGAAAAGGGGGAGGGGGTCTAGCTAATTATATATATAATATAGATCCAATATATTGCATAAATTTATGCAAGAAATATGTTGAAAGTATGCCAAACCGCAATGCACATACATGGCATATACATAAAAGTATCAGAGCATTTTTTTTTGAAAGAGCATCATTAGGTATTTTAAAACAAAATTTTGAATATTAGCAATTTGTGCATATCTATCAAAAAATTAGATTATAAATATAATTTAGAAAATATAAACTATAACGTAAAATATATCGAAAACATTTTTAAAAGGTTCCAAACTTTTAAATAAAATAAAATGACAAAATACTTTATTTTTATACATAAATATATTTATATTAAATGAAAATTTACCAGATATAGTTTATGAATTAATAGGGGCAAATAACGACAATCTAAGTGTATGCGGTATTGAAAAACGCTTTCAACATATTAATCTCAAAGAAATTTAAGAAAAAAAAAAACAAATTTTCAAATTTATCTGAATTTGGTAAAATTAGATATTATAGTTTATATACTATATTATATATTTTTGCTAATTAGATATTGAAATAGATTAAAAGCCAATTTGAAAGCATTTCAAATTCGACATATACACATATATTTAACAATTATGCCATTATAATACACAAATATTTCTTTAAATATTTCACCGATTTAACATCAAAAAATCATACATATATATATATATATTTGAATAATACAACAAAGAATACAAGTTTACATATGTTCTAGTATAGTGTATATATAATTTTATACAGTTTTTAAATATTATTTTCGCATATAAATCAACATCATATTATTAGCATTATATATTTTATGAATATATCCAATATGTAATTAAAATACTTTTAAACAGTAGTATATATATTCAATGACGAAATATTTGCAAATATTTCTATAAAAATACATTTTAATTTTTAAATTGATTTTTGGTACGCCTTATAGACTAAAATTAATTGTGCCAAAACAATATTCTTTTGGAAATCATATAGATAGAACAGAGAGCAAAATAATTCAAAATAGAAAAATGAAAACTCTAAATATTTGATTTTAAAAAATATAATATTTTCGCTAATTTTAAAAATATAAACAGAAAAAGTTTTGAATATTGTTTTATAATCTCAATTATGTATATATAAAATTCATTCGTTTCTCTCTGTGCAAAAATATAGAACAAAATTTAAATAAAACGAATAATATAAATGATAAATTTATAGTATATAGATTAATATAGTATTTTGTGCAAATTTAACCTTTTATATTTTAATTTACATATTGCAAATTTTAAGTGGAACATTAAGGTTTTATTTTAAACTAAAATTCTTATTTTGTAAAAATTTGTATTCAACAAAATATATTAAATTTTATTTGCCAATTTTTCCACATTTATAAATAACAAATATTTTTATTTTCCCTGGAGGCTTATGTTTTTATTTTAATTAAAATTTTAGGAATTATTTTACGAAATTGAATATAATTTTACGTCATATTAAATTACATGCTCTTATCATGATGTGTCTACTTACTTCAAAGGTGGAAATATGGCTCTATGGTAACATCATGACACAACAACTGATTTAATATTTCTTAAAATTATATCAAATTTGAATATAAATAGACATTAATATATTTTTATTCTCAAGAAATTCTAAAACTAGACTTTTAATGATAAAATTAAAAGTTTGATAGACACTAACTGGATAATAAAAAAAAAGATACAAAATAAAACAAATTTTATAATAAAAAATATACAAAAATTACACAACTCTTAATACGCTTATATCCATTGACATTTGTATTGATAATGTTGAAACGAAAAGCATTTTAAAAAATCACCCTTTATTAAATCTTTGGTTAAAACAAGAAAAATTACGCAAAAATTTAGTATTGGCTCTTTTTTTAAATAAAAATAAATTATAATGAATTTCTTGGTAGAATAAAAATCTATATTATATAAACATATATTAGACCATATATTAGAAAAAGAGTAATTTACTTAACTTTTTCATTTTATTATCGATTATCACAATATTTGTTCTTTTTATAGATTTATTTTTGCGCACTCTAAATTTCTTTAGAGTATATATTAAGAAATATAAATTAACATTAAAATTTTCATGATCATAGAGAAAGAAAAGAACAACAACAACAAAAAAAACAGCATAGTAAAAAAAAAGAGATGTTTTCAAAATATTTATATTCGCACATATCATAGATTGGCATCTATTATTATTTTATTCATTTTAAAAAAAGGAGCATCATGCGCATTCATTAAAAACAGCTTTCAAAATTTTAAAAGAGGGATTTATTTTTTTACTTTCTAAGTGCGTAAGAGATTTCAGTATATTTAAATTTTTCGTTAAAAGGGGTGCATAACTTTCGAGTTTAAAAGGGGGAGATATGTGTATATAAATATTTTTAAATCTTTTAAAAAATGTTGGCTATAAGATGGAATGTGTTAAGGAAAGAGGGATAAAAAAGATCTGCATGTTAAAAAGAGGTTTAAGGCAAAGTGATCTAAGGCTTTTTGGAGTTGGGGATGGAATATGTATGGGACATATATATGGGGATGAGTGCTTGGAACAGCGTTTTGGAATGTATGGCAAAGTGGTTATGGTAGGATTTTAAAAAATATAATACGCTAATTCTTTTTTTTAAAAGGGGGAAATAATGATTTAATAATAATAAGACAATTTATAATAATCTATCGGTTAAGTTACACATAGCTCGATTAAAAGTCCTAAAACATTATTTTAATATTCGAAACTATTTTAAAGGCGCAAGATTCTTTTTGAAAATAAACAATTTCTACTGCCCTTACTGCAATTGAAAAATTAATGGGGAGGGCCTGGCTTATCAGTGGTGAACCCTCCCAGCGGTTTCGCCAGTTTAAACCAGGCCCTCCCATTATTTTTTTTTCCATTGCAGTATAAGGGCAGTAGAAATTGTTTATTTTCAAAAAGAATCTTACGCCTTTAAAATAGTTTCGAATTTTGATAACAGATGGCGGGCTAGTGCATCATATTATTTTAATATATTCAGCGAAAATATGTAAATTCATTCGACATTTTTGACTGTATCGGAATATATAAAAATGAAATATTTAATAAGTATAATATTGATGTTATAGATTTAAAAATATATAATTTTATAAGCTGCCCTCTAGTCTAATTAAAATGGCGGACAAATTTGCGTTTTTTGGTTGAATATATATTTGAAAATTATGTAATATACTCGCCAAAAATAGATATAATATTTCTAATATTTTAAATACGGTGATAGAGAGATTCAAAAGGTTTTTTTGTACTCAAAAATAGTTTTGGCAAAATGGGTATGTTTGAAGAGCTAGCAATTTCATATATACAAGTATATATGAAATTGTATTGAAAATAGAGCAATCCATAAATAAATCTTTAAATAAAAAGGCATATAGAGGCTACTTTAAATTAAAAAAAAAACAAACAAATACGCATTAATATGTTATAATACCTTGATAAAAGTTGGCGTTCAGCCAACTGAAATATTGGTAAAATAAATGATATTTTGATCCAATATATGCCTTTTTATTTATTGAATTTGCATGTGTATAACCTTTTAAATCAATCGTAATATTTAACAGAGAAGATCATATTTTAAGAGAACAAAATAATATAATCATATTTCAAAATTATGTATTATTAAATTTAAAATTATTTTAGTGTGAAAGGAAAACATATTATACTAAATATATTAAAATATTTTAAAGAGAACATAAATATAATAAGTAGTTTTAGAATTTCATACCAATTTATCATTAAAAATATATTTGACCAACTAAAATGTTTAATGTAAACGAAATCGTATGCACTAAATATAAAGCAGAAAACATAAATATCAATATTTATCAAGCAAGGCATAGTTTTATATCTACGTGCATTTAAAGGGAAGTAATATATATTTTTTTAAAATGTCATTTTTGATATTATCATATATTTTCAAGGTAAGTTATATTTTAGCACACATTTTTACAAATACATAATTAGAAAGATACGCATAACCAAAATTTTTTTACTTTAATTTTCTCATATATATAATACTATGTTTCTTTTTTTATAAAATACTTATATTTTAATATTTTAAATGAATTTGATTAAATGTTACTTAAGAAAGAAAAAAAAAAGGCATATGTAGCAATATCTTTTGATATTCGAAATTTTATTTAAAATGCAGCTTATATGTGTAATATTTATCAAAAGAAAATTCTAATATTTTCGACATTCATATTTTTTTTTAAGATAAATTTTCGCAATCATTTTGGCGCAATAGATATATATTTTTAAATTTGATCATTAAACACATTTATATATATTTAGATAACAATGAAAGTTTTTAAATATTTACATCCAAAAATGAATACATGAAAAAAAAATTTAAAAACACACAAAACACACGTTTAAAATTATACCACCTTTAACATTTTATATTTTTCATATACATAGCGCTTATATACATAGAACACACTATCACAATATAAAAAAATGTGATGCGTTCAAGAAGAAACTATTTTAAATATATCAAGATATATAATTTTAAAAAATAGAACAACTGAAATATTCTCCAAATACCTTGAAATAATATTGTTATAAGCATTTGATCATAAGGTCTTTTAAAATACATAAGATTATATATAACTTCGTTTGTTTACGTGGACATAATTAAAAATATATAAAAATTATTTTACGATATTTAATTAATTAATATTAAAAATAAGCCTAACTTGTGTATAACGCCTCGAAGATACGGCGTTGCCAACGCACAATAGTTTCAAAATTCAATAAAAGATGGCGTGCTATGTTTTGTATATCCTCTCTATGATTTTAATATTATAAATAATATATTAAAAATTGTTTGCCATCTTAGAATTTTCAGCAAAACATCACTTTTTATCTAGGCTAAAAATATAATTTGATATTTAAAAAAAAATTATAAAAAAGGAGTTACTGAATGCAAATATAAATTGTGATACAAGTTTTAATAGCAAGTAAATTTCAAATATGCAACTAGAAATTAATGAAAAGATGAAAGGAAAAATATTGAAAACAAATTTAAAAACAAATCTCTCTCCCTCTCCTATTTAAAAAGTAATATATATAATAAACAGAGTTTTTTTAGATTCTTTTAAAAAGTTATTTTTAAAGGATATATTAAAAATATTTGTGTTATCGTCTATTATTACATATTGTGAAATTTGACTAAATAAGTCATCATTAAGGTGGAACATTTTCTATTTTTAGAATTCTGATGGGATTTCGGCATAAGAATAATATGTTTTTGGAAACTAATATTTCTTATTTTAGAAAACACCCCAAAGCTACCTGCACCGAACTTCCTGCAAGAAATAAAACAAATTAGATAAGAGGTCATATATAACAATACTATTGTCTCCATCATCGAAATATATTCTAAAAAAATAATAACACTGTTGCATATACCTTACTTATAAGCTGATTTATTCTCCTTGACTCTTATAATTGATTCAAATGATTAGGCTTAGCTAAGCCTAACATTTTGTTAGCTTTTTAAATAAATAAAAAGGAGAATATATTAAAATATATACGATATGGAAACCAGACACTTTTTTAATTATCAAGAATACTTTTTATCAATATTACTTTTTGTTTTCAATTAGAATAAATATTGCATATTTTCTTCGCAAAAATTTCTCTTTAATAGTGTTGTTACGTATTTGACAATAACTGAAGAAAGTCTTAGAAAGTGAATTTTTCTTTAAAAAATTACTTTGGTTGAGATTGTTATTTTATTTGATTATAAGCTTAAAGTCACAACGATAATTATGTTATTATTATTTTTTGTAGAAGGTCTTCTATATTGTTTTTATAGTAATTTATTTTTAAAAAGCAAAATACAACACGGTAAAAAAAGCTTACAATCATTGGTATTTAATGCCCATTATTTTCGGATTTCTATTATTTTGTGAATTCGCCAAAGAGCGCGCCAGTAAAGAATGCTATGTATACAATAATGACGTAAAATAATCACTAGATATCAATGCACTAGATATTTGCAGAGCTTCAGAGTCTGCTACAAAATGCATTACGAAACTACAAAGTCTTTTTTAATAGTTTACTAATCTTATGGTTGAAATTGATTAAAATTGCATATAGGTACGAGACAAAATTTTAAAGCGTCCACAATCATTAAAATAAACGTATTGCAGAAGGTTTATAATTTCATCTAATTCTTTTTACATATTATTATCTTTTATTATTTATATATTTGGCTCTCGCTTTTTTATTTTATGTTTATTAACATTCAAATAATCGTAATTTTATTTTTTTAATGAATGGATGTTCTCTTAAGCGCTAATATATTTTAATAAAGAATTTTATAAAACCATCTATATATATAAAAAGTGGAATTTACGTTTTAATCGTAATATAAAAAAAGTTAGAACGAAATGTGTGTTGATAAAAGAGTCACACAAAGATGTTGTAGCTAAAAGCTTAGCAGTAACATAAACAACAATAGACGGATTCATATAAGCGCGCTTTTTTCATATCAACACAAAACTTCTAAAAATGATTATGCAAATATTCGCGTGGTGAGATCTTATTTTTATAGAATTATACATCTAAGAATGAATAAAATCTCCTTCTTAGAAATAATATCTTGTGAGATTCATTCTCTTGTAAAATATATATCTTCTCATAATCCACACACACAGCTTTCCAAGAAGGTTGATCTTCATACAAATCACATGCTCTGGAAAAATTGGAACTGATAAAACTGTTGCCATCGCCATAAAAAGTAGAAAGTTGCATTTTTGTTTCGCTAGAGTTCGTCATATCGCGTTGGCTATTACCTCCAATGTAAAAAAAAACACTATTTAAATATTTACCTTTTTCAATAATATTCTCTTTATATAGAGGGAAAAAGGAGCATATACAAAATTTTAAATCAAATTTGCATACTTTCCTATTTACATAAACCCGAGAAATTGATCCTCCACAAACTTCAGTTTATAGATACATCTTCTGGAAGAATAATTCACATCGAGTTTAATTATATTGTGTAGGAGCTATTTTCAACCGGAAAGTAAAAAAAAACAATAATGTGTAAAAAATAGAAAAATTAAACACAAATTATTGATAATTTTAGGGGATAATAACTTATATCTATAATATATATATATTACGGCCATAATTGGTTGATAAAGTTAGTTATTGGCATATATGCTTATGTAAAATTTTTAATTCTACTTATCTTCTGTGGATAATCTCCGGCCATTAAAACATATTTTGAAATAATAATAAAATGGCATTAAAGTTACATAATTACATATATGTGTGTCAGTATGCTACATATTTGTATAATATCGGCTTAGTTTATATCTTATAGCTAAGTGCTGTGTGTTCTAATAATCAAGTTTTGATAAAGAGAATACAAAAAGAGAAGGAAGGTAACATTTTAGCTAAATAAGGTTTAGTTGATAGTTTTCCCCATCCAAACGCTATATTACGGCTTATTTTCAGAATGCGTTCATTATATTATTCCAAAACATAAAATTTAGGATGAAGTCAGTAGCTCTATACTGAACAAAGCTTGCACAGAGGGTTAAAATGGCGGAAAGAAAGCTGTTGGATCCAGGGCTCCCATGTTTTGTCTAGAGGGCAATGTGTAGGAGTTTGGAAGCTTCCTCGGCAGGAATACCCTGAAAGAACACAATCTTTTGTACAGTTCATCTCGAGATTGGTTAGCTCTTAACTAGCGCTTAACTAATACAGTCGGTGGAATATCGTGAAAACGAGGAGATGTTAGTACATATAACAAAGTATTTTGTATACTTATATATATTAGATAGTAAAAAGGCATATATTAGATTGAATAAAAGATTTATTTGCCAATATTTCGGATGGCTGAACGTCAACCTTTATCAAGACATTACATTTTTGTATTTATTGAATACAAAAATGTAATGCCTCGATAAAAGTTTGACGTTCAGCCATCCGAAATATTGGCAAATAAATCTTTTATTCAATCCAATATAATTCTTTTTACTATCTAATGATTTAAGTATGGATTTCTCTATTTTCAGAAAAAAATATATATATTGGTGCATTATAATATATGCGCGGATCAGCAGGAGAGACATTGCTGACAGTGTTGGAAGGAAAGCTCCAGGGAAGAGATCGAGGGGAAGGAGATGACAGGGATACACAGACGATCTAAAACAATGGACTGGACGACACGAGGAGATGGCGGAGAAAGTATGGAGAGACCATCACCCTCGGAAGGTATTGAAGGAGGAGAATAATATATATATATATTTGGCAGATGTAAAGTTTCACATTACGGAATTACGGAATCCTTTTTTAAAATGGGGATATAGAAACTGTCCCATAACTTAGTAGCCCTTCCCAGCGCCCTCTGGCCCAATCGGCGTTAGCCAATCAGGACAGTGCATGCTATAACCCAGGTATCGGCAAACTTTTGAGTAGGAAGAGTCAAAAATTACAATTTACAAAATTTCGAAGTTTTTAAAGAGGCAGAACATTTTTTATTGCCAACAATAAATAGTACTCGCATAAATAATATTTACATATGGAACTATATAAACAGCTTCACATCCAAAGAGCCTCAGTTTGCCGACCTCTGGTCTATGCCATTCTATATTTCCGTGTTTATCATTATAAGCGAACGAGGCATTGTTCTTTGGTCGTTTTATTAAATACTTTATTATATATATATCGTAATTTAAACAATGTGATATGTAAGTAATAAAGTATGACGTCTTTTCTAGTCGTCTCAAAGTGACACCAGCTTGCCACTGGACCCCCGGGGGATCCAGAGAGGGACAAAGAAGGGGCGTTGGTCCGGATGTTGACAGTTAGTTAGGTTACAGTAGATATTTTCGGAGAGGCCCGCTCAGTACTAGGGCAGTTGTCATCTCACGGCGGCCCTCGTGGTCGCCGTTTTGGCTCCTCTCTGCTCCCGCGGCTTCATGCAGGACGCCGAGCTTTCCTCAGTTAATCCTCAACTTTCCCCTGGTCCTGGTGCCACGTCAGACGTACTAGGAGAGCGTCTTTTGATCCCAAACTTTGTCCTTACTGTCCCGTGCGGACTTTCCACTCTGCACGCCTTGCCACTCAACCCCGACTGCTTCCAACTCACTTGTTGGCTTACCCGGGTTTACGACATATAACTATTTTCAAAAGCTTATGTCCATAGTTTACTTTAATACCATTTTTCAAAGATTCCACCCTTCAGTGTAGCATATATAAGCAGAATAATTCAATACAATATTAGAGCTCTAAAGAAGCGTTCAGGTAAATTAAATTGAACGAAACCGCTGGGAGGGTTCACTACTGATGAGCCAAGCCCTCTCAATATTTTTTCATCGTAGTGTAAGGACAGTAGAAGAGTTTGATTTAAGTGTGTGAAAAGAAAAATTCGTTTCTTAATGTTTTCATTTGCTGTATATAGATTTCGCGACGTTATTAATAACTTTTTTTATTATAAGAAAAAAATGAAAACGAAGGATTTTAAATGGAAATTTAACATTTCGGATTAAATATTCTCAAGTTTCTCAGTGTTGTGGGTGCAGTAGAAATCGAGCTGTGTTAATCCCTCATTCTAAAGAAGAAAAGGAGAAATCTGAGGCGAATCTTGGCAATGGAGAGAGATCTAGAAATGGTAGCTTTACCTTCGCCAATTTCATGCGGGAAAAGAACAAAATTATTGGTATCGTATATATTTTTTGGAGATTTTTTTAAACCCATCTCTCGAAAACATATATTAAATTTGATATGTTTATATTCAGCAAGAATCAGTATCGCGAAGAGAATTGGACGAAATTGGCAAAATCCCTAGAGGGAAGAGAGAGGCAGGAAAAACTATATATATTTTTATTATTCAGAAAAAACTTTAAATAATATTAAAATATAGCCAGGTTTGGATTGAATACTCTTTCTATTCCCCCCCCCCCCCCCTATATTTCCATTTACATGATGAAGTCTGTCTTATTCCTCTTTATATATATATACATATATATAACGTTAAGAGAATTTCAAAATTGCTAAAATTTGTTATTTAGTTTAAACATGTGAGGTTTGTTTTTTATATATGTAATAGATAAGTTGTTAGCATATAGTAGTATAAAGGGAAAACAGTAACACCAGCAAAACATCGGCGGTTAAACGTCATAGGCTGGGTAAAAAAAAAAGGAATAAGCGAAGAGAAAGTTTTATAGAAAAAAGCAAAGACAGAACCTATTTATATATAAATATTAAAAATAAAGAAAGCATATCCTGACCAGGAGCACATGTGCTTTACAGAAGGCAGAGCACTATCTGGTGGAACAGAAATCAACTAAACATTTCTGTTCCACCAGATGGCTCTCTGCCTTCTGTAAAGCACATGTGCTCCTGGTCAGGATATGCTTTGTTTATTTTTAATATCAAAACCTGACCCACTTATTTTTTATTTTTTCTATTGTTTTTCATATATATATATATATTCCTAGAAAATGACTATTTGGATAGACGTATATTTTCAAAGAGAACACCACAACATCATTATTGGTTGGATTAGAATCAATTAAAGTTATAAACTCACTCATCAATCTTTAAAAAAACAACCGGTTAAAACACAGTTTCATATAGTATATATCTATAACAGGTAATTGAAAAATATAAAATTACATCTCTACACTAGAAGCGATTCTTTATTTAAAAAACAAAAAATCTAGCTACCACTATAAAACAGAAAATTGGGAAGAAATATAAAAAAAAAAAAAAAGGTTCACGCTAGAGTAAGAGGGTAATAATGAAAAGAGAATAAAAAATGCACACAAAGTTGTGACCGGTATTACGAACGCGCAGTAGAACAACATCTAGACGTCGATAAGGTATAAAGAGTGACAAAAACTACGTCATTGAAGAATTTAAAATACCATATTAGAGAAGAGGTGTCTTCTACAAACTATTTAGTTATCTAGCAATACTTAGACTAGATTCAAAATTAGCGCACTTTTAGTAAAAATGATGAAACATTTTTTATTCTATATTTATTTAAATAACAAGAAACCTTCGGTATATATTTCCGTTAATATCCCGTTAAAAGTACAAAGCTATTTAAGAATTCAAAAGTACAAAGCTATTCAAGAATTCAAAAGTACAAAGCTATTTGAACTTTTAAATTTTTCACTAGCTTTGTACCTTTGAGAAATTCAACGGAAATATAGACCCTGAAAGCTCCTCATTATTTAAATAAAAGGTGTAAAAGAATGTCTCTTCATTTTTAATGTAGTAATTCTTAACGATATAGAGAACGGTGGAGATATTAAATGAATAATTCGATATTTATGGGAGGGGGATCTACATATTGTGATTATATCTCAGACACAACTATATATAAATCATTTAAAATTTGTAAATAATAATTAATATATATCTATAATACGAGAAATCTCCGGTATATATGTAAATATGTATGCATATATGTAAATAAGCATTCTTATATAAATCTACATAGGATAGAGCGTGTTGTTTTGGAATACATTGATAATAAGACAACTACACTCTCATGGACAAAACTGAAGGTAGTGGAAAGTCTTTGATGTCTCCTGTAGTCTGTTTATATGAAGGAGACAACGTCAATTTTGTTCACACTTGGTTATCTCGTGTATCTTCAATAAAGGTAAGTGTAATATCTTTCAGAGTTATTGTCTGTATCCCGATATACATGCTGAAAGTTACAACTTCCTTAAGTTTTGTCCATGGAAGATGGATTTAATTGATTCAGTGATTTCATTGATTCAATTAATTTTGGAGGTAGTCTGTCTGATCGGTTTTATATTCAGTAGAAAATTGACAGCTCTCGGCCAGAAGGAAGTCTTTTATTTTCCTCAGCGTTTCAGTGAATATCTCCTTCATCTCCATCAGAAACGGAACAATACGTTTGAAGGCCGAATAATGTTTTTATAAAACATATTTTATTAGAATATTTTAGCTTTCTGGCCTGAGAAAAAACACCTTCTACAGGAGAACAAGATAAAATATAATGAGATAATTAAATAAACTGCTTATTTTAAGGAAAAAGAAAAAAGCCATCTCCTGATCATATAACTAAAAGTTGCTGATGGCTTGCGCCATCTGTCGGAATAAATATCAACTAAACGTTGGTTTTTAATTATTTAATAATTTAATTATTCAAAAAAATCAACGAATAGTTGATATTTATTCCGATAGATGGCGCAAGCCATCAGCAACGTTTAGTTACATGATCAGAAGATGCCTTTTTCCATAATTAATTCACCTGATCCCATTGCAATTTTACTTTTGTTGACATAAGTTTATTGTAATTATATTTTATCTTGTTCTCCCTTTGAAGATTATTTTTTCAGACCAGAAAGCTGAAGAATTCTAATAAAAGATAAAAAAAACTTACCCTTTCTCAGATGACTCAAGTTGATAATAACTTAAGGGACCTTTGATGGCATGGCGCAATTAAAAACAAAGGTGTTGCCATATTTTAGGAAAAAAAATTCAGAAAAAAAAAATTAAAGACTCGAATCCAAAACAACGCAACTTCGAAAATCTAACGACGCACAGTGAAAATCAGTAAAAATTAAGCAGCGAGGCAACTTCTAAAAAAACGCAAAACGAAACGACGCAAAGCGAGGTATTGATGTATGTTTATTGAAAGTAGATATTAACACATACCATTCGTTACTAAAATAAAACTCTTATAATCTGAAGAAAAAAGGAATCTCCTTATGGTGCAACAAAAAGTTGATAATGGCTATCGGAATAAATACAAACTGTACAAAAGTTACTTTACGAACGGAAAAATATGTCCAGGGTAGCCTAGTGGATCATGGCATCTGCCCGGTAAGCGGAACATTGTGGGTTCGATTCCCATCCCTGGACACTTTAATTTATCCGTTCATCATTACTCTTCATAATTCACCCTTTCATACCTCATCCAAAAACGTTAGAAATAGTCTATATTTCACCTTGAAATAAAATTTGATTTTTCATTGAAAAGAAACTCATGCGGTGTAACTCCAAGTGTTGTTTTTTTTTTTTACAAATACAAACTAATCTATGATTTTTTAATTATTCAACGATTAGTGGATATTTATTACGCGGAAGCCATCAGCAACTTTTAGTTACACAACAATGCTTAGCATTTTTCTTAATTTATCTACCTTATCCCAGTACAATTCCACATTTGTACTATTTTTTAAACTGACTATAAGGTTATATAAAAGGGCGTACCTGGATCTGTAAAGAAGAAAAAAAAAAACAAATTTTTCTCAAAATATTTCAGAGTTTGAGACTGTGCAATAAATTGATAAAGAGGGAGCAATCTCTCGAAATATTTTGAGAAAAAAAAAGTTTTTTTTTCTTTACAAAGATCCAGGTACGCCCTTTTATATAATCTTAATTAATGGATCGCCTTTTAACTCAAATCATGACTATAAGGTGTTTAAAAATATTTTAATTTTGTTTTCTCTAAGTCATTTTTTTTATAGAGAAGTAATACATTTATCGATGAGAGAGACTGAAATTAATCCACGGAACATAAACCCAGAGTTTCCCTTTTATACAATTCGTTTTTAGAATGGAGCACTTAGGATCAAGACTATTTTGCATGGTTAATTATTATTAATTTATTTTTATAGTTTTTCCTAGTATACAGGCCATGATAATCATGGTTGGGTAGAAGTAGGCTTTTATTCTAAGTACACCACATGTCTACACATGTGAAAAGCAGTTTTTATTTGTATAGTATCTATATATGAAATATGTCCATAGTTTTCTTGAAAACCATTTCTGAGATTCCACCCTTCAGTGCTGCGTATATAAGCAGAATCGTCCAATACAGTATTAGAGCTCTGAGAAGCGGTCTGGTAGATTAAATTGGCGAAATCGCTGGGAGGGTTCACTACTGATGAGCCAAGCCCTCCCAATATATATATTTTTCACCGCAGTAAGGGAAGTAGAAGTTTGTATTATGTATTAAAAAAAAACATTCGTGCTTTTAAATTCTCTCATTTTATAGGCATAGATGGCGCGTTATTGCTTTGTGTCTATATATGGCATATGTGTTAGTTATTTTATCCCTAACATTTCTAACATGTCATCAAAAATTGATTTGTGTCGCTCATGAAAAGAAAAAGACCGCGAACTTAATGTTCAGATCTAATTTGAAACCCTAAACTAAAATTTCTATTTTTTACCCATCAGTATTGTAAAGAGAAAATGATAAGGAAAGCCATCAGAAGTGAACTCTCTCAGCGGTTTTGGCAGTTTAACCAATATTCTCTTACACCTATTATATCACCATAAACGTCTTTCTAACAATACCATGTATTTTTATATGGGTTCATGGTAACTGTGTAATAGGTGATGGTATAGTTAGAAGAGAACTGTTGTAGCAAATAAAATATGAAAATATACTATTTGAACAGATTATAATGACCATAAATTCATTCAAAAACCCAACCATCTCCAAGAATCTATCTGAAAATACATGGCATATCTAAGCCGTATATATGCAAATATAATTATAGTCTATTCAAAAATAAATGACCAAATGATGGATATTTCCTTCCTTTTATTCAATTCCAAAAGGATTGTACAAATTTCCCTATATAAAATAAAGAGTTAGGAAGAGAGAGATTTAAAGTAAGATAATAATTTATATTTTTAATACAATACAATATAATGCGGCTGATTGTAAAACGACATTTGAAATACTATCCCGCATGTGTTTCTTTTCAACGAAAAAATCGAAATTTATTTCAAGGAGAAATAACGATTATTTCTAACCTTTTGGATGAGGTATGAAATTTTCCGTTTATCATTACTCTTCACAATTCACCCTTTCATACCTCATCCAAAAGGTTAGAAATAATCGTTATTTCTCTTTGAAATAAATTTTGATTTTTCGTTGAAAAGAAACACATGCGGGATAGTATTTCAAATGTCGTTTTACAATTTATACTTTTGTTCATAGATGACGCTAATCCAGCAATGCCATCTATCGGTAATAAACGGAGTTATAGTTTATATTAAAGTTGCAGGAGGATGATATTCATGTACCGAAAGAGGTACCTCTCCCTTTAATTGGGAATCAATACGATGCAATATGCATCACCTTAGTAAAAATAACTTTACTAGTGATAATAAAAAATAAGCCCCAACACCAGTTTTGACAAATTCAGACAAAAGCCAACAACCTCTATACCATGGTTTCGGGCTAAAGCTCTCATCTCCTTATCATGCAAATAAAAGTTTCTTATGGCTTGCGCCATCTATCGGAATAAATACCAACTATTATATATCAATTATAAATGACTGCGGCGTATGATTATAAAGCATTACTTAAAGTTTAACCGCATAAGTTTCTTTTATTTGTGAAAAATCAATTTTTATTTCAAAGAGAAATATCTAATATTTCTAACTTTTTGGATGACACGTATGAAAAGGTTGAATATATGAAGAGTGACCATATATAGACCATCACTCTTCATATATTCAACCTTTTCATACGTCATCCAAAAAGTTAGAAATATTAGATATTTCTCTTTGAAATAAAAATTGATTTTTCACAAATAAAAGAAACTTATGCGGTTAAACTTTAAGTAATGCTTTATAATATATCAACTATTTATTATTTATTCCGATAGATGGCGCAAGATATCAGAAACTTTCAGTTACACGATAAGGAGATGCATTTTTCTCTTTACCTTATAGTCTATTTAGATAAATGATAAAGGTCATAGCTCGAAACCAATGGTATATAAGTTGTTGGCTTTTGTCTGAATTTGCCAAAACTGGTGTTATAGCCCATTCTTTATCATTACTAATAAAGTTTGTTTACCAGGGTGATGTACAGCGCATCGTTCTGATCCATAATTAATGGGAGAGGTGTCTCTTTTGTTACACACATATAAAAGGATTATGTTAAATATTCTTTTTCTTGAGTTTTTTGGTGAGTACTTGGTATTGAGATCTTCTCCTTTTCAAACTAGAGAAATTTGGGAGATTTTAAGTTCAAAACTTTGTGAAATTTAAAGAAACATTTTTCAAAGAATACACTTATCCTCGTGTTTATATTTTATTTCTTTTAGATATCGACTAGTATATACACAGGGGTCAATAATCCACATTTTAGCAGAACCATTTCCTTATTTTTTAAATCAGAGAAATACAAAATTCCAAACAAATTTGCATATTTATATGTTTACTTTTTAAAAGTTCTTTTTTTTTTCTCTAAAAGGATTACGAGCAATGTATGCTCTCTTTCAAATATATTTTTAATCCATTCCCCCCATTTTCTTTAATCCCATTCTGCATTTATATATTTAAAAAATGGGAGATATGCAACTATATACTTACAACAGAGTAACGCAGTATGTATATATGGTAACGTAATGACAAAAATATATAACCGAAACAGTAAGTTAGAATTTAGCTAATTCTTTCACGATATCTAGAAATCTCATTTACAGAAATATTTGTTCCTCAGTAGTTGAAATAAAAAGGAAAGAACCTTTTGATTAGATAGAATATAAATGCATATATCTACATATACCTTTTGTGCATACCGGCAAAATAGAAGGGCACCTTATTTAAAAACATACACACAAAAGCAATATTTTCTCAGCGCCCAAGTCACGCAAGCTTAAGAGAATTTTCCACGGCATAAAAAAAAAAAGAGGAGCTGGGCCCCATTACCTGTTTTTATAAAGACATGCATTTTATTATACCAAATTATATATACCTTTTGTAGAACGACTTCTGACAATTATCCCGCAAATGTTTCTTTTGAACGAAAAATCGAAATTTATTTTAAGGAGAAATAACGATTATTTCTAACCTTAGGGATGAAGTATGAAAGGATGAATTGTGAAGAGTAATGATAAACGGAAAAAAAAGTGTCCAGGGATGGGAACTGGACACTTTTTTTTCCGTTTATCATTACTCTTCACAATTCATCCTTTCATACTTCATCCCTAAAGTTAGAAATAATCGTTATTTCTCCTTAAAATAAATTTCGATTTTTCGTTCAAAAGAAACATTTGCGGGATAATTGTCAAATGTCGTTCTACAATCATAAGCCACATTATATTGTATTACATATATACCTTTTAATGTGAGAAACATAAAAAATTAAATCATTTCTACCATTATATATATTTTTTAGAATTTAAGCGTTTTAAATTTTTCGCAATCTTTTTTTTAGACAATATTGTTCCCAAAATACATCAAACTATTAAGATAAATTTTTAATACTGTATATAACTAGACTAAAAATAAACTTTAACAAATAATTTATCTTTAAGGAACACCACACACATCAAACAAACACTACTAAAAAAAGCACATTTAAAACAGCTTAGCATAATAAAAAAACACGCAATTCTTGTTAGGAGAAAATAAAGCGAGAGCAGAGGGATGTTAATAGAGATGTTAAACAGGAGCATGAGGCAGAGAGAGAGGAAGCTGTCAATAGGAGAGAGAGAGAGGTGATGGGAGACAGGTAAGTATGTAAATATGGCGGCGATAGGAAGGGATGGAAGCAGCAGTTCACGTCACTCCGGTGCCGTTGACCGGAGAGCCTAGATGTCGACTGACCAATCGGAAGGCCTCCAGGAACTCATTGAAGTCGATGAAGCCATCCTTGTTGATGTCAATTGACCGTGCCAGATCGGCCACATGGTCCGACGACATGATGGACCCGCAGTGTTTGCCCAGGATGTTGCAGGCGTCCGAGAACTCATCCATGGAGATCTTGCCTGCACACCGCACACTCTTGATTTGCATAACGGCGAAAGTGTATAATAATTTCACCAAAATTTTTACAGAAGAACCTGCTGGTTGATAACATGCTTAGTATCCATTTCACTGTTAAGTGAGCAACACTAAGTTGGTTTATACTCATTTTTAAAGTTTAATTTGAATGTTTTATGGCTTCATTAGCTTGTGCTAACCTAAAGCTAAATTAACTAAGCAATAAAGCAAAACTAAGGATTAAATTGTACAACTGCCAACAATCTCAACGTAGGGAGATAGGTTTTACCACCAAAGCTTCAGCCTTAGTGAAGACATTTTCAAATCATTTCAAATTTGATTTTAGAAAGGTGGGAGACACTTGTATGCTCTGTTTAAAAGCTTTCATAATACGGCGAAAGTGGGAGACAACGCCACAACAGTACAGACATTCCAGAGTGAAGGATATATCTATAAGAAATTTAAACTTTTTTTGACACGTTTCTTTTTAAATTTAAACAAATATCTCTAATTCCCTTACTGCCATGATAAAATAATGGGAGAGGCCTAGCTAATCAGTGGTGAACCCTCCCAGCGGTTTCGCCAATTTAACCCGCTGTAGGAGTTCACCACTGATGAGCTAAGCCTCTCCCATTATTTTATCATTGCAGCAAGAGCAATAGATAATTGTTTTTCCTGGATTGAAATTAGACGAAAGACGTGGTGAAGGAAAACGAATTTCTTTTATTGATGAATAGGTGCTTTACAAATATAGATAAAGAATTCTTCCTGGATTGAAATTAGACGAAAGACGTGGTGAAGGAAGACGAATTTCTTTTATTGATGAATAGGTGCTTTACAAATATAGATAAAGAATTCTTCCTGGATTGAAATTAGACGAAAGACGTGGTGAAGGAAAACGAGTTTATTTTATTGATGAATAGGTGCTTTACAAATATAGATAAAGAATTCTTCCTGGATTGAAATTAGACGAAAGACGTGGTGAAGGAAGACGAATTTCTTTTATTGATGAATAGGCGCTTTACAACTATAGATAAAGAATTCTTCCTGGATTGAAATTAGACGAAAGACGTGGTGAAGGAAGACGAATTTCTTTTATTGATGAATAGGTGCTTTACAAATATAGATAAAGAATTCTTCCTGGATTGAAATTAGACGAAAGACGTGGTGAAGGAAGACGAATTTCTTTTATTGATGAATAGGTGCACCTATTCATCAATAAAAGAAACTCGTCTTCCTTCACCACGTCTTTCGTCTAAGAAAATTGTTTATTTTTAAAAAGAATCATACGCGGCAAAAATAGTTTGAATTTCATATAACAGATGGCGCGCATCATATTAATAAGGTAATCTATGGTTATATCTCGAAACAATTTGTTAGGATTCTTTACAGAGTCACCTGGTAATTCTCAATGACAGGGGAAAATAATTCCATTTGAATAAGAATATCAAAGTATTTTATAAAAAGAGTGAGATTAAATTTATAAACCACAAATATAAATAGTTTCATTTCCACGTAACTCAAAGGCTTTCTTTACAAACAAAAGGCTTCAGCTCTTACAAAAAAGTTCTATTTTTCCGGCATAAATACAGGAAACTGTCACTTATTGAGAGAAAACAATAACTAGTGTCGTACTCCAATATCTTCCTATCTTACATATGTACTGTCCACATTCCCACAGTGTCGGTTAAACTCTACATGTAACGTCTTAATTCACATCCTACCAATATTCTGTTAGAACTCAGTTACCTCGCAAAATTTTACGGCGAATTGTTTTATTTAATATACAGGGTGCTTCAAAAAATGTATACACACTTTGAACTTCCATAGAAAATTTATTTACCGTTCTACAAAGTTAAATTTCAGGAAAATAGAAAACTGAAAGTCCAATATAAATGAAACATAAATAACAAATGTTAATACTGTTCAAATTGGTGACCTGCAGCATCAATACAATTCTGAGTACGAGTCACCACAGATTCTGTACATCGTATCAAAACGTCCAATGAGATTTCTCTACACACTGCTTGAATCTCATTCCAAAGAATGTCTAGGTTACGTGGTTTACGTTTGTACACCCCATCTTTTACTGTGCCCCACAAGAAGAAATCCAGTGGTGTAAGGTCTGGAGAGCGTGCTGGAAACTCGATTGGCCCCCTGCGTCCTATCCACTGGCCCGACAAATTTTTATCCAGCACGCTCTCCAGACCTTACACCACTGGATTTCTTCTTGTGGGGCACAGTAAAAGATGGGGTGTACAAACGTAAACCACGTAACCTAGACATTCTTTGGAATGAGATTCAAGCAGTGTGTAGAGAAATCTCATTGGACGTTTTGATACGATGTACAGAATCTGTGGTGACTCGTACTCAGAATTGTATTGATGCTGCAGGTCACCAATTTGAACAGTATTAACATTTGTTATTTATGTTTCATTTATATTGGACTTTCAGTTTTCTATTTTCCTGAAATTTAACTTTGTAGAACGGTAAATACATTTTCTATGGAAGTTCAAAGTGTGTATACATTTTTTTTGAAGCACCCTGTATATATACCACACACAAGTTCATAAATACTAGCAAACTTAGCGCGCCTTACGTCTCTCTAATAAAAGAAATCAAAGCACATACAATCCTGCCTTCTTCACAGACATAATAACATTTATGAAGAAAATCACACAAACAAAAACGAATATGGGGGATTATTTATTCATTTATTTCAACTTAGAGCGCTATGTCCCCCTAGGGACACTTGCACTTGTACAAAGAATGGATATGCTAATTTAGTTAGATTAAATCAATTGTTAGTGTATTCGTGAAATCTATTTACAGATTGAAGGTAGCATTTAGGGGTTATTTATAAAGAAGATGCAAATATGCAGGATATTAGAGAATTATATACAAAAGAGAAAAGATATATATTCAAAATTTAAACAGAATTCATTTGAGTAACTCCGGTTCCTGGAGCGTACAGACGTCTCCAACTACCCGGACTGGTGTTATTTACAAGGCTTGCAGGAGTCCATTTGATTAAGTAGAGCCAAGCAATCTACCTTATTGGAAGGTTTCTAGGGATGCCGGAGTTCCTAGAACGGTAGCTGTCTGGAACTTCTCGTATTGGAAGGCTAGACAGGGGAAGATAAGATGGCTAATGGGTTAGTCTTCATTTTAACAGTGGGGGCAAATTGGGTCTTGTTTGGATATGTTCAGGTAGTCCGCTTAGATGTAGTCGTGGTTAGTTAAAATTGTGTTTGATGTGGGGCAGTGATTAATATTGGTAGCATGGAAAGTAAATTATTGGAGTGGCAGCTATTATTCTTAAATTCCTGTTGAAATACTTTCAATATATTAAGGTTCGTCCACATTTTCTTTGCGAGCTCTGTGAGCAAGACTTTTTGGGCGGTTTATGAAACATAGTGGTAGGTCAGATTGTGAAGCCGTTTTGGCCATTTTTTTCTTAATTCCTTCAATAGCGCTGCGGCCCTTGACTCAAAATAGTTGAACATTTAGTCTCATATGTAGGTCACAGTTGATCTCAGCTAAAAGTTGTGGTCTTGGGGACCAAGGGCTACTTATGGCTGAGTTTCACGGTGAAGTTGTATGAGTATGGGTCCCAGGGGAGATGGCAAGATGTCCCCAGCGCCAACCCCTTTTGTAGATTTGGATCTGTCTGCATCTATAGTGGGAAGATTTTGTTGTAATGACTTGTTGTACTGAAGCTTCCCTTTGAAAGGAAAATAAAGAACAATGGAAGGACTTGAGAGGTGATTTCAAAATCGCCAATAATCAGGGGTTTCCAACTTACAATGGAGGCTATGTAGTTTGCGAGCGGCATTTGAAACGAATATAGAGCTGATGGCGAATTTGAAGAGCTTTTTTAACTTTTTTTTCGCGTTTTTTCCCAAAGTTTCTAATTAATTTTGAAAAGACTTGTACACTCTTCCGGGACCCCTTTATATAGTTAGCGAAATATTGGCGTATAAAAATAAATATTGGGTGAGGAGAGTTTGGTTACAAAATTATTACGGTATAAAAATATAGAATAGGGATGCAATTTATTGATATTTTATAAGATTTCTCTGTAGACAATGTTTTGTGTAAAGATTGCTGAATTTCCCTCAATTAAATGCCCTTGATTTTTCTTTTCCTGAATTAGAATTTTTATATTTTCTTTTTTGTTATTTTTGATAATGCTACGTATAATTGCCCATGAGCAAATACTGGATTCGGCAAATATAGTCCTACCTTATTAAATGTTTGTCCTTGAGACTTGTTGATGGTCATAGCGAATGAGATCCTGATTGGAAACTGTCGTCTAATCATTTTAAATGGATAATCCGATTCTCCAGATGAGCAATCAATTCTGGGTATATATACTATTTCATTTTTGGCTAGACCTGATAAAACTTCACAATATATTAAATTTGTTTTTAATTCTGTTACAATCATTCTTGTTCCATTGCAAAGCCCTCTTTTTGTATTAACATTTTTTAAAAGAATAACAATGGCTCCTACTTTTATATGTAATTTATGTTGAGGCATTCCTGATAGAGTTATTGAATTTAAAAACTCAACTGGATAATTCAATTGATCTTGTTCAAGATTATCAGATTGAATGTCAATAAAATCGATTGAAACATAATGATGAAAAGTGCCACCTAATTTTTCCAGCAAAGCATTATTAATTTGAAATGTATCTTCATTTGTTGGACATAAAATTGCCCTATCGGGATTGTCCTTTAAGCTATTGAAATTCAACTTCTCACCAAAAATTTCAGAATTTAGGTCACCGGAAGAAATCATAGCTCGAGGAACTTCAATTATATTTTGAGGAAGATTATAATCATTTAACAACTCTCCTTCGCCCACTTTTAAAAGATATTCAGCAAAAATCACTTCATCCTTTGTCCTCATATTTAAAGTTAGTTTCTCAGATTTGACGTAACACCACAATGGATTTCTCTTAACAGTAGATTCAATTATTTGCGCTGGATGACCATGTTTGATAACGGGTAAATTTTGCCTAAAATCGCCTCCAAATAAAATAACTTTGCCACCGAAAGGTCTTTCGTCTCTCATGACATCTCGTAGTTTTCTATCAATAGCTGTAAGAGCATATCCAATAGCCATACTTATTTCATCCCATATAATTAATGATGAGGAGATAATTTCATTTTTAAGATTACTATCTTTATCAAAATTTGCAATGGATGTTTCATTCAAAGGAATTGGTAATTTAAATAAGGAATGATAGGTTCTTCCTCCTTTAAGAAGTGTTGCTGCAATTCCAGTTGATGCACAGGGAAGAAGTATTTTACCAGCTCCCCTAAGAAAGCACATTAATGTTTGAAAGAGAAAGGTTTTTCCTGTTCCAGCAGGTCCATCGACACAGAATAATCTTTGATTTTCAGCATTATTTTCTACAGAATTTATAACAATATCAAATATTTTCTTTTGCTGTGAATTTAAATTAGAGATGTAGGCATTTCCCAATATTCTTTCTTCTTCTTGATTATATTCCATTACGATCTCATCTTGTGCAAATGGAACAGGAAGATTGTAATTAGCGCAGGTTTTCCCATGAGCTTTAAAGAATGATTCAATATCTAATAATGCTTGGTTTCATAATTGTTAATATTGTGGTGTACAAAATCCTCTGTCATAAATTCTTTGTACTTATTCCATAAATATAAAGGGTTTTTAAGCTCTGAATGGAATACACAAATCATTGCAAATAATTGCCGGATTTGATAAGGCATTTTTGATTCTGTTGCTTCATTGATAGTTTTGTCCCACATCATGTCATCGTTTACCAAATTCAATGCAATTGCTGCGCTTTTAAAATCCGGATATATATAATTTCCTATTTTTTTCAGGTCTTCATAAGACGTTGCTCCTTTTCTGTGCAATAATAATGTTCGTAAATAAAATAGTTCAGAATCGCTAATACTCACAGGATATATTCTTGATATTACCTTTTGACCACCTCTGCTTCTTTTATGATATTTTCTTTCCTTCTTATTATAAATATAGTGTTCAGGAATTTGTGCATATGTATAGTTTCTAGCTTCTGGATCATTTATATTCAAATCAAAATATGCAGTAAGCATAGATTTTTTATTATTCGGCCTATTTATAACTTCTAATATATCATCTTGTTCTTCAAACACCAATGAATGCATATCTTCTAAGTGAACAGGAAGGCGCTCAATTTTATGAGACTTGCTATACAAATCAAAACCAAAGATTCTGTACATAGACTCAGGAGCGCAAACATACCTGGAATTCAAATATGTTTTTATTTCATTGTGTTGAATTTCCAAATTTGCACAATCATGACCTTTCAGTATATATTTAAATATATACTTTACACTTTTAATAGACGTGCAAACTTGCACATTAATATGGCAGTAATATTTTTTTAGAAGAAATGGGCTATATGGCACAACCCATCGGTTGTCCATACTTATATTCTTATTTTCTATTTTGAACGATTTCCCTGTATTTCTGCGCTGATACTTTGGGTAGCCGTTCAAATTTGCGATTGTTTCTTCTAGAAAATATTTAGGGAATTCTTTTTTGCATTTTCCTCGACTGTCTAAACAGAGAAATTTACATGAATCAGATCCGATGCATGGGCCATGAATCATATGCTTCAAAACATATGGATTCAAACCAGATGGATCATTTTATTCTGGAATTTCTGCCCAAATAATCTTGTCAATTAGTTCTGAATTATTAGGTTTACTTTTATCGTCGAGAATACACAATAAATGCATATGTGGAAGACCACGCTTTTGAAATTCTATGGTATAGACATATGCTACCACTTTGCCAAATATTTGATTCTTTATTGGGTCCCTAATTAGTTCTTTACTCTTCAAATTGAAGACTCTTGATACTATATCTGGCCTGTTTACAACTGAGCTGCCGTTCAGGTTTTCTGTTATTTCTAGCCATTTCGGATTACACGTCATGGTTATGAACAAATCAGGCTTCCCATACTTTCGCACAATTGCCATAGCGTCTCTATATCGTTCTTGCATATTTCTTGAGCTTCCAATGAAAGACGATGGCAATACAATTGGATTTCCAATTTGATTCCATTCCGTATTGTGATGGTTATAATTTTTTCTCAAGCTTTCATATAAATCTACCCTAAGTTTTGATTGGTGAGTTTTAATATAATGTAGGCGGGATGCTTCCATTTTTGTGTATGCATCAACAGCGTAAATTTGCACTAATTTTCCAGATTGTAAAAATTGATTAAATTCATCTCTAATTGCGAATCTATTTGAATAAAACATCTTTTGAGTAACTGATCTATTAGTAGTTGGGATTTTCAATTCAGAATGCCACCCTGCTTCAGCATGTGGAATCAATAGTGGATATGTCATTGCATCCAAATGCTGATGTAAATTTGAGAGATATTTGTGGTTTCATTAGAATTCTTATTGTAAACTCTGATATCTCTATTAAATGGTGGCTCTCCATCAGCATTTTGAAATACAGCTGCAATTTCATTTGTTCTAGGTGCATTATAACGTCTTTGGTCTTGAAAAGGGTTTTCAACTATTGAAAGCATCAAATTTGGAGCAATTCCTTCTGTTTCAGTAATTTCTTTTTCTAATTCGATCATCATTTTATATGAATTCTTCAATATATTGTGCTCGGTCAAGAAAGATGATATATCCCTAAGAATATTAGAATCCAAGTTTCTGTTTGCGGGATTTGCACTTCGAATATTAAGGGCCTGTTGAGAATCCAAAATATAAAACTGAGCATACCTAGGAACGTTTCCTTCAGTTGGATAAATATTCTTAGAAGTTAAATGGTAAATATTACCATTAATTTTAAATATATCTGGGCCACCTATTGGGATATTGCACATCCAGAATGTGCACATCCAAATGATGCAAAAGCAAATGTACTATTATATTTCCAAATATTTTTTCTGAAAACATTTGCTTTCTTTAGAATTCTCTGTAAGTAGATTTCTTAAGAACACCGGATATTTAGGTTTATGCAAATGCACTAATTTTCCTTTTTGACAACAATAATTGGACTTTTTATCCATCGGCCTTTCAAGTTTGAAATTCTTTGAATAACAATGTTCACAAATTTCTGTTAAGCCACCTAAATAATTTTTTTCTATTATTATACTATTTCCCTTAATAATATACCCTTTAAATTTATCATCAGGGTTATTAAGTATAATAGAAGCTCTTTCTCTATTTAGTCGTAATCTTTGCAAGGTACCTTCTGTAGTTTCATTTTCCCGACTTATAGCCTTATTGTGTCTATCCTTCAATAACCTTTCAGTAGCTTCTCCTTTAGTTTCATTTGCCCGTCTTATAGCCTTATATTGTCTAGCCTTCAATAACCTTTCAGTAGTTTCTTCTTGAGTTTCATTTTCACGGTTGAAAGTGAAAGACAACGCCAGAACAGTACAGACATTTCAGAGTGAAGGATATATATGAGAAATTTAAACTTTTTTGATACGTTTCTGTTAAAAATAAAACAATTTTCTCTACTTCCCTCACTGCAATGATAAAATAATAGGAGGGCCTATCTAATCAGTGGTGAACCCTCCCAGCGGTTTCACCAGTTTAACCCGCTGGGGGAGTTCACCACTGAAGAGCCAGGCCCTTCCTATTATTTTATCCTTGCAGTAAGAGCAGTAGAAAGTTGTTCAATTTAAAAAAAATCATACGCGGCAAAAATAGTTTGAATTTCATATAACAGATGGCGCGCATCATATCAATAAGGTAATCTATGGTTATATCTCGAAACAATTTGTTGGGATTCTTTACAGAGTCACCTGGTAATTCTCAATGACAGGGGAAAATAATTCCATTTGAATAAGAATATCAAAGTATTTTATAAAAAGAGTGAGACTAAATTTATAAACCATAAATATAAATAGTTTCATTTCCACGTAACTCAAAGGCTTTCTTTACAAACAAAAGGCTTCAGCTCTTACAAAAATCTCTATTTTTCCGGCATAAATACAGGAAACTGTCACTTATTGAGAGAAAACAATAACTAGTGTCGTACTCCAATATCTTCCTATCTTACATATGTACTGTCCACATTCCCACAGTGTCGGTTAAACTCTACATGTAACGTCTTAATTCACATCCAACCAATATTCTGTTAGAACTCAGTTACCTCGCAAAATTTTACGGCGAATTGTTTTAATTAATATATATATATACCACACACAAGTTCATAAATATATAAACAATTATACTGCATTAATATTAAAATACAATACACAAGTTCCCAAAGCACGTTTTTCCCTCTTAATATATATCGCTTTTGATATATATATATATTTATATATATATGTGGTAGGCAGGCATTATGCAGTCATAGGGCCCAAAGTGGTTTCAAGCGTCAATGGGTAACACAAAAGGACGAGGCAGGTTGGATGTCACCTCAGAGAAAGACGAAGACGAGACAAGGTCCAGGAGATCTACATGTTGTTTTCCGGCCGTTTGTCCAGTGGCGGTCGTAAAACTTACTGGAAGTTTCCTGGGAGGAAATGAATAATATTGGACCTCGGACCTTGTCCTGTCTTGGGTGCGGCGGACTCTCAATAAAACTTTATTATCATATTTGTTATTTATTTATTTATTTATGCTTATGAGGTGATACAGCAGCGTATTTACAATTAGAGAGGAGACAAAATGAATTAAATCTAGAAAAAAGAAGTGAGGACATATCGGTCATTAAAGTCTGAGAGGCAAGGCCTTCAGCCAGTTCAGGGCTTCCGGGGTGACAGAATGGAGATCGGAGATTCCTCCATTGAATTTGTACAGCGGGCAGTCATCTAGTATATGGGACATTGATTGTGGGACGTTGCAGGCACAATTTGGATCTTTGGTGTAGCCCCATAACTTCATCAGCTCTGCGCACCTTCCCTGACCTGTCCTAAAGCGGTTTAGAAGCACCCATTCTCGTCGAGGGAGGGAAAAACCTGGGATCTTGACACTTGGGCTTGTGATGAGGTTCTTGTTTGGGATATCGGAGCTGATCCAGGAATTTGTCCATGCTTCTGAGATATTAAAATTTTGGGAGAGAAGTTGGTTTCATTTGTTATTACATAATGGCAAAGCTGGCGTGTTGATTTGTATCTATATTTAGGGACTGTTACACTATTCATGGTACATATGGAAATCTAGTGTATATTGACATATATTACTACATACATATACAAAACGCATAAAACACACGTAAAAATTATTTTAAAATAGATTTAACTAAATAAATCTTATTATATTATACCAGATGCATATATACAATGGCACATCCATTTATTATATAATCTTATAGTTTTTATTTTGAAAACTTTCAAGAGAACAACTAACAAACAAGGAAGGGGAATACCTGTCCAATAGGAAGAGACCAAAGTGGAAGGAAGCCAATCAATTTAATCCAAAATTTCCAACTTTGTTCGACATGTAGGGAGGGAATTGTTTGGAAAATTGGTGGGATTTGGAGACGGCCTGTTGTTAATGAGTTATTTCTCTAACCTGATTGGTCTGTAGCCCCATCTGGCTGGATAAACTGGCTTCATCGAGATACAGGGTGTTCCTCCGTCTTGTGAAATATAAGTTGTTTGAATTGTTAACTCCTTTCTTCTATCTATTTAATCACACAATCTATTTTATCGCTAAGAGATTATTAATCTCATATTTAAAGTTCTATGTGGTAGACGTAACTATCGTCCCAGCACCTACAAAACATGGCTTCTTCTTCTTCCTTATCTCCACTCAATTATATTAGGGTATCAAGCTTGTTGAGCTTGAGACTTGACAACCATCATGGCTAGGTGAAGTAGAATGCGTCTACCTTTGTCATTAAGACTGGGAGCACTACTCAGTGGCAGGCCACTGACTTAGCTCCAAAAGAAATGGCCGCCTCTGACATGAGGAACAGACGCCATGTGCAGACACAACATGGCTGAACGTAAGGAATAGATTCTAATACCATTTGAGACTCCTTATAAGCGTACTGCATCCAAGATGCAATACCAAAGTGAGAACCTTAAGTTGATCACGCTTCATGAGAGCCTGGGAAAAGCTAGGCAGGAGAATTACCTTGAACAGGAGGAGACAGGGAAAACTTCGAATAATAATGTAGATAGGAGTATTTTTACTTTTAAATAGATACATCCCATGTAAATATGATGATCATTCTCTCTTAGAAAACAAAAATATATTTTCAAAATCGTGGAAAATAAAATTATCAATATTAGTTTTAAAATATTTATAATTGTTGTTTTAATGTGCACATAGGAATTTTGGACAGGTATGCAAAATTTATCAAATTTGAAGATAGGGTATGCATGCAACTTATATAAAGTATAAGCAAGAGAAGTATACAACGTGTACAATATTTTAAATAAGATCGCGGTATGCAAATAGGATAAATATGTAGTTAATTATGCAAATCCGACTTACCAGAACCGTCTTTGTCAATGACCCGGAAGATGGTCTCCAGAGTCTCCTTGTTCCGGTACAAGGCTTCCATCAGGGACGGCCCTTTCTGTGGCACACGTCCAAACTGTACGTTCTGAAGCGTTATCTCAGATTATCCCTCGATTCTCTTACATATTGGCATATCTCGTCAAAAGATGAACAAAATGGTAAGGTGAAGAGTTACTTGTAATTTCTTATGCCGTTCGATGAATTCAAAGTTTGGATCCATACTATAAAGTTGAATAGGCACCTGGAATTGTGCATTATTATCAAAAGGAGAACAAGATGGAAATACAAGAAAATCGTCACCTGAAGATTTTGTTATTTTCTTTTCATAATATACATTACTACAGGTGATTATTAAACTTATATTAACATATTTTCTCAAAAGAGAATTCCTTGATTCTTAAATCAGGAACTCCATTTACACAATCATCTGAATCGAAGCATCGAATGTTTCAACCAGAATTTTAACCATTGTATAAAATTAAATAAGAGAGAGTAAATACTAGAGCAATTACATTAATAAATGTTGAATACATTTAATTTTTTCTCTTCAATCATATTTACAAAGATATATAAAAATATATAATATAATGAATATATTAAACTATTATGAATATAATAACATGATGCAACAATATTTTAAAAAGAAGCTTAATACAGGTGTCGATTTAAGAATACCATCTAAAAAACTTAATAATGTGGAATATTTTTGAAAATATGTAAAAATCTTATTGAGAGGACGATAATATCAAAAATATAGAGGCAGAAGATAATGGTCCATAGAACAGTTTTATTGTTTACTAGACACAACCCATATTATACCAATACAGTATCAAGCCTACAACACACAATACTGGTATAAACCCCACTCGGTAAAACTCCAATAATCATAATAAAAACGATAAAACTGATATTATTTTTCCTAAATGGTTTCTCCGAGACCATTCAATTTGGCGGAATACCCAAAGGTTTTTGTTTGAGCCCTCTTAGAATTTATGAAATCCCCCCAAAAAGACTCTAAATGGGCCAATTATGCATAGAATAACAGCCCGCCACATAAATTATGTAAATGATGTCTCATACTTTTCTTTTTCTTCTGGGTTTCAAAAAGAGCCATTTTCTCCATCTTTATATATCCGGCATCAATAGAGGAAATATAATCTTTTAAAGTGAGCTGCCAAACAGCGTTTGACGAAATATGGAAAGACGGCGAGGATTTTAAAGTTGCATATATAGATTCTGATAGTTTACCTTTTCTTCAACCAATAGATGATCCATTACTGGGTCGTGTTTATATTTACACACAAAGCCTTTATTAAGACACCAGTCTTATACGGATTCTCATTGGTGTTGTGAGGAAGGACTTGCATTCTTTCTTTTGTACACATTTCTTTTTTCTCCATTTTTTCTCTCAGTATCATTGTTAACATCATATGACTATTTTATTCACGGCTTAAAAGTATTGCATATATATGTATAGACAAATGTAAAGGCATACATGTATGACAGCGCAAGTGTCCCTAGGGGGGACATAGGGCTTTAAATTGAAATAAAATTTTAAAAAATAAAATAAAAAAGGAAGGACTTACATTGGCGATGACGTTGGTGAGTTGGAACTCGTCGAAGGTGGTTTGGTAGAAGACTTCGTGGCCATCGCTCTGCGCCAGCTTGGGACATAGCAGTCTCCAAGGCAGCTGAAGGGAGACCACGCTCTCCACCGCGGCGCACCATTCCCCAACTGGTACCTTGCCTGCGTCACCACACGCTGTTTGTTCCAAGCTGCGGTGACGCTAGCAATCATATCATTAGAGGTGGCCGTTCTCTACTTGCTCACTCTATACAGCAATGCTACCAGCGCAAGCGAGTTTATGATTGAATCAATTAATACCCTGTATAAGGTGAAAACCTCAAGCTTCTTCCGCAGTGGTATAGCCGTCTTAAAAATCGATGAAAAGAGAACTCAATCCAAGATCCAAGAGTCGGAAAACCGATTAAGAAGAAAACAAAATAATAATCAACCAAATTGCATAAAAAATAATATAAGTAATATATTGTCATACCAGAATCTTCGACGATAACAGGTTTTCTTAGGTGGATTTGGTTCATTCCATTATTCAAAACAATATGCAATTGGAAAAGAAGTTCGGCAGGTTTTAGGTTCTCAACCAACGCCAGATCTGCTGTTGCTGTTACGAATAATTAGGCCAAGAATAAAATCCCTATTGTTCTTGAGGTCTCATACTCTCCGTATCTATCCCCAAATCACATTTTCCTATACTCAGTCACATCAACCAATAGTTTATTTCAACTCTCTGGTTAATGTGGCTGTGTTTTTCTCTGAATTTCCAACCCACAAATGATCTTCATATTTTCCTATACAGTAAAATGAAAATGTCTCTTAAAGAACAATGATTCGAGTCTCGAGAAGACAAAATAGATAAAATCCCTGAAGTTCCTCAAAGGCTTGAAAGAAGACGGCCATAAAAATGCTACGAAAATTGGGAAACGAGATGGCATAGGGGTTTTGATGTGGAAAAGAATTATTTCGAATGTTTTTAGATAAAATTTTATTTAGATCTTATATACTATTTAATGATAGTACCATGTATCTATTCACGTCCTTTCTGTATCTTCAGAAAACAAGTGTTACCGGGAGTGATACTTAAGGAAATACTTTGTCCAAAGTTACCGTAAAGATAGAGGCTGACTGGCCGGAATTCATAGTTCTTCAAATTAAAGATACTTCGGCCAGTAAATCTTTTTATTATCTCGACGTTTCAACATTTGGCAAGGCGTTAAAAATTATTCTAAGGCTCCAAGGGCGTTCTCACGCGATATTTAAAATCTTGTACACATTTGGCAGTACAAAATTTGAAATAACGCCCTTGGAGCCTTAGAATAATTTTTAACGCCTTGCCAAATGTTTTAATTTTTGTTTGCTCTTGACGAGGACAAAAGCTTTTTGTCGAAACGGATAGTCGCTTTAGAATTTCCAAAGATGTTTACCTTGTATGACAACTTTGGACAATTTCTTGAAAATAAAGATGAAGTATCTTTATTTTCAAGAAATTGTCCAAAGTTGTCATACACGATAAAAATCTTTGGAAATTCTAAAGCGAAAACCAAAATTTCGATATATTCCATACAACAAAGAGTTTGGTATGGAGGTTGGTGGAGGACGAGTGATATAAACCATCTATTTCCTACAGCCATTCCCGGGATCGAATCCCGCATTAGAAACTTTTCCTGATTTAAAAAAATAATCCAATGATCAGAGATTCTTGAAAAAAATCCAATGATCAGAGATTCTTGAAAAAAATCCAACTCACCAGTAAGCGCAAGTAACCAAACGGGAATCTGACACATTTGTAAATGCAAAAGTCGAAATGCTTTCCACATGTGTAGACGTGTGATGCATTTACAGTAAAAGCAGTCATACACTACTACCTACCATGATTATTATGGCCTGTACCACGTGGGTACTATGGATAATAATAATCATTAAAAAAATTGTATTCGGCGAATTCTCTTTATTAAAATATTTTATAGGATCACCAAGGATGTTTTTTAGATCTATGTATGATGCACATAAACAGAACATTATATTATCTTGGAAAAATTGTCGCATTTAAAACATTTGATTTAGAGTAAAATTGAAATTAAACTTTATAAAAAAATAATTTTATTATTGAAAATAAACTGTTTGTAATAACTGAATTTGATTTAATATTTCAAGTTTATTCTGAATTAATGCCTGGATTTTCATTTATTAAACATTTAAATAACATTAAAAAATCGCCTTTGGAATCTCAATACAAATTAAAATGTAGTTGCATAATATACACGGAGTTACGTTGTTAACACGGCATCTAACAACAATGCATTTTATTGATTTTCCCGCCAAAATTTATTTTCCCGCCAATAAAATATTGGTAACGACAACAACACCCTACTAAAGTCATTATAAACTTACGTCCAGAAACTAAACAATAAAAAAGATAAACATCCAAAGAAGCAATCAGGAAGAAAGAAAGAAAAAAAAAGTTGTTACTAGGACATAAAAATTGGCGCTATATTTTGTTCTATCCAGATTGATGTAAGGGGTGCGCTGTCATCTGACATAATTAGCGATGCAGACGATATATTTTATCTAGCTAATTAGTGACGGCGCCCATTAATTATAAAGCCAGATTGATTAACAAGTAATTAAAGGAGGGATCTTTACAGGTAGTACTTTGACTGTCCTTCCATCTAGCGGATACCAAACGATACCTTTTAAATCAAACGATCTTCTGAAAGATATTCCTATAAATAATTATAGAGAGTAACAAAAATTAATTTGAAAATATATATTCGAAACTATTATAGACGCGTGTTCGTGTTCGTTTAAAAAAAAATAAATGGTGATCGATTGAAAGGAAAAACAATGGGGGAAATAAATGCACAGAAACACAGTATAATAAAAGGATTTATTTTAAAAAATTAAAAACAAAAGGGATAAAAACTATTATACTATTATTATGGATAAAAACAAGAAAAATGGTTAAGCTAAATTATACTTATATCTAAGGGATTATGTATAAAAAACAATAAACAAGGTTAAGCAAAAGAGAAAGTGAAAAAATTAACTAATCTCAGGGAATGGAGATAAAAATAAATGGCGGGGGGGTGTCGAGCGTTTGTTTACACAGTACCTCTGGAGTGGCAGCACCGTCGCAGGCTTTTCTTGTCTTGTGCGATGTCCAATTGTCGCGCGTTGGTTGTCTAATTGTCACGACTCGTTGGTTGTCTAAGACGTCCTTTTCCGTCCTCAAGTTGCTGCTTGAGGGATACTCCAATGCGTCCTTTCCCGTCCACGAAACTCTGCTCGTGGGATTTTCTTCGACGTCTTTCCGTCCACGTGACTCTGCTCGTGGGATTTTCTTCGACGTCGTTCCGTCTACAAGACGCTGCTTGTAGGATTTTCTTGGCGTGTCTGCTCCGCCTGGCAAGGGAACTCAACTTTCCCCTCCGCTTCTAACAAGGGAATCCTGCCAACTGACCAAAAAAGAATGTAACATGACGCTCCGTCGTCTCCGCCCACGCCGACCTTTGCCCTCGGTCGGTCCAAGCTGGGGCTATCTATAGATATAGATGTCTTGCTCGTTGTCTCCCTTCACCTAAGACCTTCTTTCTATGTACAAAGTAAAAGAACGGTAAAATAGTTTTAACATTCTCCCACATAATTTTGCTTCGAAAGAAGCCAAAATTAAGTATAAGACAAAAGAGCATATATATATGTCATAATTTGTATATAATTAAATGCAACCCCGACCCACTATGTATGTACCATGTATGATTTTCAAAGACTTAATAAAGAACAAGGTAACTGGAGGGAAGCAAGTAGCATTAAGATATAGGAAGTAGATCTAAGATTGGCACGACTATTCTGGGCACCCCTGTGTCAATACTGCAGGGGCAGAGACCGGGCGTCTCTAGTGACCGCAGAAGTTATTTTAGCCAAGATTCACTCAATACTTCCTGACAAACAGGACGTGTCGAGTGACCAAAAGTTATAAAAGTTTGAGAGACATCCAATGCTTCCGGCAAAGATAGGACGTATTTGATAACACGGAAGTAAATAAAGTCAAAAATAACACTCGACACTTCCTATCAAGCAGATCACAGCTTTCTTCAAGGAAAGCCGCGGGCCAATCAAAAGGCAGCACCTTAAATAGGTCAACCAATAGGAAAAGATCATGTGAGATCTCTCAACCAATCAGAGAGAAACTGACTCGTGGTGTTAAATCGAAAGACAAGAATTGTCAGTAGTGTTTTAGCTCTCATAGGAACAACACCTGCAGTAGCGACTTGGCTCTCACCGAGTTCGGATCAGTTACGCTTTGGCTCCCAAGGAGGTGACATCGGCTCTAGACCTCTCCCCCTCTGCTCATCCCACAGCTAAGTACAATCACCGCCATGTGATCAGTTAATTAATAAGTCAAATCGCTCAGCTCTTATCAAACTTTCTTTCCTCCAACCCGTTGCCTTTATTTTCAAACTCAATCACGTGTCCTGATTATTCCTAACTGTATGCTGCAACTTCCACTCAAACGGCTGCGCTTCAACCAAATCTCACCATTCGCATCCAACAATAAGAAACCCCGCAACGATATTGTCACAGAACGGTTAAGTCGACAGGATAAAGATTATAGAGCTTAATCAGGATAAAGATGGAAATTAACCCAGGCACCAGCACAACAAAAGGCAATGACAACCCAAGAGAGAAGGAACTGGCAACGAACGGAAAGAAGCTGACAACGAACGAGGCGACAAGACACACCCTGGCGACGGTAATTTTAGAACTGACCGCCGCGCTACAAGGGGCGAGATCCACGCAACTGGAAGCGGTCTTCCGGAGCGCCACCCTCGGGACAACCACCGCCCGCACCGCCGGTACGTGTCCGAACAACCTGACGTCCACCGAGGAATCGCCATCCGCCATGCCATACCCGTGCACCCGGAAGCAACCCACGCGACACGGACCCAGTGTACCGACAACGCGTTCCACTCGAATGGAAGCAGTACAAATGACTAGATTTCCCTTTCAATCGCGCGGACAGTGCAAAAGGTCCCGATCCGGTTCAACAGATATTCCAAGCCAGCCACACCAAGCCGAAGACGCCGCAATGGAGACTTTTCGAGACTAAGGTAGGCAATCCACCCAATGACACCATCAAATTAACTTTGGACTTGTATCTGACCCAGGACCTACCATGTACCTTTCTCATTGAACCAGACGCAGGTTCGAACATATTGCCGTATCATTTATACAATAGATTAAAAGCACAACTCCCCAATTTAAGTATTAAAAAACCTTCCCTTGATCTATCCCCCCTAAATAGTTTTACGAAAATAATAGGACATTTAACTTTCCCTCTGACAATAGGCCAAATAACCCGTAGAGAGAACTTCCACGTGGTAAATGCATCCTTGCCATTTGGAGTTCTTACCTTAAAAACCCTTTATCAATATAAATTAAAACTAAATTATAATCGCGGCACTATTTTCCAACTTGGCGTCCCATTGTCTAATACTATCTACCACTTTAAACATGTACCAAATGAATGCAAGCACGGGCTAGACCAAAACCTGTCCCAAAGGACTCGCACAGCACCCAAAGCTTTCACACATGGAAACCCTTGCCTGCATTCATTACCCAAACCCCAAATATTTACATGCCACCATTCTAATCTCACACCACACAACTTTTCGCTCAACCCAATTGCCAATACTTTATGCCCACCACATATAAAGCCACCACGACTTCAATCTACAACTCCATTAATGCCCAAACAAGTGTCCGTACACCGACACAGCTCACCCACTTACCACACAAAATTCACACATGACCACACTTCGCCACACCACAATTACGCAAATGTACCTCACAACATACACGCACCCATACGTCACCACGCGACAAACACGCACAACCCGCACAACAAACGCAACACGCACGCCAAAAGACAACAACAACAAACAAGCGCATGCACAACCGTTAAGAATAATACAATCATCCCGTCTACACAAAACATAGAAAAAATTCACGCCACCAAACAACCACACAATCGAAAAACCTTGCGATCTTTCCTAAAAGCTGTGAACGCCTATAAAGAGTTCATTCCGGACCACGCCCGCTTGCGGACGCCACTTGTCAACCTTCTAAAAAAGGATGTCATGTGGATCTGGGATGACGAATGCCAAAAAGCGTTCACTAACCTGAAAGAAAACCTTACCACACACCCCACATTACACCTTTACCAGGAAGGTCTGCCATGCCAAGTGTACTGTAACACCTCAACATTCAGCATTACAGGCGTTCTTAAACAAGTCTACCCTGATGGGAAGACATACACCGTTCAACATTTCAGCCGATCTCTGCGTAGTCACGAGCGAAATTATTCAGACTTGGAACTACAATGCCTAGCCATTGTGGAAAGTGTGGATAATTTCCGCACCTGTTTAATGGACAGAAAGTTTACAATATTTTCTGACCATCCCGCATTACAGTGGTTGAAAGAGATCAAAGCTCCGTCAGGCAGATTGTTTCGATGGAGGTTAAGATTGTCAAGATACGAATATGAGGTCCGTAGCATAAATGGAGTACAACAATATGAAACGGGCGTTGTAACTCGTATCCCATTTTGTGGCTTTCTAGATGCGCCACTCATAAAGAACCAACAATCTTCTCCACCGGGAAAATCCCACGTGACTATGGATCCCAATAAACTGCGCACCGTCTCCCGAAAAGGAGTACTTAAAACTATAGTCCCAAATTCATTTACAACCAGACTTCTTAAGTCCGTACACACACAACACCACCACCCAAACATCTCCAAGATGACGAGACTCATCTCAGCACAATATTATTGGCAGAACATGACACAAGACATCGCAAAACAGGTAAAAACCTGCCCCACCTGCCGATTCGCTAGAAGAATCGATGAATACAAACAACCTGCACGTAAAAATACCGACACAAGTACCCAAACAAAACAAAATTCGTACATAAAGCACAGCGTACACACAACACAAACAATGCCAAAATTACCACATCCACGTCAGAGAAAAGATCACACATTTCAACCTAAACCAATTACCGCCGACATATCTCTAATAAAACCATTGACGGTCAAACAGGGGAACTATAAACCTGACAACCAGTTCAATCATATCACACCACTCCCTAAAGATATCAAACAGGAGAACTGCGAACCTACCAATCATTCAAATTCTACAATTCATAAGGTTCAAGCAAATATTTCAGAGTCCCCAGTTACAAAAATGTGGACGAACATGGGACAATATCCTATCTTTCATCTGATTTTTATCCTTTGTTTATTAGTTCTACCGTACAACTGTATTCCAATTTTATTCATCAATTACTTGTTTATATATAACATGCCCGATCAGAAAATCTTCGAACTACAAGAGGTAGTTTTTAATTTAGGACAAGCATTTTTTAATTTTGGACAAACAGTTTTTCATTGTGGACAAGCAATTCTTCATTGTGGACAAGTATTTATAAAACTTCTCATAATTTTAGGAACCATCTTCGCAGAAAATCTAAATAAACTCCGAAAAGATAGCAGTAACTGAAAGATAACCAACCAATGCCGAAAGTAAAAGATTCAATTATAAAAAACAATTAGGCCGACAGGGAACATAGAAGCAAGGCAGATATCTTCCCGAGAAGAATCAAGACGTCGCCCTGACTCCAATTACGCAAACAGGGGGTGGATAAATTTAGACCGGACCTAGCGTCCCCGAGTCCCGCTTCCGGCGTCTCATTACAAAGCCCCGCTCATCCAAATTAGGTCACCGCTCTCCCCAGCCACAGATTTCGTTATACCGCCGATTTTGATTCCAGTTCGAGTCTACATATCGATTTTTACCAACCAACTCCACTTCCACGAGACAACACATCGAACTAGCTCACACATTTCTTACACCAAAAACTACTAACATTTTTCACACACACACAAAGACAAAAAAATTACACATAAAGGTTATATAGATTTCCATGTCTCCTGTACACACAGCATAAACGCACTTGAGGGCTAGAATCACGTTTTTCACCTAAGTGTCGCTACAGACGAGACAAAAAATTTATAGGGCATAATTGAGCAAGTAAAACATTTATAGGGCAAAATGGAACAATCAATACATTTAGATCAGGGCATGTAGATACCAAAGGGTTCAAACCAATATACCTTATTTTTCATATCAATCATTTTCATTATTTTTCTCAATTAAAATTTAAATACTTAATCAATTTATCAATTTATTCAACTTATTACCACTTTTAATCATTAATTATCATTTTTTTTCCAATTAGTTTATATTATCATTTTTATTTATCAATTATCAATCTATTTACCACTTAGCTTAAATTGCCACAACTCAATTACCAACGAAAAATCACTGGTTTTCGATTAAACTAAAAACATTAAATCACCCTTTGTTGTTGAAACCTTTTTATTTTTCATTTTTTTTAAACACTCAACTTTGATTTCGTTCAACTTTTATTTTTATTTTTATTTTGATTTCTCACAAGCCCTAATAAAATTCCCTCGGTTTCCATTCCCAATTCCGAGCTAGAATAGGGTTAGGCATTTTCCTTTTTTTTTTTTCTCACAACGCACCAAGCATTCACTTTGATTTCTTCCAACTTTTTATTTTTATTTTACTTTGATTTCTCAAAAGACCTTATGAAATTGCCTCGATTCCTTTTTCTCAGAATTCAAGCAAAAAAGTAATTAGGCATTTTCCTTTTTTTTTTCACCATTCAATCAAGCACTCAACTTTGATTTCGCTCAAAAAACTTTTAGTTTATTTTTATTTTTGATTTCTCAAAAGACCTAATAGAATTCCTTCGATTTCATTCCCAATTTCGAGCTAGAATATGGTTAGGCATTTTTCTTTTTTTCTCTCACCATTCAACCAAACACATTCAATTTTGATTTCATTCAACTTCTTATTTCATTTTGTTTTGATTTCAAAGCACCTTATGAAATTTCCTCGATTCCTTTTTCTCAGAATTCGAGCAAAAAAGTAACTAAGCAGTTGTCTTTGTCACCATGCAACAAAATATTTTTCTTTTTCAACCAAACACATTCAATTTTGATTTCATTCAACTATTTTTATATTATTTTTATTTGATTTCAAAAGCCTTAATAGAACTCCCTCGATATCATTTCTTATCTCGAGTAGAATTCGTTTAGGCGCATTTTCTTTGTTTTACCCACTATGTACCATAACATTCATTGATTTCTTACAATTAAAAAATTTTTGATTTCTATTAATTATACTCAACCTATATCATCAACCCCATTCTATCTTACTTATGTCACCAGCAATGCTTGTATATAGCCCCTCAAGACCTACAACTAATTTTCCCACAAAATTATTTTTCATTTTACAGAATTCTCTCAGGCTAACCCCTTCTTGAATTCTTCACATGTAGGGGGCGCATCTGTCATAATTTGTATATAATTAAATGCAACCCCGACCCACTATGTATGTACCATGTATGATTTTCAAAGACTTAATAAAGAACAAGGTAACTGGAGGGAAGCAAGTAGCATTAAGATATAGGAAGTAGATCTAAGATTGGCACGACTATTCTGGGCACCCCTGTGTCAATACTGCAGGGGCAGAGACCGGGCGTCTCTAGTGACCGCAGAAGTTATTTTAGCCAAGATTCACTCAATACTTCCTGACAAACAGGACGTGTCGAGTGACCAAAAGTTATAAAAGTTTGAGAGACATCCAATGCTTCCGGCAAAGATAGGACGTATTTGATAACACGGAAGTAAATAAAGTCAAAAATAACACTCGACACTTCCTATCAAGCAGATCACAGCTTTCTTCAAGGAAAGCCGCGGGCCAATCAAAAGGCAGCACCTTAAATAGGTCAACCAATAGGAAAAGATCATGTGAGATCTCTCAACCAATCAGAGAGAAACTGACTCGTGGTGTTAAATCGAAAGACAAGAATTGTCAGTAGTGTTTTAGCTCTCATAGGAACAACACCTGCAGTAGCGACTTGGCTCTCACCGAGTTCGGATCAGTTACGCTTTGGCTCCCAAGGAGGTGACATCGGCTCTAGACCTCTCCCCCTCTGCTCATCCCACAGCTAAGTACAATCACCGCCATGTGATCAGTTAATTAATAAGTCAAATCGCTCAGCTCTTATCAAACTTTCTTTCCTCCAACCCGTTGCCTTTATTTTCAAACTCAATCACGTGTCCTGATTATTCCTAACTGTATGCTGCAACTTCCACTCAAACGGCTGCGCTTCAACCAAATCTCACCATTCGCATCCAACAATAAGAAACCCCGCAACGATATTGTCACATATACACAATACACACAAGAGTAGATATGCCTATTACATTACATAAAATACACATAAAAGAATACACATATTACACCTTTTTTTTTCTACAGGTACTTTCACTAGTCCTTCGAGTCATACCTAGCAGGCTTTCTGATTACCCTACCATATCTATTTCTAGAGTCCCTGGATTCAATATTGGGCCTATTTCCTAAAAATGCATCAGATTGGGGTTCGGTATTTGAATTGTCCATTTGAATCGTCTTAACATTCGAGGATATTTCAAGAGGGTGTAAGCGTTGTAGAGCCCTGATCAAGGTTCCTGTGGATGTTTTAACATGGGCCACTCTCACTATTCCATCTTTTCCTGGTATGAGATTTACTATTCGCCCTTTAGGCCAAAACATTCTTTTAAGATTTTCTTGCCCGATCAGTACAACGTCTCCTACTTTCAACTGTCTTCTATCAATATTTTCGGATTTCTGAATCAGTGCGCCTAAATATTCCTTTAAGAATCTCTGCTTCAATTCTCTCTTCAGTTGACCTAACTCTCTGTATCTAGTGTGCAACATTTCTGGCTTTAACCTTTCAAATTCAGGAAAGCTAGACTCTGGACCATTTTGTAAAAACTCATTAGGAGTTAACGGTTTTAGATCATTGTTTTTTTCAACCTTTATTTCTTTTGGATTTATCGAGAACTCTGAATTGGGCCAGAATTCTTTAGGTTTTTTCAACCATTCGGGGCCCTCCCACCATCTGCTTTGCACAAACTGGCTTGGAGGGCAACCTCGAGACAGAAGATCGGCCGGGTTCAACTGACTAGGAACGAACCTCCAATCGTTCAAATTGGTAGTGGCCTGTATTTCTCTGACTCGGTTTCTCACGAAAACTCTCCACTCAATTTCTTTCTTTATCCAACTTAGCGCGGTAGTAGAGTCAGACCAAAGAGTTGTTTCACATTTTCTCTTCAAGGCAGCTTGGATTGCATTGGCTAGTCTAGCTCCTAGTACCATGGCCATTAATTCCAAGCGAGGGATCGTAATACTCTTCATAGGAGCTAATCTGACTTTGCTCCAAATCAAAGTTAGAGTATTTTCTCGTCCCGTTTCGCTCCGTAAATAGGCTACAGCTCCATAGCCTATTTGACTAGCGTCACAAAAGATATGAACTTCTGTAGGGAAAATGAGATCATTCCACATATATCTCGGTATCTTTATTAACTCTATGAATTTTATTTGATCCAACCAGGTTCGAAATTCCTGTGCCATACTTTCGGGTAGAGGTGTATCCCAACCTAGTTTCAGTCCCCATGATCGCTGCAGTAACAACTTTGGTGTCAAGAATACTGGAGCGCAAAATCCAAGTGGATCAAATATCCGCTGAACCATGGACAGTACCAACCTTTTCGTTAATTTGGGTTGAATACTCAAATTGTCAGGGAGTTCGCATTTTAATGAATCTTCCATTTTATTCCAAACAACACCCAATATTTTTGTACAAGTCCCCTTTTCAGGGTTTTCCTCCAGAGAATATTCCCACTCTCGTAAGTCCATTTTAGCCCCGTCCATAATTTCAATTGCGGCCTTTTGAAATTCCTGCACTTCCTGCTTTGTTTCCAGCGAGGTAATACAATTGTCCATGTAGAAGGATTGAGCTAAAATCTTTGCCCATTGAACAAGTGGTCCCCTTATTGATTGAAGATGGTATTCTATTACGGCGTTCAGCACAAAAGGACTACAGTTTAAGCCAAATACAAGTCTCTTATGCCTGTAAGCTATTAGTTCTCTATCGCTCTCCTTTTCCCACCAAAGGAATCTAAGATAGTTCCGTTCAGATTCTTCAATCGCCACCATCTGGAATGCTTTTCTTATATCTGCCTTGACTCCAAATTTATTTTCCCGAAATCTTATCATCATTTCAGGGATTCTTTCCAATAAATTCGGTCCCTTTTCTAAACATTGATTCAAAGATAGTCCATTATGACCTAGACAAGAAGCATCGAAAACCGGACGTATGGGCGTCGTTTTAGATTCCATCTTGTACACAGGGCGGTGAGGTAAATAGTAGCCTCTTCTCTCGAGAGGATTTTCCTCGACTCTTTCAATGAGTCCTTCAGTCAGCCAGTCTCTAAAAATCTGACTATATTCGGTCAACTTATTCTGTGAGGTCATTTTCTTAGTGCTCATATCTAACCTTTTTATCGCTATGTCAAGATTGCTGGGGATTGACTCCTTTTCTACCTTCCAAGGTAGACCTACAGAATATCTCTGATCACTTTGTCTTTGAATTTTTGTTATAAACTTTTCTTTTATTTCCTGATATCTGGTCTCTTTGGAGCAAGTTTCAACAGGATCCCTAATGCCTAGTACTTCTAGATCCCACAAATCCTTTAAATCGCATCGCGTTGTTAGCAGATTCAAAGTCTGCTGCACATTGTCATTGCTATCAATAATTGGCGAATTGCCCATTAGTGTCCAACCTAATTTCGTTTCCACCGCAGTTAAATCTGCTTCAACTTGAACTATTTTTCCTGTCAAAATCATACCTAGATAGTTAGCGCCAATCAATATGTCAATCTCTTGTCCTTTAAAATTGTCCTGAGACAATATTATGCCCTTAATCTTCAATTTTTCTAACCAGTCTCCTTTTGGCAAAGGTGGTATGGCGTCGCAAATTTTACGTTGATCCAGCGCCTCAATATGGATCACATCTCTTTTATTACCTAAATTCTCCAATTCTAACATAAATTTACCGTGCTTTTCTTCACTAATCTTATTACCTCCAAAAAGACTTTTAGCTATAGTTATTTCGCCTTTTCTTTCTAAGCCTATACTCCAGACTAACGACTGTTTGATATACGAAAACTGACTTCCACTGTCGAGGAGAATTCTAACCCTTCTAGAGGCATTTGGGCCTCTTAACAGTGCTACCGTGGTCATCAGCAAGACCTGACCTGTGCAGGCTTGACTAGAAAGCGATGCAATGGGTTCAGTTGCATTTTCCTTTAGATTTTCTCTTCCTGGTTTCGTTAACCGGTTAGAAGAATTTCCTTCACATAAAACTTCCAAGTGGTTTCTCCCACAGTTTTTGCACTCCAATTGTTCTCGGCACTGACTCTGTATGTGTCCCTTTCTTAAGCATTTGAAACATAGATGGGCACTACGTATTTTATCATTTCTCTCTCCCGGAGACATTTTCATTATGGAGCGGCATTGATGACTCGCATGATTTGTTCTTTCACAAAAGAAGCATTTTATATTAGTTCGCCCTCCGAACAGACTAGACACAGTGGCGGGTCTGAAATTGTTCCTTGTTCTGGTCCCATCATTGTAAGACCTTTTATAGGGTTCCTCCTGCTTAAAGCCTTTTTCCACAAATTTCAGCCGTTGAGCACTCCTTACTTCGGCTTTTAGAAAGTCCAATAATAACCTTAGCCTTTCTTGAGCTCCTCCAACCCCTTTATCTGACTCTTCCCGTTTTGCTAACTCCAGACCATAACCCGAAGAAGGATGCCTGTGCCATATTTTCAAAATATCCGAAGGTAATGAAGACTCGACAAGAGGGTATAAAAAAATACCCGACAACTGGGGATCAATGCCCAATGTCTCTAACGACCGGAGGTGACTGCTCAGTTCGTCGTACAGACTGCTTAAATTTCTATTTTCTTTCTTTACATTAGATATAACCGAATTCAAGAGACGTCTGACATATAGTTCTGTCAGTATATTCGGGTCACCGAATCGCTCCTGTAGGGCTTGTACTGCCAAAACATAGTTGGCGCCTGTAACTGGATAGCTTGCTACAACACGATAGGCTTCTGAATTTGGTACAATTGCTTGACGCAAATATAAAAACCGGTCGCTATCGGATAAATTCTTATTTTCGTGAATTTTCGAAAACTGCGCCCACCAGGGCAACCAACCTTCCAGAGAGCCGTCATAGCTTTTTAGGGCTAACTCTGGTAATTTCACATTTATTACAGTGTCCTCGCTAGCAATCGGGATTGTTTCTTCTTTATCGGGATTCCGTAGTACACTGACTTTCTGTTGAACATCAAACTTTTCCTCTTCATATTTATCGCATTCTTGCCATTCCCTATCAATACTTTCCTCTGTTATCCCTTCTTTCACTACCAATAAAGCCTGATATTTTTCGTTTAGATCTACAAGTTTCGTGTAATAAGACTCTAGTCTATTAAACTTAGAATAAATATCATTCCTATCAATTTGAGACTTTTCAAATTCCCCATTTATTTCATTGATAATTCTAGTGAAAGTACCTCTTATGGCTTTTCTGCGCTTTTTAAGTGCATCCATTTCCTCCATATTTCCTTTAAATCGATCACGTCCGGCTCACCAAAATGTTCGTGTTCGTTTAAAAAAAAAATAAATGGTGATCGATTGAAAGGAAAAACAATGGGGGAAATAAATGCACAGAAACACAGTATAATAAAAGGATTTATTTTAAAAAATTAAAAACAAAAGGGATAAAAACTATTATACTATTATTATGGATAAAAACAAGAAAAATGGTTAAGCTAAATTATACTTATATCTAAGGGATTATGTATAAAAAACAATAAACAAGGTTAAGCAAAAGAGAAAGTGAAAAAATTAACTAATCTCAGGGAAGGGAGATAAAAATAAATGGCGGGGGGTGTCGAGCGTTTGTTTACACAGTACCTCTGGAGTGGCAGCACCGTCGCAGGCTTTTCTTGTCTTGTGCGATGTCCAATTGTCGCGCGTTGGTTGTCTAATTGTCACGACTCGTTGGTTGTCTAAGACGTCCTTTTCCGTCCTCAAGTTGCTGCTTGAGGGATACTCCAATGCGTCCTTTCCCGTCCACGAAACTCTGCTCGTGGGATTTTCTTCGACGTCTTTCCGTCCACGTGACTCTGCTCGTGGGATTTTCTTCGACGTCGTTCCGTCTACAAGACGCTGCTTGTAGGATTTTCTTGGCGTGTCTGCTCCGCCTGGCAAGGGAACTCAACTTTCCCCTCCGCTTCTAACAAGGGAATCCTGCCAACTGACCAAAAAAGAATGTAACATGACGCTCCGTCGTCTCCGCCCACGCCGACCTTTGCCCTCGGTCGGTCCAAGCTGGGGCTATCTATAGATATAGATGTCTTGCTCGTTGTCTCCCTTCACCTAAGACCTTCTTTCTATGTACAAAGTAAAAGAACGGTAAAATAGTTTTAACAACGCGTATGATTCTTTTTAAAAAATAAATAATTTCTACTGTCTTTACTGTAATGGAAAAATTAATAGGAGGGCCTGGCTCATCAGTGGTGAACCCTCCCAGCGGTTTCGCCAGTTTAATCTACCATATGGTATATATGGTCTATAATAGTTTCGAATTTTGATTATCAGATGGCGCGCTAATGCATAATAAAAATATATATATTATATAAAGAGATATAATAACGCGGTTTATATAGGATTTTTAACAGATATTTTATCCAATATTTCGAAGGGTAACTCGCCTCTCTTCATCGAGGTAGCTTGTGATTTAAGACAACAATTCACTACAGAAGAAGAAAACACAGGTCTTTATAAAGAGGTTCTTCTCCCTGACCTGTATTTCTTCTTCTATTACATCAGAGTTTTTTTTGGCATTTCAATCTCTCTCTCCTCTCTTAAATTCTTATTTGGGCGTATATGTCAGAGTATGCAAATTAAGAATGAACAAGCTATGTGAAAGAAATGTAGAAAACTCACCTGTGTTCTGTGTGTCTCGTTTCTTGAACTCTGCTTCAAGGAGCGTCCTGCAGGCGTACAGATGGTTCTTGAGGTTCCTCAGCGCGCACTCCTCCATGATGCCGTGTCTACAGACCACCATGTTTAAAGAACCTCCATTATTTACACCAGAGTGATTCCTCAATGAAGGAACGTATAGGATTCATCAGGGTCTTACTCCGCCTTGAATTCGGACAGCTTCTAGCTTAGTAGTCCCTAACACTCGCAATTGATCGCAATACTATATTTGCCATTTTAGCTAAATCTAGAGCCTTGCTCAGTGGTATATCCTGGCCAAATTCAAAATAATCTTAATTTGTTATCTAAGCAAAATTCAGGAAAATATTAATTTTCTATATCACCTTAATAGAACAAAGTATAATTCGATTTCCTGGCCAAATTCAGAACAATAATATCTTACTATCATTCATAATTCAGAACAAAGTATAGTTTGATATCCTGGCCAAATTCAGAACAATAATATCTTAATATTATCCTAAATTCAGAACAAAGTATAGTTTGATATCCTGGCCAAATTCAGAACAAGATCATCTTAATATCATCCTAAATTCAGAACATAGTTTGATATCCTGGCCAAATTCAGAACAATAATATCTTACTATCATTCAAAATTCAGAACATAGTTTGATATCCTGGCCAAATTCAGAACAAGATCATCTTTATCACCCTAAATTCAGAACATAGTTTGATATCCTGGCCAAATTCAAAACAATAATATCTTAATATCATCCAAAATTAAGAACAAAGTGTAGTTTGATATCTGGGCCAAATCCAGAATTAGTATCTTGGTAAAATTCAGGACAAGCTTGCCATCCAGGCCTCACGTCAAGACAAGATCACTTACTTCTGTTGAATGGTGCCTCCGACATCCTTGGAGCTGACAAACATGACGATGTTGGGCTCCAGCTCATCACCGATCAGCTTGATGTAGGCGCCGCGATTGGAGCCGATGTCGTAGTAGTTGGAAGCGGAGAAGATGGTGAGCACCTGGTGGGGACATCGTGGTAACGTGAGGGACATCGCGGTAACGTGAGGGACATCGTGGTAACGTGAGGAACATCGTGGGAACGTGAGGGACATCGTGGGACGTCGTGGTAACGTGAGGGACACCGTGGTAACGTGAGGGACATCGTGGTAACGTGAGGGACATCGCGGTAACGTGAGGTACATCGTGGGAACGTGAGGGACATCGCGGTAACGTGAGGGACATCGTGGTAACGTGAGGAACATCGTGGGAACGTGAGGGACATCGTGGGACGTCGTGGTAACGTGAGGGACACCGTGGTAACGTGAGGGACATCGCGGTAACGTGAGGAACATCGTGGGAACGTGAGGGACATCGTGGGACGTCGTGGTAACGTGAGGGACACCGTGGTAACGTGAGGGACATCGTGGTAACGTGAGGAACATCGTGGGACGTCGTGGTAACGTGAGGGACACCGTGGGACGTCGTGGTAACGTGAGGGACACCGTGGGACGTCGTGGTAACGTGAGGGACATCGTGGTAACGTGAGGGACATCGCGGTAACGTGAGGGACATCGTGGGAACGTGAGGGACATCGTGGGACGTCGTGGTAACGTGAGGGACATCGCGGTAACGTGAGGAACATCGTGGGAACGTGAGGGACATCGTGGGACGTCGTGGTAACGTGAGGGACATCGCGGTAACGTGAGGAACATCGTGGGAACGTGAGGGACATCGTGGGACGTCGTGGTAACGTGAGGGACATCGTGGTAACGTGAGGGACATCGCGGTAACGTGAGGAACATCGTGGGAACGTGAGGGACATCGTGGGACGTCGTGGTAACGTGAGGGACATCGCGGTAACGTGAGGGACATCGCGGTAACGTGAGGAACATCGTGGGAACGTGAGGGACATCGTGGGACGTCGTGGTAACGTGAGGGACATCGTGGTAACGTGAGGGACATCGTGGTAACGTGAGGGACATCGTGGGACGTCGTGGTAACGTGAGGGACATCGCGGTAACGTGAGGAACATCGTGGGAACGTGAGGGACATCGTGGGACGTCGTGGTAACGTGAGGGACATCGCGGTAACGTGAGGGACATCGTGGGAACGTGAGGGACATCGTGGTAACGTGAGGGACATCGCGGTAACGTGAGGAACATCGTGGGAACGTGAGGGACATCGTGGGACGTCGTGGTAACGTGAGGGACATCGCGGTAACGTGAGGGACGTCGTGGTAACGTGAGGGACATCGTGGTAACGTGAGGGACACCGTGGGACGTCGTGGTAACGTGAGGGACATCGTGGTAACGTGAGGGACATCGTGATAACGTGAGGGACACAGTGGTAAGATACATTAGGAAAATGGACGTCGTGGTAAGAAATACGAGGTAACAGACAGCTTGAGAGGTATTGGGCTTCATGGTAAAATACATCGTTGTAAGGGATACAGTTGTAAGAGAGGATTCCTGGGGGAGAATTAGTTGATTTCCAGAATTATGTCGATCTATTCCAAGCAGTTTAAAGCGTCATTCATCCCAACAAAGGATCCAGGCAACAAAGGGGATATTAAGGGATTGAGACAGGGCATCATTACGGTCAGTGGTTCTATGTAAGGAGATGCAAATATTCTGAGAGCTTAGAGCATCACAAGTGACTAGAAAGAGAGATGGACGCAAACAATATAATTTCAATATTTTGGATCAAATATCATCTCTCTCTATTTTTGACGGGGAAACAAAGCTTTCCGAAAATTAGGTTCCCGGGGAAGGAGATAACAATCCAAAATAAAAAGGTTACAAAATATACACATTGAAACTAATTTAAAATTTACCTATCCCGCATTGGGCACTTTTTTCTATTTTAAAAAATGCTCCAATGGCCCCCGATTTTTGCAAAAGTCCAACCCCACCAGCGAGGGCAAATAACCAAACTGGGCTCTGGCATATTTGTAAGTACAAAAGTCGAACTGCTTTTCACATGTATAGACATGTTGTGCACTTACAGTAAAAGCAATCGCTAATAACACAGGTCTACAAAAAAAAAACTTTTTTTTTTGCACAAGAGAACCTGATGGTGTTTCTAGTGTAACTTTTCATGCTGAACTCAAAAATCTAATCAGAAATTTCCTATCATCCATGGTTTTTGCCTGATGGTCTTTTTTTAGTATTGGGATAAATACAGTAATAAATGCTTGAATATATGAATATATATGCCATAATAAATGAAACTGCTTTTGAAAAAGATAGAATATGAAAGATACGGTTGGAAAATATGCAGCGATTTGAAAGTCGTTGCTCTCTTGCGTGGATTACAGCTTGGATATACAAAATTTTGTTGTTTTCTGTGTGAGTGGGATAGCAGAGATAGGGAAAGGCATTACATTAAAAAAATCTGGCCAAACCGTAAAATCTTTACTCCAGGATATAAAAATATTGCAAATCTACCCCTGATCGATTCAGAAAATATTTACTTACCACCATTACATATTAAACTGGGATTAATGAAGAACTTAGTCAAGGCAATGGATCGAAATGCCAGTGGATTTGCCTACCTAAAACAAAAATTTTCTAGTATAAGTGAAGCGAAGATTAAAGAAGGCATTTTCGTTGGACCTCAGATTCGAGAATTGCAGCAGGATGGAAATTTTCAAAATAGTTTGAATGAAGTTGAAGCAGCAGCATGGAATTCCTTTAGAAACGTTTGCAAAAACTTCTTAGGAAGTGTCAAGGTTGAAAATTACCGAGACATATTTAATGATCTGTTGCTTTCCTACAAGGCACTGGGATGTAACATGTCCCTCAAGATCCAATTCCTGCATTCACATCTAGATTTCTTTCCAGACAATCTTGGCGCAGTTAGCGATGAGCATGGTGAGAGGTTTCATCAAGATATATCAAGCATGGAGAAGCGGTACCAAGGTAAATGGAGTCCCGCTATGCTTGACGACTACTGCTGGACACTCAAAAGGGATCTACCACAAGCAAAGTATAGAAGAAAATCCACTGTCACTGCTTTTCAATAAATAAATATGTTTCGTTCATATATGCATATATATTAACAATATTTCCAAATTTCAAGTAGGTGTATCTCAGAAATATTGCGTAATAGAAAAAAACTAATGGTATATTTGGATTCAGGACATGTAGATAAGATGCTATTTATTTGTGGACAAAGAAAAATATTTTTTGATAAACCAGTGTAATGTAATAAGGGTTATGCAAAACTGTATTTATCCCAATAATAAAAAAAGACCGTCACGCAAAAACCATAGGTGATGGGAAATTTCTGATTAGATTTTTGAGTTCAGCATGAAAAGTTACACTAGAAACATAATCAGGTTCTCTTGTGCAAAAATCTTGTTGACCATTATAATCCACTATGATTATCATGGCCTGTACCATGTGTACTAGGGATAATAATAATACAATTTAACCTTCAATATACATAAGAGTGTGAATAGAAACAACAAAATGGTTCAAAGAAATAAAAACAAAAACTTAAAACCATAATAAATTCTACTTCACCGTTATACGAGTATAAGATTTTGGAGAGATCTTTGTTAAAATATTGTCGCGAGATAAATAAAACAAGGGCAAAATTGCGAATAATTAATTCATTATAAAGGTGGGTATTTACCTTTTAGTTCTCCAATAAAATTATATACCTGAGGTATTTATAGGGAGAGAGAGTCAGATAATATAACAACTTATCCCAAGGTAAAGATAATAATAATGAGAGTGTTCAGCCACTGAGGCGTCCTGTTTTCCTTATTTGCAGATAAGATTCCGAGAACCCCTCACACCTGTGGTCCCCCTCGGGGTCCAGGGATGATTGACAGGTGTCCCATCTGGATGGAGCTTCTTGACAATATTATAATCCCTCTGGTATAAAATATTATAAACAAAAGACAATTCACTGAGGAAGAACAGTTTAATTTTCTCTATCACAACAATACAATTTTTCGGGCGTAACAGTTTAATTTAGAATGATAAGGCATCAAAACCTCATAAACTATTTATTTATTTGGTCTTATTACCCTGAGTTTAATTTAGAAGTTTTAATATCGTAATTATATATATCTGTCAAAGGTCTGTTACACTCGAAAGCTTGTATTGTCATGAATGAAGAAATGGAGCAGGTATTTTAATCTACCATACCGCTGTAATAATTACCTATTATGTTGTTTTGATTTTATACTGATACTGAAGCTGACCTCTTGTAAAAAGTATTTTGGATAAATTATAAGCTATGAGGATGCGTTGCAATTCCCTCAGCGTGAATTATATTTTATTTCTAATGGAGAGATCATCAGTATTGACATCTGCATCACGACAGCGATCATAAGAAGAGATTCAAATACAAAACGGAATATCTCTAGAAGTTACCGAATTGTCAAAACACCGACAGGAACAAAGAGATACTCCAAGAAAGAATGATAAAGAACCGACATTATACCACGAATCACTGAACTGAACAATATATCAAGGATGTCAAAAGATTTTAAAGGAATGGGCACAGAAAAATGATATCACGCACAAAAAAACAAACATTTAAAAAGAAGAAACCAAGTCGCTATCAAGGATTAAAGAGAGAAACCAACAATATTATAAGATTATAAACCCAAAAGGAGATTCTTCTATAGAACATGTTTATTTCGCTAGCTTTCGAACGACATCGTTCTTAAACGGGCGTAAAGACAAGGTGTGATGTGTGTAATTATATAGACGTTTGTATATATCTTGTCTCTCAATGTACGTCTATATAATTGTACATATCTCACCTTGTCTTTACCCCCGTTGAAGAACGAATTTGTTCGAAACCTAGCGAAATAAACATGTTTTATAGAAGAAGCTCTCTCTCTCTCCTTTTGAGTTTATAATCTTATAATATAGTTATGGTAATGTTGATGTCTACAGAAAAAAAAAGCAATATGGCAGAAACGCCAGGAAAGAAAGCCTTAACTAACCCCAAGTATATTTGTGTTGTATATGGGCGCCGTTATGAAACATAATAATAAATCAAATTTCTCTAGCTATATGATAATTCCTAAAATAAATCGAACAATAGTCAATATGCAAATAGGTACTAACTGAAAAAAAAATGGCGCTCTGCCTTCTGTAAAGCACATGTGCTCCTGGTCAGGAGATATGCTTTCTTTATTTTTAATATATTTATAAATGTATGTAATTCTGCTGTCCTCAAAGCTTATGTCCATAGTTCATCTAAAATACCCATTCCAAGAGTCTAGCATCAGTATCACTATAAAAGGAAGATCGAAAAATGTAATATAACAGCGGTATAGAAGATTAAACTGGCGAAACCGCTGAGAGGGTTCACCTCTGATGAGCCAGGCCCTCCCATTAAATTTTTTCCAATGCAGTAAGGACAGTAGAAATTGTTTATTAAAAAAAAAGACACATACGCGTCTATAATAATTTCGAATTTTGATAACAGATGGAGCATAAATACATCATAACATAGATTTTTGTACAAGTTAAGCATCAGGTGGCGTTTTATTCCTTTATTTATGTTCTCCTGTAGAAGGGCAAAGATGTCCGAAAGCTGGAGACTACGTTATAATAAAATGAAAAGAAACTCAAGAAAGCTGTTGTGTTGTTTAATTCTCAAGAAGTCTTGAGACGTACCTTTCCTTGATGGATGTATTCATATCCATCCGGCTTGCACTCGTGGGAGCGGATGATCCGGTCCAGATTGTGTTTCTTCAGGAAGCTTCTGGTGATGTCGGGACCGAAGAAACACCCGCCACCCCGCATGGAGTTGTGACGGCACCCCCGCTTGGGGTTGGGGTCGCTCCACAGGAGATCGACGATCTGGGCACAGCTCTGGTGCATCGTCATTCTCTCCCGTTATGACGTCAACTCTACCGAATACTATAACACCTGAGAAAGATATAACTCTCGAAAGCTTTTTTTTAACAGAATTTTTAATATAGAAACACATTTTTTGCGCAGTTCTGTAAGAAATTTAAACTATTTTTGAGACGCATATGATTCTTTTTTTTTTAACTACAATAATTTCTACTGCCCCCCTTTCTCTTTATATTTATATCTATTTAATCATATATTTATCACTATATATAATCTTATATATTTATATTTATTCCGTATTTATCCTTATATAATCTTATATGGATATTGTAATAAATCAGTTTCAATCTCAATCTCTATCATCTCTTACTGAAATGATCAATGAGAGGCCTGGCTCATCAGTGGTGAACACTCCCAGCGGTTTCACCAGTTTAATCTACCATATCGCTGTAATATTGCATATTAGGCTGTTTTGCTTCTATACTGATACTGAAGCTGATCTGTTGTAAAAGGTATTTTGGATAAATTATGGACATAATTGAGGACATTGAAGTTGGCTTTTTACTTCCATACTCGTTATTGGAAGCAACCTCTGATATAAAACCACGGACTTTATTATTGGATTTTATTTAAAAAGTTACTTTTTCACCTCGAAACTCTCCCTAATGAAGTCAAGGTGTACGATACTCACTACTGGAGTCAAGGTGTACGACACCCACTACTGGTGTACCGAGTGATATAAACCTTCGATAGCCATGACTCGGGATCGATTCCCGCATTGGACACTTTTTTTTCTTTAGCAGAAATTGCTCCAATGGCCACCGATTCTCGTCAAAGTCCAACACTACCAGTGAGTGCAAGTAATCAAACGGTGTTCTCAAACATTTTTAAATGCAAAAATCGAACTGCCTTCTATACATGTGTAGACATATGGTGCGCTTACAATAAAAACAGTCGCCAACTGCTGCCTACCATTATTATCATGGCCAATACCAAGTGTACTAGAGATGGAAAAAATTTTGATAAGGTCTTCCAACGATAAAATTCTAAAACATACAGTAAAACCTTTCTGTAAAGTCACTTATCCTAATATAGACAATATAATTAACATGATTTTATGGACATCTTGTCAATACACAGTCTGCACTATTAGTTTAAATATGTAATTAGGTATATGCAACTATGTATACAATGAATATGTACATAGCGTCTCTACCACCGCTGCACAGTTTGATGGAACATTTAAACCTAGCGTCTCATTTAGAGAGATGTGTTCTCTTACTGGAGAGTTACTAATTAGAAACCTCTCTGCGGTCCCCCCTGGACCCTTGGAATATTTGACCAAATTCTGGTTCGTTTCCAAGGTGACTAACGTGGCAGAGGCACCCATTTTCTAATGAAGAGCAATGGACATTGCTGCTGCTGTGATAGAGATGTATGGAAACATCTGAGGCTCTTCATTGGACACGACGACAACAAAAGAAAATTGACATGGACCCAGAACAGCAGCTTTACACACCCAAGATAAAGAACATTGCTACTACTGTGATAGAGATGTATGGAAACATCTGAGGCTCTTCATTGGACACGACGACAACAAAAGAAAATTGACATGGACCCAGAACAGCAGCTTTACACACCCAAGATAAAGAACATTGCTACTACTGTGATAGAGATGTATGGAAACATCTGAGGCTCTTCATTGGACACGACGACAACAAAAGAAAATTGACATGGACCCAGAACAGCAGCTTTACACACCCAAGATAAAGAACATTGCTACTACTGTGATAGAGATGTATGGAAACATCTGAGGCTCTTCATTGGACACGACGACAACAAAAGAAAATTGACATGGACCCAGAACAGCAGCTTTACACACCCAAGATAAAGAACATTGCTACTACTGTGATAGAGATGTATGGAAACATCTGAGGCTCTTCATTGGACACGACGACAACAAAAGAAAATTGACATGGACCCAGAACAGCAGCTTTACACACCCAAGATAGAGAACATTGCTGTGATAGAGATGTATGGAGACATCTGAGGCTCTTCATTGGACACGACAACAACAAAAGAAAATTGACACGGACCCAGAACAGCAGCTTTACACACCCAAGATAGAGAACATTGCTACTACTGTGATAGAGATGTATGGAGACATCTGAGGCTCTTCATTGAACACGACGACAACAACAACAACTAATTAGAAAAAAAAACGACAATTTCAGCTATGAAAACTGTCATTTATAGAGAGATGTCTTCTAGCGGGTGTATCCCCGCTCATAGAAGTTGTTCCACTGTATATCCACAAACTTATCAGAACTGCACAAAATGTAAAAGACATCAGAACTAAGGTAGAGGATGAATTCCATTACCAAATTAAATTCTAATTGTGGAAATTCTAGAAAGTTCTGACAACTCCCCCGGGATTCGGGTTATCTCTCTCGAACACTTTCTTTCTCTTCTTCTTTTGATAATTAGGGGCTTAACTAGTAAAACTATTACTAGCTGCTCTCTAACTATTAGATTATTCTATCCTGACAGCTTGTCTTGGAAGATAGGATCTATCTCGAGTCCTTTCAAGAGATAATCTCTTCCAGAATTGATTAAAGAATTGATTTAGGCAGACAGCGAGTAATTTATTTTGTCCGTTTCACTTCCCCCCCAACATATTTCAGATTATTCAATCTCTCTCTATCTCAACTCTAGATGTATAACTTGGATTCTTGAAGTCACGTACAAAACTATACAATAGCGACGACAATATATATATGTTATATATTAAAAAAATATTTCATTTGAAAATATATTTCATGCATTCAAATATTCTGTTTAAATCTACCACCAGATGTCGGGACTTTCCCCATATAAAACCGATTGTTGTTGTTTCACGTTGGCCGGCTCAAAACTTTTGTACATTATGTAAATATTATTTTGTTTTTCCTTGTTCTACTCGCCTTAAGCCAGGCAGTACTTTATCAAATTGTTTTTATATATTCCATAAGCTCAATTAAAGCAATTTCTGATCAAAATTATTTTATTTTTTTATATTTTCAAGATTTTAACCACGACTGCATTACCATAGCATAATCCTCAAGATAACCAAAATCAAGCATAAATCTCTCTTTTTTAATAACATTTTTATTATAACATATATATATATAAATAAATAAAGAAAGCATATCCTGACCAGGAGCACATGTGCTTTACATAATTTATCCAAAATACCTTTTATAAGAGGTCAGCTTCAGTATCAGTATAAAAGAAAAACAGCCTAATATTGAATATTACAGCGATATGGTAGATTAAACTGGCGAAACCGCTGGAAGGAAGTGTTCACCACTGATGACCCAAGACCTCCCATTGATTTACAATTGCAGTAGGGGCAATAGAAAATTTTTGTAGTTAAAAAAAGAATCATATGCCTTCTCAAATGGTTTCTTCATTTTTAATATAAACACCTGACCCATTTATTATTTTCCAAGTTTTTTCATATATATATATATGTTATATACAATTTTTACATTTTATTTTAAATTATATTGTTGTAGAACAGTCGACCTCCAGATAGCACCACTTTACACAATATACATTTATTGTTGTTGTTTTTTTTTCTTTTGGCCGACATAAAACTTATTGTAAATATGTAAATACGTGTAGGATATGTAAAATATGCATAATTAATTTTTGTCTGACTTGGCCTTGTACTTATTGTTTGTGGAAGAGCATTTCTCAATGCAAATATTTATATGTAATTCTACTGTCCTAATAACTTATGTCCATAGTTTGCTTGATTACAATAACAAAGATTCCACCCTTCAGTGTAGCATATATAAGGAGAATCATTCAATACAGTATTAGAGCTCTAAGAAGCGGTCTGGTGGACTATTTTGGCGAAACTGCTGGGAGGGTTCACTACTGATGAGCCAAGCCCCCCCACTATTTTTTTTTATCGCAATAAAGACAGTTGAAAGTTTGTTTTACTTGGGAAAGAAATATTCGTGTTTAATAGTTTTATTTCTTGGTGGTGGTATCTTTGTCCATCTTTTCCTGCTCAGAAGTCTTCCTCTACGTGGCGGGCGGGAGAAGTAGCACAAGTAAAGGACTGCCCTGTAGTACGGTGTAGTGAACCACTACGGTAACTGTGAACAGGGAACTCTGAAATGTGGCTGACTAACGGAGCAATGGCACCTCTCTTTCCGTGGAGTTTTATTTCTCAAATATAAGTAATATATAGCCAAACACAAATACAGTAGTAAAGTAAGCTGATAGATTAAACTAGTAAAATCGCTTGAAGGGTTCTCAATTGATGAGTCAAGCCCTCCTAATATTTATCTTTTATTACTTATAGTATTATCACATAAAAATTTCAATGTCACACATAATCTACAAGATTGTAAAGACTCTTATTTCTAATTGTCCTTTATTTTGGCGGAATTCACACTTTTTTTGTCTATAATTAAAAAGCTAACTTAAAAATCGACATTAATTGAAAGAGAGTCCCTCTTAATATTTTTTTAGGCTTAAAAAAACTAATTTTCATTTAATTACTCAATTAACATAATGTTCCAATCCCAATTAATTAAAAAAAAAATTGTTTTAGTACATTTTTAGAAGCGTAATTTTTTTCTCCTAACCATTATTAATTGCCAAATTTAATTAAACAATTATGTCTTTTTGTGTTGTTTATATGTGTCAATAGTTTTATTATTTTTTGTTATTTTTTAAAATAATATTAGGTGTGAAAAGAATTAATTATAGTCAGATATATGTTTTCTTTATTCCTTTCAGCAAGTGTTAAACAGAAATACATTCATTAAATGATATTTAAATCTGATTTTCTTTTCTAATCTGTTTTCGTTTGGCGGGATTTAAAATTTTCGTTTGGTAAGAATATTTTGCGCATGCGTAGAAAATCCTTGTATGATGCTAATTATCTTAATATGGTTTTCGTGTATAAGTCATCTTCTAGCTTTGATTATAACCAGTAGGAGAGCGTTTTTATTCGAAATTTTCCGTGTTTTTCACAATAATAAGGATACTTTTTGTAATATACAATATGTATATAAGTTAGCAATCTTAACACCCTCCCAAAATCCTATCCCACAGCCTCAAAGTGGAGGGAGGGTGTAAACAGGTAGCACAGGACGTCGGGAGTTTAACTCCTGGTAGGGCCCACCCTGTACCCGGCTGATGTATCAATTGTCTGTGTTCGGTGTTTATATTTTTGATAATTAAGAATGATATTTGTATAAATTGTTTATTAAACTTTATAATTATCTTTTTACATCACCACGTTGTTTACATTCTACATCTTGTTGTTTATAATAATGATATATATTTATTCACAGATTAATAGGATATATATATTTAGTCCCAAACAGTCTGTTCTCCATAATCTATTTATCAGGAGACCAAAAGAAGTCACACTGAGTGGTACTTCCTTCCAAGTCTTCAGACCAACAGCACCCCTTTTCCTTCTCCATGATGTCTACAACAGCATCTTAACGGCGTTTTATATATTTTTTATGTACTCCTGTAGGACAGAGAGAAGCCTGAAATCTCGAGATTACATTTAATAAAGATAAAGAAACACATTTCCAGAAACCTGTAGCATTTGTTGGATTAATATCCAGGAGATTTAAATCTATTGATATTGAAATAACACATCTATGTTCATATTAATTATATCTATAAAACCATTAACAACATAGATACAGAGTGATCCAAAAATCTTTCAAAATTTAAAAATAAAAAATTCCATAAATATTTACACTAGAGAAATGCGGTAAACACCATTATGCTCAGGATGCAATGGGAATTTTTATGTATGTAGTTAGTGAATCTCTCTAGTCTAAAAGGTATCTACGCAAGAAGCGATTATTTAATCTACTAGATGGGTTGACGTGGTAGTTAGTGATTCATCTATTCACAATAGTGATCGTTTAGTCTATTAGAGGGAGTGTATGAGTAGGCATTTAGTGATCCTTCAGTCTACTACCAGTGACTAGACAGTTAGTGATCTTTTAGTCTACTACCAGTGACTAGACAGTTAGTGATCTTTTAGTACACTACCAGTGACTAGACAGTTAGTGATCTTTTAGTACACTACCAGTGACTAGACAGTTAGTGATCTTTTAGTACACTACCAGTGACTAGACAGTTAGTGATCTTTTAGTCTACTACCAGTGACTAGACAGTTAGTGATCTTTTAGTACACTACCAGTGACTAGACAGTTAGTGATCTTTTAGTACACTACCAGTGACTAGACAGTTAGTGATCTTTTAGTACACTACCAGTGACTAGACAGTGATATTTAAGTCTACTACCAGTGGCTAGACAGTTAGTGATCTTTTAGTACACTACCAGTGACTAGACAGTGATCTTTTAGTCTACTACCAGTGACTAGACAGTTAGTGATCTTTTAGTCTACTACCAGTGACTAGACAGTTAGTGATCTTTTAGTACACTACCAGTGACTAGACAGTGATATTTAAGTCTACTACCAGTGTGGCTAGACAGTTAGTGATCTTTTAGTACACTACCAGTGACTAGACAGTGATATTTTAGTCTAATACCAGTGACTAGACAGTGATCTTTTAGTCTACTACCAGTGACTAGACAGTTAGTGATCTTTTAGTCTACTACCAGTGACTAGACAGTTAGTGATCTTTTAGTCTACTACCAGTGACTAGACAGTTAGTGATCTTTTAGTACACTACCAGTGACTAGACAGTTAGTGATCTTTTAGTACACTACCAGTGACTAAGCAGTTAGTGATCTTTTAGTACACTACCAGTGACTAGACAGTTAGTGATCTTTTAGTACACTACCAGTGACTAAGCAGTTAGTGATCTTTTAGTACACTACGAGTGACTAGACAGTTAGTGATCTTTTAGTACACTACCAGTGACTAGACAGTTAGTGATATTTTAGTCTACTACCAGTGACTAGACAGTTAGTGATCTTTTAGTCTACTACCAGTGACTAGACAGTTAGTGATCTTTTAGTACACTACCAGTGACTAGACAGTTAGTGATCTTTTAGTACACTACCAGTGACTAGACAGTTAGTGATCTTTTAGTACACTACCAGTGACTAGACAGTTAGTGATCTTTTAGTACACTACCAGTGACTAGACAGTTAGTGATCTTTTAGTAAACTACCAGTGACTAGACAGTTAGTGATCTTTTAGTACATTACCAGTGACTAGACAGTTAGTGATCCTTTAGTACACTACCAGTGACTAGACAGTTAGTGATCTTTTAGTCTACTACCAGTGACTAGACAGTTAGTGATCTTTTAGTCTACTACCAGTGACTAGACAGTTAGTGATCTTTTAGTCTACTACCAGTGACTAGACAGTTAGTGATCTTTTAGTACAATGCCAGAGGGAGTGAACTAGGCAGTTAGTGATAGCTAAGCCTACTGTCAGAGAGAGCGTGTTGACACTCACCTGCTTCCACTCCCGTTCTTCCTTGCAAGGGTCCGAGGCGTCTGCAGGCGGAGGAGGTCTGAGGATGGATGGAAACTGGACAAACAGTTTTGTATAAGTACTGGTGAGAAATATTGAGATAACGGTCTGATATAGTGATCTTCATTCTGTCATCTTTGATCAAAGTAATATACAATCAATATAGAAATCAAAGTTTATGTTCTCCCATATTTGGTGCCGGTATCAAGTAATGTTTGGCTCTGCAGTCTCTGACTGTTTGTGAAGCATCTGATCTCGCAGCGAATTTCGTCGTTCTTTGAGCGAATCCTATTGAAATCTAAGGGCACAATACCTATATTGCGAGAATTATGAAAAAAAAAATTATAGATGAATTCGAGAATACACTAATGGACAAAACTCAAGGAACTCGAAACTCTTTGATGTAGCCTGTTGTCTATTTTTTCTTGAAAGAGACAGAGGCATTTTTGTTCACACTTGGTTATCTCGTGTGTCTTCAATAAAGGTCACTGTAATATTTTTCAGAGTTATTGTCTGAATCCCGATATGCATGCTAAAAGGTACAACTTCCTTAAGTTTTGTCCATGAGTGTATTGTCTGAATCCCGATATACATGCTAAAAGGTACAACTTCCTTAAGTTTTGTGCATGAGTGTATTGTCTGAATCCCGATATAGAGGTTAAAAGGAACAACTTCCTTAAGTTTTGTCCATGAGTGTATTGTATGAATCCCGATAAACATGCTAAAAGGTACAACTTCCTTAAGTTTTGTCCATGAGTGTATTGTCTGAATCCCGATATATTGGGAGTACAAATAAGTTTTGAGGGATTTGCAAAAGAAGCCACAACAAATATTATGCATCGGACCTTGTAAGGTTTCATGTTAAGGCTTCATCATTTCCCCAAAAAATTCAGAAGAGGTCTTTTCACTCAAGTGTAAGGAACTTTTTTTTTTGGTGCTCTAACCATGTCAACCTTTTTGCCAACAAAACACAATTTGCGGGAAGCGCTGCTTTTTTGTTTTAATTTGAAGAAAAGTGCAACTGATGGACATCGATTGCTGTGTGAGGCATATGGTAAACATGCTCTATCAATAAAATCATGTGAGTACTGGTTTCGGCGTTTCAAAAGTGGCGATTTTGACACCAGAGACAAAGAACGCGGAGGGAGGCCAATAAAGTTCGAAGACGCTGAGTTGGAGGCTTTATTGGACGAAGATTCAAGCCAAACTCAAGAGGAGCTCGCTGAAACCTTGGGAGTGACTCAACAAGCGATTTTGAACCGTCTCAAGGTCATGGGTATGGTGCAAAAACAAGGAAATTGGGTTCCATATGAACTCAAGCCAGGAAACATCGAGCGCCATATTTGCACGTGCGAACTACTGCTCAAAAGACAAAATCGGAAGGGTTTTTTGCATCGAATCGTGACGGGGGACGAAAAGTGGATTCACTACGACAACCTAAAGCGCAGAAAATCGTGGGTTAAGCCCGGTCATGCATCAACTTCAACGGCTAAACCGAATATTCATTGCAAGAAGATAATGCTGTGCATCTGGTGGGATAAGCTCGGAGTGATCTAATATGAGCTACTTCAGCCTAACGAAACCATCACTGGAGAACGTTACCAACAACAATTGATGCGATTAAGCCGTGCATTGAAGATAAAACGCCCACTATATGCCAAAAGACATGACAAGGTGATCTATCAGCACGACAACGCTCGGCCACACGTTGCAAAAGTTGTCAAGGAGACTTTGGAGGCGCTTCAATGGGATGTCCTACCCCACCCGCTGTATTCCCCAGACATTGCTCCTTCAGACTACCACATGTTCCGTTCGATGACACATGGCCTGGCCGAGCAGCACTTCACTTCTTACGAAGAGGCGAAAAATATGGTCAATGTTTGGATCGCCTCAAAAGACGAGGAATTTTTTCGACACAGAATCCGTATGCTGCCTGAAAGATGGGAAAAAGTCGTAGCTAAAGATGGACAATACTTTGAATGAAATATATTGTACTGATTTCTCTGAATAAAGCTTCGAATTTATAAAAAAATCCCTCAAAACTTATTTGTACTCCTAATACATGCTAAAAGGTACAAATTCCTTAAGTTTTGTGCATGAGTGTATTGTCTGAATCTCGATATACATGCTAAAAGGTACAACTTCCTTAAGTTTGGTCCATGAGTGTATTGTCTGAATCCCGATATAGAGGTTCAAAGGAACAACTTCCTTAAGTTTTGTCCATGAGTGTATTGTATGAATCCCGATATACATGCTAAAAGGTACAACTTCCTTAAGTTTTGTCCATGAGTGTATTGTCTGAATCCCGATATATATGCTAAAAGGTACAACTTCCTTAAGTTTCGTCCATGAGTGTATTGTCTGAATCCCGATATACATGCTAAAAAGTACAACTTCCTTAAGTTTTGTCCATGAGTGTATTGTCTGAATCCCGATATATATGCTAAAAGGTACAACTTCCTTAAGTTTCGTCCATGAGTGTATTGTCTGAATCCCGATATAGTGGTTAAAAGGAACAACTTCCTTAAGTATTATCCATGAGTGTATTGTCTGAATCCCGATATATATGCTAAAAGGTACAACTTCCTTAAGTTTCGTCCATTAGTGTATTGTCTGAATCCCGATATAGTGGTTAAAAGGAACAACTTCCTTAAGTATTATCCACGAGTGTATACGTTAGCTATCACACAATCTCTCGGATCAAGATTATCTTATATTAACAAACCTTTCGATGTCAGAGACGTACTAAACACGTGCCGCTACCATAACTGCCGGCATTCTTTTATATAACACACAGTTTATTCAACAAAAAATATAAGAATGTATGTACAAAACCACGTCACAGACATCTACAACTAGGTAACAACGTTTATATACCATGATACCACCATGTATTATTGATGTACAATATTTATTGACACAGAAGAATAAATCTTATATCTCGTGGTTACAACGCTGACGTGTTCTCTGCTCCTGAGGAAATGTTTACAATCACATATGTTATCGGCAGCGAAAGGTTTTGATTATGATATTCAGTCAATATGCATCTATAAAAATAAAGGTCAAATTCCACGTCAAAAACTAGACGCCATATATTGACTGTCGCTGCAAACTAGTGGCCTCAGGTCGGTGACAAAGCCACAACACCAGCTTCGACAAACTGAGAAGCGTCCACCTAGAGACCATGGTTTCATGGCTCTCGTCAGTCTAGAGCGGACTTTATTCCATGAGATCCACAAGGGATCTAATGGAATCTTCACAATCCACCAAAAATATATTTAGCTATCAAAGTGGCTAGACCAAATCTATGACCTGAGATGGATAATATTGTGGGAAGATATTGAACCTATAAAAATAAAGGTCACATATATAGTATTGATGCATACGGGGGTTACAACAACGCATATTTCAATCATACAACAATACATTAAAATAAAATATTGTTGTACATACCACAACATACTACGTATTCCATACATGCAGATAGAAAGTTCGGCCAGGGATTATATAAACAATATTGTCCTTGCATCCCGAGATTGCATCCCATTCCATACATGCAGATAGAAAGTTCGGCCAGGGATGATATAGACAATATTGTCCTTGCATCCCGATATTGCATCCCATTCCATACATGCAGATAGAAAGTTCGGCCAGGGATGATATAGACAATATTGTCCTTGCATCCCGAGATTGCATTCCATTCCATACATGCAGATAGAAAGTTCGGCCAGGGATGATATAGACAATATTGTCCTTGCATCCCGAGATTGCATCCCATTCCATACATGCAGATAGAAAGTTCGGCTAGGGATGATATAGACAATATTGTCCTTGCATCCCGAGATTGCATCCCATTCCATACATGCAGATAGAAAGTTCGGCCAGGGATGATATAGACAATATTGTCCTTGCATCCCGAGATAGCATCCCATTCCATACATGCAGATAGAAAGTTCGGCCAGGGATGATATAGACACTATTGTCCTTGCATCCCGAGATTTCATCCCATTCCATACATGCAGTGTGTACATTGAAGCAGTAAGACAGATACCTGGTGTCTATTGAGAGCGGAGATGGTGGCAAGGTCAGTCTCAGAGGCCACTCCACCGTGAACAACGAAGATCTTCTGGTCGATGAGAGTGGCCAGGGGCAGCCAGCTGTAGATTTCTTCCGTGGCCTGGGCCACCTTGGTAGCGTGTCTCTGTCAGTCCTCTACTGTCAACATCTCTCGTCCTCTTGACAGGTTGGTTTGGGAGATTACATAAACATCACTCTGACAAGATTTACAACACGAGAACTAATAGAAATTAGAAAATGAAATAGTACCAAAGTGAAATTGTACTGGATCAGGTGGGATAAATTGAGAAAAAAAGGCATCTCCTGAGCTTACAACTAAAAAAGTTTCTGATGGCTTATGTCATCTATCCGAATAAAAACTATTCGTTGACTTTTAATTATTACAGTATTTGACCAAAATACTAATTCTTGATTAATCAAGGAAAGCTAACCACGTACCCGTTCGGACTATTGGCCCTCATCAGCGTGGTGCTAGCTGTACCTCAATGACCAAAAAACCGGTTATTCAGGCATCTTGAAAACATATAAAACAGGTAGTTAAGGCTATAAGTTCGTGAAAACGCCGAACAATGTGAAAAAAAAATTCAGGATGCCTGAATGACCAGTTTTTTTAAAAGGTTTTTTTATGAGGTACAGTTTGAACCACACTGATGAGGGCCAACAGACCGAAACGAGTACGTGGTTAGATTTTCTTGATTAATCAAGAATGGGTATTTGGCCAATTCTGGAATAATTAAAAAAATCAGAGATTAGTTGATATTTATTACGACAGATGGCGCAAGCCATAAGCAACTTTTAGTTACACGATCACGACCAGCATTTTTCTTAATTTAATTTACCTGATCCCAGTACATTCTCACTTTTGTGATATTTTTTAACATTATAAGAATTTGTTCTCTTATTTTAATAAAACTGGGCGAGTTTCAAGCCAAAAAAGGGGTTTCCTTCAAGAGCTTATCACGATATAATAAAAAAAGAATAAAAACCAAGTAGCATAACTTAGATGTAAACAGGACAGTATGTATTCCTATTGTTGCATATACACAATGAAGACCAACCAGTTTCCTTTAAATAGTGAGAGTTAGAGGAAAGAATTATCTTTTTCTGACAGATTTAGCGAAAGCTACAAGTACCATCTTGGTCTTGAGGTGGGTAACACCAGCTATCACATCGACCTGCCCTCTCTGTGGGAAATAACTCTTGTAGTCCATCGGTGGCGGAGTCTTTCCCGCGGTGAGCGCCAACAATGAAGACAAAAATTGAAGAGATGAAGCCCTTCGGCTAACTAATATTAATTTCAGTTATTAGTTCAGCTAACGTTTTAGTTAGTTAAAGAAGGGCTTGCCCGAAAGCTTTTCCTTCAATCAAATAAATAAAAAAGAGTTGCTGGGTGTATTATGATTTTTGTTTTGTAATTTGTCAAAAATATTTATATGAAAAATAGACACTTCGGCCAGTTAGAGTTTTTTATTTTGTTGAAAAGTTGAGAAAAATAAAAAAACTCCAAGTGGCCGAAGTGTCTGTTTTTCATATAAATATGAATGCCGGCCAGGTAAGTCTCTATCTTTACGATTGTCAAAAATAGTTTAAATTTATTATATTTTGATTTATGTATCATAAGAGAGTTTTACATATTTATAAAAGGATCCGTCCTTTCTACTCCATTCTGTATTACCAACCTATGTAAAAAAAGAGACAGTGTAATTAAACACTTACCTCGTATTTGGTCATAATTTCTTTGACAAAGCCGTACCTGCCAACACAATCCACATTATACGCACTGAATCAACTAGTAAAAGTTCAGGATAAACTGTAAAAAAAGTTAACATAAGGCAATAACACATATCTATATACAACAAATGTAAACATTAAGACGCGAATGTTTCATTTTACATATCAATCAAATTTTTATATTTTTTTCATCGCAGTAAGGACAGTAGAAGTTTGATGAGTGAAAGAAACATTCGTGTCTTAATGTCTTCATTTGCTGTAAAAAAGTGCTGAAAAAAAATTTTCCAATTATGGAAAATCCATTGATGTCTGGTAAAAAAAAAACCAACTACCTGTAATTACAATGAGACTTATGGACTTCTATGAAATGGAAAACTAAACATTTTTGTAAGATATTTAAACTATTTTAGACGTGTAGGAATATTTATAAAATTGAACAAAATGATCTACTTACTACAATGATAAATTAATGGGAGGGTTTGGCTCATCGGTGGTGAACCCTCCAAGCTGTTTCGCCAATTTAATCTACCAGATCGCCTTTTAGAGGTTTATCAGTATACTTCTCTAAAAGGAAGGAAGATTTCAGTAAACCAACAAACCAACTTTTTTAGAGAAAATTATAGAATCGTAGAGAGAAACGCTGTTTATTCTCAGCTAACACAGAACTTAATTCCTCTATTTTACAATTCACATTGCCTTCGATTCAATATATTGTTTCCTTGGAAATACCGCGGGGGGAAATTGTTTGTGGGGGCGACCTTGTTGATGTATTTGTCAGGAACTGGGATTTACATTCATGGACAAAACTTAAGAAAGTGGAAAGTCTTTAATATCGCCAGAAATCTGTTATTTTTAAGAAGACAGAGGAAACTTTGTTCACACTTCGTTATCACGTATGTCTTTAATAAAGGTCACTGTAATATCTCTCGAGTTATTGTCTGAATCCCGATATACATGCTAAAAGGTACAACTTCCTTAAGTTTTGTCCATGAGTGTATTGTCTGAATCCCGATATACATGCTAAAAGGTACAACTTCCTTAAGTTTTGTCCATGAGTGTATTGTCTGAATCCCGATATACATGCTAAAAGGTACAACTTCCTTAAGTGTTGTCCATGAGTGTATTGTCTGAATCCCGTTATACATGCTAAAAGGTACAACTTCCTCAAGTTTTGTCCATGAGTGTATTGTCTGAATCCCGATATACATGCTAAAAGGTACAACTTTCTTAAGTTTTGTCCATGAGTGTATTGTCTGAATCCCGATATACATGCTAAAAGGTACAACTTCCTTAAGTTTTGTCCATGAGTGTATTGTCTGAATCCCGATATACATGGTGAAAGGTACAACTTCCTTAAGTTTTGTCCATGAGTGTATTGTCTGAATCCCGATATACATGCTAAAAGGTACAACTTCCTTAAGTAATGTCCATGAGTGTATTGTCTGAATCCCGATATACATGCAAAAAGGTACAACTTCCTTAAGTTTTGTCCATGAGTGTATTATCTGAATCCCGATATATATGCTAAAAGGTACAACTTCCTTAAGTAATGTCCATGAGTGTATTATCTGAATCCCGATATATATGCTAAAAGGTACAACTTCCTTAAGTTTTGTCCATGAGTGTATTATCTGAATCCAGATATACATGCTTAAAGGTACAACTTCCTTATGTTTTGTCTATGAGTGTATTGTCTGAATCCCGATATACATGCTAAAAGGTACAACTTCCTTAAGTTTTGTCAATGCGTGTATTTCATGTTTATCTGTAGGTGTAGACGTGTTGACACTTCACACAATTAAAGCGTTAATTATTCTGAAATTTACCACCATGAATAAACTGAAGCGCCAGTAATTTTATGAAAGTTCTATAATCACTTCGGTTGTGTGACACTCCGTTTAAACCAGCGGACAAGATAAACTGCCACATTACCATCTAACCTGATAACCAGACCTGTTCCCATTTAAGCAGACCTTAATTAACACACAGCCAAATCCAATTAGCCTCTAATGAAGTTTTTTTTATCTTTCGTCCGCAATCAGCAGGTGCCATTTTGTAGACTCCAGGGACAATGGGGGCGATTGTAGGCTTGTAGATAATTCCTGTAGTCGTCTTCTTTCTTATCTCCACTCTATCATATTAGGGTATAAAGCTTGTAGAGCTTGTTGATGGTGTCTGCTGGGAATGAGTAGAACTCATCAATGGATATGTTAATGCAGCCAACAATGATGCATTCTTCTTTCTTATCTCCACTCAATCATATTATGGTATAAAGCTTGTAGATCTTGTTGATGGTGTCTGCTGGGAATGAGTAGAGCTCATCAATGGATATGTTAATGCAGTCAACAATAATGTATTCTTCTTTCTTATCTCCACTCAATCATATTAGGGGTATAAAGCTTGTAGATCTTGTTGATGATGTCTGCTGGGAATGAGTAGAGATCATCAATGGATAAGCCAATGCAGTCAACAATGATGTATTCTTCTTTCTTATCTCCACTCAATCATATTAGGGTATAAAGTTTGTAGAGAGTGTTGATGGTGTCTGCTGGGAATGAGTAGAACTCATCAATGGATATGTTAATGCAGTCAACAATGATGTATTCTTCTTTCTTATCTCCACTCTATCATATTAGGATATAAAGCTTGTAGAGCTTGTTGATGGTGTCTGCTGGGAATGAGTAGAACTCATCAATGGATATGTTAATGCAGTCAACAATGATGTATTCTTCTTTCTTATCTCCACTCTATCATATTAGCGTATAAAGCTTGTAGAGCTTGTTGATGGTATCTGCTGGGAATGAGTAGAACTCATCAATGGATATGTTAATGCAGTCAACAATGATGTATTCTTCTTTCTTATCTCCATTCTATCATATTAGGGTATAAAGCTTGTAGAGCTTGTTGATGGTATCTGCTGGGAATGAGTAGAACTCATCAATGGATATGTTAATGCAGTCAACAATGATGTATTCTTCTTTCTTATCTCCACTCAATCATATTAGGGTATAAAGCTTGTAGATCTTGTTGATGGTGTCTGCTGGCGATGAGGAGAGATCATCAATGGATATGTTAATGCAGTCAACAATGATGTATTCTTCTTTCTTATCTCCACTCAATCATATTAGGGTATAAAGCTTGTAGATCTTGTTGATGGTGTCTGCTGGCGATGAGGAGAGATCATCAATGGATATGTTAATGCAGTCAACAATAATGTATTCTTCTTTCTTATCTCCACTCAATCATATTAGGGTATAAAGCTTGTAGAGATTGTTTATCGTGTCTGCTGGGGATGAGTAGATCTCATCACTGGATATGTTAATGCAGTCAACAATGATGTATTCTTCTTTCTTATCTCCACTCAATCATATTAGGGTATAAAGCTTTTAGAGATTGTTGATGATGTCTGCTGGGGATGAGTAGAGCTCATCAATGGATATGTTAATGCAGTCAACAATGATGTATTCTTCTTTCTTATCTCCACTCTATCATATTAGGGTATAAAGCTTGCTGAGTTTTTGATGATGTCTGCTGGGGATGAGTAGAACTCATCAATGCAGTCAACTTAATGCAGTCAACAATGATGTATTCTTCTTTCTTATCTCAGCTCAATCATATTAGGGTATAAAGCTTGTAGAGCTTGTTGATGATGTCTGCTGGGGATGAGTAGAGCTCATCAATGGATATGTTAATGCAGTCAACAATGATGTATTCTTCTTTCTTATCTCCACTCAATCATATCTATATACTCGTATATATAAAATTGTCTGTCTGTCTGTACTCTATAGAATCAAAAACCATACATCCAATCGCCGTGAAATTTTGGGATATTATTAGGTATATCCCCGGGAAGGTTTTCGAAAAATAATTTATTGAATATCTTGAATATCCTTAGAGTTATTTGCAGATTTGTAGATTTAACTCGCAAGCAGCGCCCCCTAGCGGGGGATAACAAGTTTTTTTTTATCTATAAGTTTTATTATCACTAAGTTTATTATCTTAAAGATCATTTATCGAAGGTTAGATTTTCTACCTATTAATTACGCACAAGTCAAAGTTAGTTTTATCATTTATCTACAATATATATATTGGGAGAATAGATAAAATGATGATTTTGTAATGTAGAAAATTAGGAAAGACAAAATTCAGGATGACACGGCAATTTATTTGAGACAAGAATAATGACACAATTCCAAGGCATGATACTATTCCTTTAACTTCCAATTACCGAGGGAACCAATTAATATTGATTTTATTCAACTTATCGAGTATTTTTCAAGGGACCGGGAAAAAATGTTCACTTTATCGAGAGATTCAAATTTACGAGTTTCAAATTATAAAAAAAAAATATATATATATTTTTATAAGTTTATAGAGAATTGTTTTAACAAATGTTCGTTAGACAAACCTTTACTCGGGTAAAAACCGGGCGAAGCCGGGTACATCCGCTAGTTAGGGTATAAAGCTTGTAGATTTTGTTGATGATGCCTGCTGGGGATGAGTAGAGCTCATCAATGGATATGTTAATGCAGTCAACAATGATGTATTCTTCTTTCTTATCTCCACTCAATCATATTAGGGTATAAAGCTTGTATAGATTGTTGATGATGCCTGCGGGGATGAGTAGAGCTCATCAATGGATAAGTTAATGCAGTCAACAATGATGTATTCTTCTTTCTTATCTCCACTCAATCATATCAGTGTATCAAATCTGTAGAGATTGAGGTTTTTGATGGTGATGTCTGTGGCTGGGGAAGAGTAGAGCTCAGCAATGGATGAGCCAATACAGTCAATAATGTGGGCTTTAGGTTGGGAATATCAACTTCACCCACTCCAGTAGCTACGTCAGTATGCGTCCCTATAGATTAGTGTTACTCATCCGATATCTATTTACTTACAGTACATCCATAAATTTTATATTTTTAAACATTTATCTTTCTTACAACATATACTCATGGACAGAACTTAAAGAAGTTTTATCTTTTGGTGTCACCGGTCATCTGTTTTTTTTTCTTTCAAGTAGACAGAGTTAATTTTAGTAAATTAAATTTAATTGCCATCTATATCGTTAAAATTTTACACATATAAATTTACTGGCAATGCGTTTCTTTTAAATATCATCAAATATTATTATAGAGATAAGTATTATCATAGTACTGTAGAGATAATATTTGATGATATTTAAAAGAAGCGCATTGCCAGTAAATTTATATGTGTAAAAGAGTTAATTTTGTTCACACTTAGTTATCGCATATAGCATTTATATCGGGATTCAGATAATAACTCTGAAAGATATTACAGTGAACTTTATTGAAGACACACAAGATAACCAAGTATGAACAAAATTGTTTCTGTCTCCTTCAAACAAACAGACGACCCGGCGACATAAAAGACTTTCCACTACCTCAAGTTTTGTTCATGAGTATACCTTGCACATTTACCAAAGAAAACAGCGATGGGGTATTTAGGAAACATATGGAAATAGCTCATTGCAGAAGTGCACATACATAGAATTACAAGTATAGACCAACGCTCAAATATCATTTTATATTAAAGCTATTATAAAATCACACATAACCTATATAAATTTTAATGCCATAGATTTTACATTTTTTTGATAATCATGTTTCTTTTTATCTATATCCTAAAAAGTTACCTGAATTGTCTATTTTCAGAAGACTGAACATATGGCCGCCCAGAGATGTGAACTTTTTAACCAACTTTCCTCTCCTTATACTTCCACACTAGCAATCTTTATTTACATATTTCTATAAGATGTATTTCTACATATGATATTATATGACAAGTATATATATGTATTTATGCCTATTCATACCAAATGCTTTTTATAAGGTTGTCCAAAAAATTCGTAAAGACTTTCAAAAAATTGAAATACCAATATTTTTTGCCGTTATGTATAATATCTTTGTATTATGCATAAAGTAATTGTATTATGTATTATTATGTATTCCCCGTAATAATATTATTCGCCAAGTAATAATAAATACAATGTTTAAAAAAATACGAACTTTTGGGACAACCTTATATATTTTTTAACCATCAAAACGTACCAAAACCTACTCCAGAGATTTAAATATCTCAGCTGACTTTATTATTATTATATATGAAAGGAATTGAAATTTAAAAATGAATGTTAGCGCATGCGCAGACAAAATATCGTCTGCCCAATAAATCCACACCAATAGAAACTTTTCATTTCAAATTAACTACATAAGAAGCACACACAGGTTAGAGAAAATATATATACATATTATATATTTACACCATAATATTATGATGCACTAGCGCGCCATATGTTATGGCGAAACCGCTGGGAGGGTTCACCACTGATGAGCCAGGCCCTCCCATTAATTTTTCCAATGCAGTAAGGACAGTAGAAATTGTTTAATTTCAAAAAGAATCTTACGCGCCTAAAATAGTTGGGATTTTTCACACCAAATATCTTTTAAAAAGTTAAGCTCCTCCCCTTTCTTTCGTAGCCAATGAAATGGATTTGATGAGTACAAATTCTGACAGAAGACGTTCTTTGTAGAAAAAAAATCGTCTTTTCTTTTTAAAAAAAGCAAACCTCCAATGTATTAATAAATATTCCTCAACGTCCAAACCTCCTTCACAAAGCTTTTAAAAAATAGTATTAGGAAATAGAAGTAAACAAAAACTGACTCTCTGGTTGACAAAGCCGTTTAGACCTTTCAAAAAACACATTATAGAAACTACTTTAAATAAATTATTGGGAATTTTCGAAAGAGCTTTTAAAAATTAAAGTTAATAATTTATACATATTGTGTGTGTAAAAAAACCGTGCATATTTTGGTACACGAGGTGTGTTCAAAGAGTATCGCGAATTTTGAATTTTCGCGGGTTACGTATATTCGAATTTCGATCTTTTTGTGGCTTTATGTTGGTACTCATGTCTCTCACTTATGCCGACAAGCTCGGCCATTTTGAATGTTCACTTAATTGTTGACAGCTGCTTTGCTTGCAGGTGTTTTGGATTGTCTTCGATTTTTACCTATTAAAAAAATGGATCAAAGAACCTGTATCAAATTTTGTGTGAAAAACGAAATTAAGTGCGCGGATGCATTCCGAATGTTGACTGTGGAATACGGAGAAGCTACCTTGGACCGAAGCAACGTTTATCGGTGGTACAACATGTTCTCAGAAGGCCGAGAAGATGTGAACGAACGAAGAGCGTGCCGGACGCTCGAGCACTTCAACAACAGACGAAAAAATTAATGAAGTGGAGAAAATGATATTAGCCAATCGTCGAATCACCGTTAGAGAAGTTGCTGAGGACCTAAACATATCGATTGGCTCGTGCCATTCGATTTTTATCAATGATTTGGGCATGAGACGGGTCGCCGCGAAATTCGTACCAAAATTGCTCAATTGCGACCAAAAACAGCATCGCATGAACATTGCTAATGAGATGTTGGACTCTGTCCGCGACGACCCAAATTTGCTCCAGAGGGTCATAACTGGTGACGAAGCGTGGGTTTATGGTTATGACGTGGAAACCAAAGCTCAATTATCTCAATGGAAGCTGCCGCACGAACCAAGACCGAAAAAAGCGCGCCAAGTTCGGTCGAATGTGAAAGTTTTGCTGACAGTTTTCTTCGATTGCAGGGGCGTGGTGCATCATGAGTTCTTGCCACAGGGTAGAACGGTCAATAAGGAATATTACCTGAAAGTTATGCGCAATTTGCGCGAAGCAATCCGCCAGAAACGCCCGGATTTGTGGAAGAACAAAAATTGGCTTTTGCACCACGATAACGCCCCTGCTCACACATCGTTGCTTGTGCGCGACTTTTTGGCCAAAAACAACACACTAATGATGCCGCAGCCACCGTATTCCCCAGATCTGCCCCATGTGACTTTTTCTTGTTCCCTAAACTGAAGAGGCCCATGAAAGGACGACGTTACGCTACACTTGACGAGATAAAGACGGCATCGAAGGAGGAGCTGAAAAAGATTTTTTAAAAATGATTTTTTGAAGTGCTTCGAAGATTGGAAAAACCGTTGGCACAAGTGTATAATATCTCATGGGGATTACTTTGAAGGGGACAAAATAGGTATTCATGAATAAATAAATAATTTTGAAAAAACACAAAAGTCGCGATACTTTTTGAACACACCTCGTAAATACCTTAATTAAAAAAGGGTTCCAAATATAATGAGACCTACTGGATTATACATATTCTCTTAATTAGCCTACTCAATAATGAGAGCATAGTAAATAAAAATGGTTTTGACAATCAACAGTAGACGACTGTTGAAAAACAAGGTGTTAAAAAATGCCTGCAGATAACAAAGTTTTAACAACAGTATCACTATAAAAGGAAGTTTCAAAAATGATATATAACAGCGGTATGGTAGATTAAACTGGCGAAACCGCTGGGAGGGTTCACCACTGATGAGCCAGGCCCTCCCATTAATTTTTCCATTGCAGTAAGGGCAGTAGAAATTGTTTATTTTCAAAAATAATCTTACGCCTTTAAAATAATTTCGAATTTTGATAACAAAGTAAAGGTTTGAATGGATCGTTTGTGGATTAAAAACTGCCCATTCACTAGGTATTTTCAGTTCTTGGTTCTAAAATGCCTTTATTAAAAATGTCTTAATTAAAAATGCCTTAATAAAAATGCCTTAATAAAAATGCCTTAATAAAAATGTCTTTAAAAAAAGGGGTTCCAAATATAATGAGACTTACAGGATTATATATATTCTCTTAATTGGCCTACTGAATAATGGCAATTTGTGTGGATACCAACAATAGTGTGAGTTACTCCGCTGTGGTGTATAGAGACCTCATTACCATATAACTCATTATCATAATGATAAATAAAATCCGGGGAGAGAGAGAGATAAACAAACCTCAAGGAATTATTCCCACTTTAATTATTCTAACTATAAATATAGGGAGAGATAGTATAAATATATGGCATAATATAATTGATATATATAATTATTATATATTGTGTGAGTGTCCCAGTATATATAGTATGTGTGTATTTAAATCTAATATATAATAGAGAGAAAATATAATTTAATTATATTTGACTATAGAGAAACAGAATTTTTGCAGGTTGGATTTATAATTAAGTTATAATTAATCTACCTCATATATATATAATATTTAAATAATAAAAAGATATTATTTCTGTTGTTTTTGATCATCTTGGTGATTATGCTATGGTGGTGCAGTCGTGGCTAAAATCTTGAAATAAAAATAATATTGAAGATCATAGATTTCTTTATTTGAGCTGAGTAATATATATGAATAACATAATTTGATAAAAGTAATGCCTGGCTTAAGGCGTAAGAATAAATAAAACAAAATATTATTTACATAATTACAAAGTTTTGGGTCGGCCAATCGGGGAAGAACAACAATGAGTATTTATAGAGAAAGCGCGACCTCTGGCGGTCGATTTAAACAGAGTAATTATATCTATGAAATAATAATTTTATATAAAATAATATATTTTAATATAACATATATATAATATATTTTTTTAAATTATTAATTTCGATGTTTCATAAAGCCGCTGTCACCTTTATTAAAGGAAGTTCTTTTTCTAATGATTACTTATTACAGGCTCTACGAAGTTTTTTTTTTATATATCACATAATTCATAAATTGGAAAAAATAGTATGTCTTATAAAAAATATTTGCTCAATATATTCGAGAATAATTAAAAAAATAGTAATAACGATTAGAAAAAAAAAGTATCCAATGCGGGATTCGAACCCGGGTCGTTTCTGTCGGAAATCAACGGTTTATACCACTACTATACCTTTTAATTTTAATATATTATTCCATTGCATATGTTAAAGAGAAAGGCTTTCAATATCTATGTTGGAATATATACCTATATATCTATGTTCCCATGTGTTGTATGGTTATAATGTAATTGCCAAGGTAACAAATAAAATTCCGAGTGAGTGACAGTCGGCGCCAGTGGAGGAAAAAGGTCCGAAAAACAAATCGGGTTCCCAAGTGTGCCCCTTTCTTACTCAAACAGATTAGTCGGCTTTGAGACACGATGATTGACAGACCCCTCTCTACAGATCTGATCTGACCGGTGTCGGCTTCACTTACTCTCTCGCCATCTCTATGGTGACATCCAACATGTCTCGTCCTTTTGTGTAATCCCAATCACGCCTGAACCCACTCTAAACATTGTGGCCACCACGACTGTAACCAACATGCCACACTACAGTCATCCTACAGAACAACAAAACTGCATTACTACATATATATATTCCATATTTTAAGCCAATTCTTGCTTTTCATTGTAAGAAATATGTAATTATATATATAAAATCTTAGTAGTTGTCAGTAACCTTTCCACGAAATACTTTCTAAAAAATAATATAAGCTGGAAAAAATAAAGAGTACAAACGTAAAATTGCACTGGGATCAGGTAGATAAATTAAGAAAAAGAGCATCTCCTGAGCGTGCAACTAAAATTTAACGAATAGTTGATATTTATTCCGACATCAGCAACCTTCCGTTGCACACACAACATGTTCAGGAACCGTTGGTTTTAAACCTCTACGACCCGGGTTCGATTCCCGCATTGGACACTTTTTTTCTTATTAAAAAAATGCTCCAATGGCCCCCGATTCTTGCAAAAGTCCAACCCCACTAGCGAGTGCAAGTAACCAAACGGGGCTCTGGTACATTTGTAAGTGCAAAAGTCGAACTGCTTTTCACATGTTTAGACATGTGGTGCACTTACAGTAAAAGCAGTCGCCTACTTCTACCCACCATGATTATCATGGCCTGTACCACGTGTACTAGGAATAAGCAAAAAAAAAAAACACGTTCAGGAGATGCCTTTTTATCAAACAATCTAAGCGTCGAGTAAATCGAAATAAATACATTTTTAAACAATACCGTGTCATTTAATCTATCTATTTACAAGCTTTATCAAATCTATTTGCCGACTTGTTATTTACGAAGCTGGCCCAATTACAATATATTGGAACGTTCCAAATCCCCATTGATGGTATCGACAAATAACTAAGCCTATCAATTAAAACTGCATACGATTCTTTGTCGCATTCGTCTGCCAGGAAAAGCAAATAGTCGTCTGCCTTTATTTATTATTTGTACCAACTCGATTCTTGTTGAGAAAATCTTTTGATACAAATATCCACGTACCCCGAGTTTTATTTAATTGTAGCAAAGTATTTATTATTTTACTAGACGAATGGCCCGGGCAACGCCCGGGTTTTACCCGAGTGCGTATATATTTTAAAAATGTTTTAATTAAAATACTATTCGTTACAATTATAAATTGGCGCCGTGGATGTCTCTCTTGTGAAACGTCCCGCCCCAAACTGTGTGTGTCTTGAAAATATAAAAATAAAAATGTGAACGGAAAAATATGTCCAGGGTAGCCTAGTGGTCATGGCATCTGCCCGGTAAGCGGAAGGTCGTGGGTTCGATTCCCATCCCTTGACACTTTTTTTATTTTATCCATTCGGACCAAAATCTATCCGTGAACTTCACACAGAGAGAATAAGGCAATTATATAAGTAAATAATCCAAATTGTGCCTTATCACACACTATTTTTTTATTTGGCCTTATTACCTTGTGTTTATAATCTATGACGTAATGCCGGCGGCGCGCGCCCGTTGGCTGCCGGCGAGCACGTGACCTCCCTGTGCGCGCGCATCTGTGACAGAGCCGGCCGGCCCATGACGGTCGTGACTATATATGTTGATGGATGGATAATAATAATAATATAATAATAATGATAATGATCATAATGATGATGCGCGCGCACCCGTGACAGAACCGGCCGGCCGGCCGGCCCATGACGGTCGTAACTATATATGTTGATAATAATAATAATAATATAATAATAATAATTATTATTATTATTATTATTATTATCATTAGATAATGATCATGATCATAATGATGATGCGCGCGCACCCGTGACAGAACCCATGACGGTCGTGACTATATATGTTGATAATATAAATGAGTTTTAAAAATTGTAAAAAAAAATGCATCGGCCGGGAATCGAACCCGGGCCGCCCGCGTGGCAGGCGAGCATTCTACCACTGAACCACCGATGCTTTAAAAAATGGCCATATTTAGGTATTCATTCCATTCCGGATTAGTCCGGGTAAAAAAAAGTTCTTCAAATGAAAAAAAGAAATAGCCAAAAACACTAATCAAAATGCAGCCGAAAATTTTCCTCAGGTTTATAAAAAGCGACATGCAAAATTTGGTACCAATTGGTTCAGTAGTTTTTGAGTTTATCGCGAAACAGACAGACAGACAGAAATTGACTTTTATATATATATAGAGATATAGAGATTTACTCTTCATTGTTGGCTTTTTATCTTACATTCATTCTTCATTATTGGCTTTTTATATTACATTCACTCTTCATTGTTGGCTTTTTATCTTATATTCACTCTGTTGGCTTTTTATATTACATTTACTCTTCATTGTTGGCTTTTTATCTTACATTCACTCTTCATTGTTGGCTTTTTATATTATATTTACTATACATTGTTGGCTTTTTATCTTACATTCATTCTTCATTGTTGGCTTTTTATATTACATTAACTCTTCATTGTTGGCTTTTTATCTTACATTCATTCTTCATTGTTGGCTTTTTATATTACATTCACTCTTCATTGTTGGCTTTTTATCTTACATTCATTCTTCATTGTTGGCTTTTTATATTACATTCACTCTTCATCGTTGGCTTTTTATCTTACATTCACTCTGTTGGCTTTTTATATTACATTTACTCTTCATTGTTGGCTTTTTATCTTACATTCACTCTTCATTGTTGGCTTTTTATATTATATTTACTCTTCTTTGTTGGCTTTTTATCTTACATTCATTCTTCATTGTTGGCTTTTTATATTACATTAACTCTTCATTGTTGGCTTTTTATCTTACATTCACTCTTCATTGTTGGCTTTTTATCTTACATTCATTCTTCATTGTTGGCTTTTTATATTACATTCACTCTTCATTGTTGGCTTTTTATCTTACATTCATTCTTCATTGTTGGCTTTTTATATTACATTCACTCTTCATCGTTGGCTTTTTATCTTACATTCACTCTGTTGGCTTTTTATATTACATTTACTCTTCATTGTTGGCTTTTTATCTTACATTCACTCTTCATTGTTGGCTTTTTATATTACATTTACTCTTCATTGTTGGCTTTTTATCTTACATTCACTCTTCATTGTTGGCTTTTTATATTATATTTACTCTTCATTGTTGGCTTTTTATCTTACATTCATTTTTCATTGTTGGCTTTTTATATTATATTTACTCTTCATTGTTGGCTTTTTATCTTACATTCATTCTTCATTGTTGGCTTTTTATATTACATTTACTATTCATTGTTGGCTTTTTATCTTACATTCACTCTTCATTGTTGGCTTTTTATCTTACATTCATTCTTCATTGTTGGCTTTTTATATTACATTCACTCTTCATTGTTGGCTTTTTATCTTACATTCATTCTTCATTGTTGGCTTTTTATATTACATTCACTCTTCATTGTTGGCTTTTTATATCATATACGAATGACCCGGGCAACGCCCGGGTTTTACCCGATTAAATGCTTTTATTCAAATACTATTCGTTACAATTATAAATTGGCGCCGTTGATGTCATTCTTGTATAACATATAAATGAGTTTTAAAAATTGTAAAAAAAAAAAAAATGCATCGGCCGGGAATCGAACCCGGGCCGCCCGCGTGGCAGGCGAGCATTCTACCACTGAACCACCGATGGTTATGAAAAATCCCATCCGTGAGCTTCAGACAAACAGACAAACAGACAGAATAAGGCAAATATATAAGTAGATTAACCAATAATTTTGATATACGAGGGGTGTGTTCAAAAAGTATCGCGACTTTTGTGTTTTTTCAAAAATTATTTATTTATTCATGAATACCTATTTTGTCCCCTTCAAAGTAATCCCCATGAGATATTATACACTTGTGCCAACGGTTTTTCCAATCTTCGAAGCACTTCAAAAAATCATAAAAAAAAATCTTTTTCAGCTCCTCCTTCGATGCCGCCTTTATCTCGTCAAGCGTAGCGTAACGTCGTCCTTTCATGGGCCTCTTCAGTTTAGGGAACAAGAAAAAGTCACAGGGGGCCAGTTCTGGGGAATACGGTGGCTGCGGCATCATTAGTGTGTTGTTTTTGGCCAAAAGGTCGCGCACAAGCAACGATGTGTGAGCAGGAGCGTTATCGTGGTGCAAAAGCCAATTTTTGTTCTTCCACAAATCCGGGCGTTTCTGGCGGATTAATTCGCGCAAATTGCGCATAACTTGCAGGTAATATTCCTTATTGACCGTTCTACCCTGTGGCAAGAACTCATGATGCACCACGCCCCTGCAATCGAAGAAAACTGTCAGCAAAACTTTCACATTCGACCGAACTTGGCGCGCTTTTTTCGCTCTTGGTTCGTGCGGCAGCTTCCATTGAGATGATTGAGCTTTGGTTTCCACGTCATAACCATAAACCCACGCTTCGTCACCAGTTATGACCCTCTGGAGCAAATTTGGGTCGTCGCGGACAGAGTCCAACATCTCATTAGCAATGTTCATGCGATGCTGTTTTTGGTCGCAATTGAGAAATTTTGGTACGAATTTCGCGGCGACCCGTCTCATGCCCAAATCATTGATAAAAATAGAATGGCACGAGCCAATCGATATGTTTAGGTCCTCAGCAACTTCTCTAACGGTGATTCGACGATTGGCCAATATCATTTTCTCCACTTCATTATTTTTACGTCTGTTGTTGAAATGCTCGGGCGTCCGGCACGCTCTTCGTCGTTCACATCTTCTCGGCCTTCTGAGAAACCACCGATAAACGTTGCTTCGGTCCAAGGCAGCTTCTCCGTATGCCACAGTCAACATTCGGAATGCATCCGCGCACTTAATTTCGTTTTTCACACAAAATTTGATACAGGTTCTTTGATCCATTTTTTAAATAGGTAAAAATCGAAGACGATCCAAAACACCTGCAAGCAAAGCAGCTGTCAACAATTAAGTGAACATTCAAAATGGCCGAGCTTGTCGGCATAAGTGAGAGACATGAGTACCAACATAAAGCCACAAAAAGATCGAAATTCGAATACACGTAACCCGCGAAAATTCAAAATTCACGATACTTTTTGAACACACCTCGTATTTAAACTTGAAAATTTCTCTACTCTGTAAACCTCTCTTATTGCCTATCTGGTATTTTATAAATGTTGATTTGTTTTTGTCTTAAATATATATACACTCATGGACAAAACTTAAGGAAGTTGTACCTTTTAGCATGTGTGTATATCGGGATTCAGACAATACACTCATGGACAAAACTTAAGGAAGTTGTACCTTTTAGCATGTGTGTATATCGGGATTCAGACAATACACTCATGGACAAAACTTAAGGAAGTTGTACCTTTTAGCATGTGTGTATATCGGGATTCAGACAATACACTCATGGACAAAACTTAAGGAAGTTGTACCTTTTAGCATGTGTGTATATCGGGATTCAGACAATACACTCATGGACAAAACTTAAGGAAGTTGTATCTTTTAGCATGTGTGTATATCGGGATTCAGACAATACACTCATGGACAAAACTTAAGGAAGTTGTACCTTTTAGCATGTGTGTATATCGGGATTCAGACAATACACTCATGGACAAAACTTAAGGAAGTTGTATCTTTTAGCATGTGTGTATATCGGGATTCAGACAATACACTCATGGACAAAACTTAAGGAAGTTGTACCTTTTAGCATGTGTGTATATCGGGATTCAGACAATACACTCATGGACAAAACTTAAGGAAGTTGTACCTTTTAGCATGTGTGTATATCGGGATTCAGACAATACACTCATGGACAAAACTTAAGGAAGTTGTATCTTTTAGCATGTATATCGGGATTCAGACAATACACTCATGGACAAAACTAAAGGAAGTTGTACCTTTTAGCATGTATATCGGGATTCAGACAATACACTCATGGACAAAACTTAAGGAAGTTGTACCTTTTAGCATGTATATCGGGATTCAGACAATACACTCATAGACAAAACTTAAGGAAGTTGTACCTTTTAGCATGTATATCGGGATTCAGACAATACACTCATGGACAAAACTTAAGGAAGTTGTACCTTTTAGCATGTATATCGGGATTCAGACAATACACTCATGGACAAAACTTAAGGAAGTTGTACCTTTTAGCATGTATATCGGGATTCAGACAATACACTCATGGACAAAACTTAAGGAAGTTGTACCTTTTAGCATGTGTATCGGGATTCAGACAATACACTCATGGACAAAACTTAAGGAAGTTGTACCTTTTAGCATGTATATCGGGATTCAGACAATACACTCATGGACAAAACTTAAGGAAGTTGTACCTTTTAGCATGTATATCGGGATTCAGACAATACACTCATGGAAAATACTTAAGGAAGTTGTACCTTTTAGCATGTATATCGGGATTCAGACAATACACTCATGGACAAAACTTAAGGAAGTTGTACCTTTTAGCATGTGTGTATATCGGGATTCAGACAATACACTCATGGACAAAACTTAAGGAAGTTGTACCTTTTAGCATGTATATCAGGATTCAGACAATACACTCATGGACAAAACTTAAGGAAGTTGTACCTTTTAGCATGTGTATCGGGATTCAGACAATACACTCATGGACAAAACTTAAGGAAGTTGTACCTTTTAGCATGTATATCGGGATTCAGACAATACACTCATGGACAAAACTTAAGGAAGTTGTACCTTTTAGCATGTATATCGGGATTCAGACAATACACTCATGGAAAATACTTAAGGAAGTTGTACCTTTTAGCATGTGTATCGGGATTCAGACAATACACTCATGGACAAAACTTAAGGAAGTTGTACCTTTTAGCATGTATATCGGGATTCAGACAATACACTTATGGACAATACTTAAGGAAGTTGTACCTTTTAGCATGTGTATCGGGATTCAGACAATACACTCATGGACAAAACTTAAGGAAGTTGTACCTTTTAGCATGTATATCGGGATTCAGCCAATACACTTATGGACAAAACTTAAGGAAGTTGTACCTTTTAGCATGTATATCGGGATTCAGACAATATACTCATGGACAAAACTTAAGGAAGTTGTACCTTTTAGCATGTATATCGGGATTCAGACAATACACTCATGGACAAAACTTAAGGAAGTTGTACCTTTTAGCATGTATATCGAGATTCAGACAATACACTCATGGACAAAACTTAAGGAAGTTGTACCTTTTAGCATGTATATCGGGATTTAAATAATAACTCTGAAAGATATTACAGTGACCAATATTGTGAAGACACACGATATTACCAAGTGTGAACAAAATTGCCTCTGTTTTCTATAAAAAAAAAGATGATCGGCGTTATAAAAGACTTTCCACTTCTTTAAGCAATTCCGAGTCAATTTTGTTCAGACTTGGTTATCTCGTGTGTCTTCAATAAAGGTCACTGTAATATCTTTCAGAGTTATTATCTGAATCCCGATATACATGCTATACATGCTAAAATGTACAACTTCCTTAAGTTTTGTTCATGAGTGTATTGTCTGAATCCCGATATACATGCTAAAATGTACAAATTCCTTAAGTTTTGTCCATGAGTATATTGTCTCAATCCCGATATACATGCTAAAAGGTACAAATTCCTTAAGTTTTGTCCATGAGTGTATTGTCTCAATCCACAAGGGTTCTAATTGAATCTTCACAATCTTCCAAAGAAGTGTTTAGCTGGTAAAGTGGCTGGGCCAAATCTATGGCTAAAATACAAATGGCAATTTTTGCTGGGAAGATATTGATTTATAAAGATAAAGGTCAACTATTCCGTCAAAATAGACATAAAAAACTAGACTTCATCGGTTCACAGTCGCCGCAAAATAGCGGCCTCGGGTCGGTGACAAAGCCACAACACCAGCTTTGACAAACTGAAAGGCGTCTACCTGGAGACCATAATGAATCGATATATAATAAATCTATAGACAACTTCAGGTTAATTTCCTGTGTCAATGTGAGGTGAAGACGGCAGTTTGTGGTAAGGCTCACAAACGATTAAAGAATAAATGACCAATTTATATAAAAAATCACCCAATCATATTGTAGCAGCAGAAAACTTGGCTCAGTCCCAGGTCCAATTTTGCCAAAATGGACTTCTACCCTAGCAGACGACGCCGCGTTCTTATCTTATAATTGGTTACCACGCCTTATCTTCTGCACGCTAAATGTTGTCAAATGGACCAAACAATTTCAGGTTGTTGAGGACAATGTTTCTTTATTGTCATTTTTATTTGATTTTCTCCAATAAAGATTATAGGGTTTCTTACAAAAATTCATTAAATTAACTCAAAATATCGGACCTTAAAGCCCTTATACAGGAATAATGTTAAAAGGTAATATTACTCCCAATATTTTTCCATATCGCAGTAAGGACAGTAGAAGTCTGTTTTAAGTGTAAAGGAAACATTGGTGCTTAAATGCTTTATTTTCTTATACACCTATCCCCCGATTTACACGGTAGATACGTTCCTGAGAAAAACGTGTAAATCGGGGGATAGGTGTACACAGAAATAAAAATAAAATGCATTGACAGGTTAAAATATGTAGTCAGCACATAAGCTCGGGATTCCTCGTGAGATGTGTACACAACGCATGTGTTCAATCACAGTAACATTTAGTATACTGCGATAAAAAAAAAACTTATTTGGAAAACCGTGTAAAAGCGAACACGTGTAAAACAAGTACCGTGTAAATCGGGGGATAGGTGTATATTATTCTTGTATAAAGAGAGAGAGAGAGGGAGAGTCTCTAAGGCCCAAAAGCTTGAGTTAATTCAATGATATTTTGTAAGAGACACTTTTCCTTGTATAGATTTTTTCCTTAAAATGATATGATACAAGAGATTATGGCATCTTCCCGGTAAGCGGAACACTGTCGATTCCCATCCCTGGACAATTTTATTTTTCCGTTTATCATTACTCTTCACAATTCATTCTATCATACTTCATCCCTAAGTTTAGAAATAATCGTTATTTCTCCTTGAGATAATTTCGATATTTCGTTCAAAAGAAACATTTGCGGTATAATTGCAATTTTCGTTCTACAATCATAAACCGCATTATATTGTATTACTAGCGGATGTATACCCGGCTTCGCCCGGGTTTTATCCGAGTGAAAGTTTGCCTAACGAATACTATATATTATGAAGTATAATAAACAATGTTAAAGATTAGTTTTAATTATTAATCAAGATTGTGTGTGAATATGTGAGAAAGATGTAATATCGTTGTTGTTTTCTTGGCCGACTGTTTTACATATGGTGTTATCTTAAAATTGCTTGTTTTGAATATTTTTTTAGATTGAGTTGAATGAATTGCTGAATTTTTTTTTGTATTTATATATAAATATAACTCTTTTGATTTTTTTTTGTATTTAATCGATAACAGCGAAGTTACGCATGTTAAAGTTAGGAAAAATATTTTGATGTTAAGCAAAACCTGCTCCATCTCGTTTTACATAAATGCTGAAAATTTGGTCGAAATTGATGCATTGTAACGAAAGTTTTTAGTGAACAACACTTATGAAATTTGCATTTTATTAATATAGATAGATTATGATTTTATGAAAATATTAAAGAATATAATAAAGAAGGGTTGGTGGGGGCGAGTGATCTAAACTATTGATTCTCAACCGCTACAACCCAGGATCGTATCCTGCAATGGGCACTTTTCGTCTAATTAAATAAATGCTCCAATGAGGCGCCATATTCCTGCAGAAGTCTAACCCCAGCAACAAGTACAAGTAACTAAACGGGGCTCTGGAATACTTATAAGTGATGCATTAGCGCCCCATCTTTAATGAAAATTCGAAACTATTATAGACGCCTATGATTCTTTTTTAAAATTCAACAATACCTACTGCCTTTACTGCAATAGAAAAATTAATGAGAGGGCCTGGCTCATCAGTGGTGAACCCTCTCAATTAAACTGGCGAAACCGCTGGTTGATGATATCTCGAGACTTCAAACTAAATTTAATAAATTCGTGAACTATTGATATATCTAATTTCTCTCCTTCTTTACTTATCATTATATTTTAAGATAAGGGAAATATTGGGAAAATATCCTAAAGTGAAATCCTGAATAAAAATAACTTTAACCTCTCTCTACCAATCTCTAAAATCAATTTAAATATATAAAATTACGTGAAAAAATAGTACAAATGTGATATTGTACTGGGATAAGGTGCATAAATTAAGAAAAAGGCTTCTCCTTATCGTGCAACTGAAAGTCGCTGATGGCTTGCGCCATCTATCGGAATAAATATGACATTTTTGGCTGGTTTTTATTTATTGTTTGATATTTATTCCGATAGATGGCGCAAGTCATCAGCAACTTTCAGTTGCACGATAAGGAGATGCTTTTTTCTTAATATATAATTATGTTAAATATATTATAAACTCTTAATGAGAAAATTTTAAATCTTATTTACTTATAACACACATCAATTATATTATAAAAAAAAAAGATTTTAAAAGATATTTTCATTTTTTAATTCGTTTTTTTATAACATAGAGAATGTGATGGTTTGAAAAATTTTTAAGTTGAAAAAAAAAAGGTATCTTCCTAATGATTGGAATTCATTTGAATAAATTTGGCATTTCTGTCTGGTAATTAGGAGACGCGAATAAATATTATTCACTTCCTTACCATTAACGGCATCATTAAAAATAATGGTCAATAGTCCTCTTCTTTTTTAAAAATTTAAATCTTCAAATATTATCTGTTATCTTCTAAATATGGAATAATAAAGCTGTTTATATTTAAAATTCAATTGATGTCTATCGTTAAAATGTGTAAGAATTATTGGCAATGTGTTTCTTTTCACAGTGGTTAAAATACTCGATTCCCGATAGCCATGAACCGGGATCGATTCCCGCATTGGATACTTTTTTTGTGAAGAACCTGTTCATATTTTTCATTATAAATAACATAAGCTTGGTTTCTCTTTTTGAGCGGTACCTAGTGAAGTTATTTTAGAACAAGGAACAAATCCTTCCGGCCTAAATACCTGTTTCATAGTTTTTCCAAGATACCCCAAAGACCACCTTTTTTTGATCGTTGAGGTACAGCTTGCACCACGCTAACAAGGGTCAACAGTCCAAAACACGTACATGATTAGCTTTTCTTGATTAATCAGGAAATGGTATTTGCCCAATTTCTGGAATAATTAAAAATCAACGTTTAGTTGATATTTATTCCGATAGATGGCGCAAGTCATCAACAACTTTTAGTTGCACAAATCAGGATATGCCTTTTTTTTTGCTTAAGATACAGACACGTTATTATTTTTTAAGCTGGTCAAACAACACCAATTAAATTTCCTTTCACAAATCCTCGATTCCCGACAGCCATGAACCGGGATCCCGCAATGGACATTTTGTCTTAATTAAACAAGACAATAATTCTCCTCACAAGAACCTATAGGACATACAACAACTGTCCTGGTGTGGAACTAACACCTACCCACATATTCTCATGCCCAGCAATGTCCGCAGCCTTGCAGAAAATTGACTTAGACCCAGAGCAGCAGTTTTACACACACAAGATAGTGGATATTGCTGCTGCTGTGATGGAGATGTATGGAGACATCTGAGGCTCTTCTTTGAACACGACAACAACAACAACAATAATTCTCCTGAGATGAGTTTCTTATTTCTTTTTATTGCCAACTCTAGCTTTCGTAGCCCTTCTACAGGGGTACATAATATATCACACCTTTAGATAACTGTTATACTTATATATATGTTATATTAAAATGTTATTTTATATAAAAAAATTATAATTTCATAGATTCAAATACTGCTAAATCGACCGCCAGAGGTACTCTTCCCTTATAAAAACTCATTGTTGTTGTATCCCGTTGGCCGGCTCAAATCTTTTGTACATTATGTAAATAAGTTTTCCATTTTATATTCTTACGCCTTAAGCCAGGCAGCACTCTTATCAAATTATGTTTTCTATATCCCATAAACTCAATTAAATCTATTTCAATCTTCCTTAATTTTATTATTATAGTTTCAAGATTTTGCCACGACTGCATTACCAATACCATTTAGTACTAAAAAGAACCAACAAATAACTCCATAGCATAATCCTCAAGATAATCCTAAATCAACAGAAAATCTCTTTATATATATATATATATATATATAACATATTATTTTGCATATTGGAATTAATTTTATTGAGTTGATTATTATTTGCATATTACTTGTTGTTTATTATATCTTGAGTGTTCGATTATTGGTTGAATTTGACTTTATATTTTGTAGTTATATTCTCTATTGCAGAGTTCTATATTATTAAACATTATTGGGGTATAATAGGTCATATATGAATAACCTTCACATATATTATTCATTGTTGTAAATATCATAAACTAGGTTGATCTTTTTGAGTGGTACCTAGTAAAGTTGTTTTGGAGAGAGAGGTTTTTTCACATAGAAAATATTATCTCTACATACATTACTGTTTTGAAAATAGAGCAATCCATAAATAAATCTTCAAATAAAAAGGCATATATTTATTTATTTCAACACACAGAACGCTATATCCCAGCTAGGGATAATTGCGTCGATTTACATATTTTTTTTTTAAAACAGAAACAGTTATAAACATATATATTATACAAGAAAAAGTAATCAAAAATAAAGAAGAGAAACAATAATATATATTAGGAACCTGAACCTTTCAGGTTAAATGATATTTTGATCCAATATATGCCTTTTTATTTGAAGATACCTTACTGTGTTTGCAATGATAAAGATTATTGATTGAGAAAGATTGACTCATAAGTAGTGAAAGCTCTTGGCAGTTTCACCAAATTAATCTCCACATTTGACTGAGTGGGTTCACCACTGATGAGTTAAACTCTCTAATTCAATAATCTTTTATCATTGTATATAGTAAAGTCTCTGTCGAAGAAATATTATATATAGAATTACAAATTTCAACAAATACATCCCAATTGATGTTATTAATGAATATTTTATTCTTCTATATTTAATTATCCAATCTACACTACTTATTTGATTGTGCTGCTCTGTCTGAGGAAAGAAGAAAACTAAATGATAAAACGGGGCAACTTTGTCCTTCATTTCCGGCACTAATTAATGAAATATCAAAGAATAGGTATATAGCGGTGGCGATATTCCACAGGATTATATCCCGGGCAACACACAGTGTTCTCCCCCTCCCTTGTGAACTCCTGTATAGGGCGAGAGGCCCTAAATAAAGGCTTTGTTGTTGTTGTAATTACCCAATCTAAATATTAATCAAAGATAGACTTAAATACATATTTAAACATAAAGTGTATTCTTTTTAATTAAATTATTCCCTCGCTATTTATAAATTTTATAACAAACAGAACTCACCTATTATAATGTAGTAAAGTATTTATATTTAATGTACAGATTATTATAAATAAATAACTCAGCGATAAATAAATTAAATGTATTTATAAATTCAATTGCCATCTAGCGATACAATTTATAAGTATTTTATTTGTGTTTCTTTTGGCATATAAGATCAAATTCACACAGGAGCACATGTGCACTGACCAGGAGCACATGTGCTTTACAGAAGGCAGAGCGCTATCTGGTAGAACAGAAATAAACTAAACATTGATTTACCCTGTCCCCTGATATTTAGCCAACCCAATTTCTTGATATATCAAGAAAAGCCATCCACGAACGCGTTTAGCGCTGTTGGCGCTCGTCAGCGTGTAGTAGGCTGTACCATATATATATATTAACTATTTATTCTTATATCATTAATACAAAATATCTATGTGTTACAATTGAGAGATTTCCTTTTGTTATATTATGAAATTGAGCTGGGGACTATGAATGCATGAAAGTAAATTACAACATGAAACAAAGAAAAAGGAAACCCAACCCAACTACTATATCAATTAAGAACAAATGTAAAGAAGTGGAAAAAAATAAAGGGAAAACAAGTGGTCAGAAAAAAACTAGGAAAGCAGACTATCTCACAGAATAATGAACATTACAAGATCTCACACCACAAGGCCTTGTAAACATGTAAATACAGTGTAAATGTGATGTACATACTCTCCACTGTAAATAACATAAGCTAGGTTTTGTAAGCGGTACCTAATAAAGTTATTTTGGAATTGTAACTGGAAAGTATTTAGAAAGTAATTAAGTAAAGAAAAAAATAGACATCTACTTATCGCGAAACTGAAAGTTGCTGATGGCTTTCGCCATCTATCGGAATAAAATCAACTTTTTTATTCCAGAATTGGCCAAATACCCATTCAATAGTTGATATTTATTCCGATAGATGGCGAAATCCATCGGCAACTTTCATTTGAACGATAAGGAGATACCTTTTTTCTTTTCTTAAATAAAAATAGTTGTGATGTATCTTATGCCTTTTTTGTAGTTAACTAATTGAAATAATTCGTCGTAGAGAGGTTTTATAAGGAAATAGCGCTGAATGATTTTATAATTGACATATAGATGTCGCTCTTTATATTATATTATATATATTTAAATAAATATATATAGAGAAAGCCGTTTAGGTTTTTATATCAGGAACAAAAGCTCTTAACAACAAATTTACACACAAAAATTGTCAAATAACTAAAATTCTTTTCGCCTGTCACATAATTGAATAGGGAAGAAAACAGGAAAAATTATTTTTAAAAATACAAATTAGTTTAAATGGGAGGGAAATGGGAAAATAAATAAGTAAATTGAAGCTTTTATTGCACATTTGAAGTGGTTTTTTTTCTGCCGTAGCTATTAGCTTACCATTATATATATATATATTTAGGGTATAAAAACTATATTTGAATAAAAAAAATCTCTCTAATGGACAAAAATAGTTTGAATTTTTACAAAACCAACGCATTTCTTAAACAATAAAGACCTAAGGCGTTTATTTGAGTATACAATTAAGAATATAGAATGCATTTTTTTTAATATTCACTTGAGTATTGCTTGAGTATTATCCGGGTATATTTCAGTCTGTTAGGGTGCTTATAAAAGGCATCTCCTTATCGTGTAAATAAAAGTTGCTGATGGCTTGCGCCATCTATCGGAATAAATTTCAACTCATCGTTGATTTTTTTAAAAAATATTTCAGAGAATTAGCTGAAATATCTATTCTTGATTAATGAAGAAAAGCTAAACACGTACGCGTTTCGGACGGTTGGTCCTCATCAGCGTGGTGTAAGCCATCAAAAAATTTAGTTGTACGATCAGAAGATGCCTTTCTCTTAATATATCCACATCTCTCTCAATCTCTCTCTGAACTCAGTATAATTTCACTTTTGTATAATATTTTTCATAATATCGTGAAAGGTTTTAATATCTTTATATATACAAGTCGGTAACTAGTGGTTAAAAAAACCCTCGATTCTAAACAGTCATGAACCGGGATAGAATCCCGCATTTTACAATGTTTTCTGTGAAGAACCTGTTCATATTTCTCATTATTAGATAAAAAAAGGCATATATTGGATTTAATAAAATATTTATTTTGCCAATATTTCGGCTGGCCGAACGCCAACCTTTATCGAGGCATTACATTTTTGTATACACCTGTAATTTAATGCCTCGATAAAGGTTGGCGTTCAGCCAGCCGAAAAATTGGCAAAATAAATATTTTATTAAATCCAATATATGCCTTTTTTATCTAATGAATTAAGTATGGATTGCTCTATTTTCAAAACGATTCTCATTATGTAAATAACATAAGCTAGGTTGTTCTCTTTTTGAGCGGTAGCTAATAAAGTTATTTTGGAATAAGCTAAGTTGATGATATTTAAAAGAAGCGCATTGCCAGTAAATTTATATGTGTAAAATTTTAACGATAGATGGCAATTAAAGTTAATTTACTAATAAGCTAAGTTGTTTTCTTTCAACGGTACCTAATAAAGTTATTTTGTAACAAGAAAAATCTTTATATAATAAGTATTAACACTGTGTGTAAAACGTAGAAATAAACAAAAACTAACACACCACGTATGTCAAAGTTTTCTTAACATTTCTATAACATCCTCACCAATATGCTAAAGCAGACGAATAGTTCCAACCCTCTTCCTCAAAAAAGAAAATGGCGGTATTGACTAAGCCTACTTCAATAGAGTATTCCATCTTTTCCATTCCACAATTCCAAGATGCATTCACACACTCCTGACAGGTGTCTAAAAATGAAAATAAAAAAAGTTTGCGCCCCCGCTATAGAAATATATGTGGGGAAACCTGAATATATTTGCATAGTCTTATTCCATTTGGTTGAGGTTTGCTTTCTGATTTATATATATTTCTAATCAATTTATTGAAAAAAAAACTTAAAGAATTTTCTGAGTTTTTTTTCCAATAATAAATATAATATGGTAAAAAAGTCGTCTAAAAAAATTTCATAAAAAATTATTTTTTTGCTCATATAATAATATACCAATATAAAAAAAATAAAATGATTTTTGACATTTTTTTAAAATAAAAAGGTTTATTAAAGAGGAAATTTGCATATATATTACACATTGAGCTGGTAATATGTAAATACAAAAGAAAGAAAATTACGACATATAGTTTTATTTTTATTGATACTTTGTGTATGCAATCAGATATAAACAATACTATCAAAAACAATAAATTCTTTATTAATAAAGGATATGACATTGATCTATCAATCTTTAAAATCCTATTCTGTCGTAATAAACTTTTATCTATCAATATAGATTGAGATAGTTCCGTTTGATTATCGATTCAAATTATCGTCTGATTAGAAATTGAAATTACCGCCAAATTCGAAATTGTCGTTTTGGGAATTCTCGTTCGTATTAATAATATCGTGATTTTTGGATTTTATCAGGAAAAATTGTATTTGTGGAGACCATCATATCTCATAATCATATCTCATTGACGTTCAAAATCTAAATTAGGTGAAATTATAATTTTGGCAACAAAAAATACAATTTTTTATAAATTTGAATATATTATCATTAAATATTTATATATTGATATATAGGGAAAAATATAATTTTGATATATATATAATGTACGCGGGATATAATAAAAAGGCTATAGAACGGATAAGAAAAAATGTGACACATTTTTGCGCAATAAAAAAAATATATATATATATATATTCTGAATATAGAGCAATCCATAATACATTTATATTTTAAAAATAAGGCTTATTTTGGATTTAAATATGATTATTTATTTACCGATATTTCGATGGATCAATCTTCCATCTTTTACGAGGTGTTTTGCAGTGAAGCACGCAGCAGGTCGCGCGCCCCAGGTGAGCCACTAGACGTCTTCTAAGCTTATTGGGCGATGAACCATCTAATATATACAATCTAAACAGAGTAAATATAATCAAAATAAAAGTGATATATGTAAATGACTATTGAAATTAAGAGATATCAAATTAATTAAAGAAAAAGTGATATATGTAAATGACTAAGTGATATATGTAAATGACTAATGAAAATTAAGAGATATCGAATTAATTAAACAAATAAAATATCATGAAAATTGAAATAACTGTGTAACAAATATACAAATAGTAGTAATAGATATCCGATTAAAAATGGAATAAAATAACCATGTAAATAGCATAATCATCTAAGAGGTTCTAAACTGGGTATATATATCTGGCAAGTCAATCTTTCTATTGATACTATTTTTATTCTCTAATGAGCTCCAGCTTTCTAAAAATAAACGGCAATGTTTTTCTTTGATGTTTTGATGAATTATAGATGTGTGATCGAAGTCTGGAGTGTGACTATTGTTGAATGCATGATCTACTAGTAGAGATGTCGGGTTATGGCGCTTTAGTGCGGATTTGTGTTGGTTAATTCTTTCAGATAAAGGTTTGCTGGTTTCTCCTATGTATATTGCCTGGCAGGATTTGCATGGTATTTTATAAACCACATTCGCTCTATCTTCTGGCTTGTAGATTTGTTTTGTATCAGGGTGATAAAAATACCATGCAAATCCTGCCAGGCAATATACATAGGAGAAACCAGCAAACCTTTATCTGAAAGAATTAACCAACACAAATCCGCACTAAAGCGCCATAACCCGACATCTCTACTAGTAGATCATGCATTCAACAATAGTCACACTCCAGACTTCGATCACACATCTATAATTCATCAAAACATCAAAGAAAAACATTGCCGTTTATTTTTAGAAAGCTGGAGCTCATTAGAGAATAAAAATAGTATCAATAGAAAGATTGACTTGCCAGATATATATACCCAGTTTAGAACCTCTTAGATGATTATGCTATTTACATGGTTATTTTATTCCATTTTTAATCGGATATCTATTACTACTATTTGTATATTTGTTACACAGTTATTTCAATTTTCATGATATTTTATTTGTTTAATTAATTCGATATCTCTTAATTTTCATTAGTCATTTACATATATCACTTAGTCATTTACATATATCACTTTTTCTTTAATTAATTTGATATCTCTTAATTTCAATAGTCATTTACATATATCACTTTTATTTTGATTATATTTACTCTGTTTAGATTGTATATATTAGATGGTTCATCGCCCAATAAGCTTAGAAGACGTCTAGTGGCTCACCTGGGGCGCGCGACCTGCTGCGTGCTTCACTGCAAAACACCTCGTTAAAGATGGAAGATTGATCCATCGAAATATCGGTAAATAAATAATCATATTTAAATCCAAAATAAGCCTTATTTTTAAAATATATATATATGTGCGTGCATGTATATATGTATATTTTAACTTGTACCATGTATTTACGTAAATTCAACCTTAACTATCCATTTCTTTATTTCTCAGGAAACCTCTTGGAACACATTTTTTGGTCTTTGAGGTACAGCCTGCACCACGCTGACCAGGGCCAACAGCGCGAAACGCGTACGTGGTTGGCTTTTCTTGATTTAATAAATAAATAAATATATATATATATGTAGTAACTCTCGTTATCCCTCAAATGTGTCGTTATTGAAATATTCATAAAACAGAAAGCTTCCGAGTAATAGTATTCTTCTATATTTATTATATTCCTTTTGAACATTCTCTCGATTGTCCCCTTTTTGTTATTTAAGTCGTTGTATTCAAATTCAGACAATATGCATATAGAATTGACTATTAATATATAATGGAATACAGCATTCACGCTCTTTCAATCTTCACCATTGTTCTCTGTATTAATTACGTTCTTGTTTCTTTTATATCTTAAATAATCTCTCTCTCAGTGTAGAAAAGATAAAAAAGTTCTAATATTTAAAAAAATATATATTTTTTTGTTTAATTTCCTTTCCCCTGGAGGATAATTTATCTTACTTAAAGCAGTTTAACAACAGTCTTTGATTTCCAGACTTGAGTCTGGTCATCTAAGGACAATGACTTTCCAGAATGGTTGCAGGGTTTTCCCACTATGTACTAAGTGCAATTCTCAGCCTGCAACCCCAAGACACATTATTGACTGTATTGACTCATCCATTGATGAGCTCTACTCTTCCCCGGCAGACACCATCAACAAGCTTTACAACCTTGATACCTTATTTTGATTAAGTGGAGATAAGAAAGAAGAAAAAGAAGAAAGTTTAAAAGCAGCTGGAAGTGATGATCAGGGGATAATTCGCACTCAGGTGGTCTCGACACCAGTTGTTCCCAGGGTGGACCTCAGACCATATCTCTTTCCTCTCCGATCTACTCCTCACGGGTGTTTGCTTCTGAATCCTGTCTCCAGTGTGTCCTTACCACACTACTACCACGATTGCTTCACCAATCACCATATATACATACGCAAATATAATTTTTTATTCATTGATAATTATATATTTTGACCACCCCATAGTTTTAAAAGATACCATTTAATTTGTTGTAAATATGTAAAATTAATTTACCCTTTTTTATAACTCACTATATAAATATGGGATTAATTTTTATAAATCTTATATAACTGTGAAGATATTTAATTGTAATTTTTATATCAAGTGTATTTTATAATAAATTACTTGATAGGGTAAATAATTATTTTTTATTTGCATATTTTTATAATACGACTGCGCAGTTTCAAATATTATATCACAAAAATTCATATCATATAAATCTACTACATAATTATATATATATATACGTACTAGCGGATGTACCCGGCTTCGCCCAGGTTTTTCTCGAGGGAATGTTTGTAGTCTGGTAATAAGAAAATATACTACACCTAAACACTATCAGAGAAAAGAGAAACCACGGAAGGTGAACAGAAAATGCTTACAATGGATGTATATGTTTACGATATCAAGTTAAATAAAAACAAAGATAAAATTTGCATATGTTGGTCACTATAAATTTGTATATTTGTTAGGCGAAATTAGAAACATGATAAAACAATTGGGTATTTAAAAACAAATGTAGAAATAAAAGTTGAAATATAATAAACAATGTTAAAGATTAGTTAATTATTAATTAAGATTATGTGTGAATATGTGAGAAAGATGTAATATCGTTGTTGTTTTTTAGATTGAGATTATTAGCTAGTATGTAAAAAAAATTAACTCTGTTGATTTCTATTTTTGTATTTATATATAAATAGAATTAACTCTGTTGATTTTTTTTTGTATTTAATCGATAACAGCGAAGTTACGCATGTTAATGTTAGGAAATATATTTTGATGTTAAGCAAAACCTGCTCCATCTCGTTTTACATAAATGTTGAAAATTTGGTTGAAATTGATGCATTGTAACGAAAGTTTTTAGTGATGTCCACTTATGAAATTTCCATTTTATTAATATAGATATATGATGATTATGATTTAAGACCATGGAATTGCTGTAAATAATCCAGATATCTACTACCACATGTTTCACCACGTGACTGTATATAACTTGTTATTTACTGTAAATAGAAAGCATCACATAATATCATTCTGTACCGCGTAAGACTCTAATAAAGTATAGCAACTGTACAGATAGAAGGAATGGAGAATAACAGGAGAAAATTAAGGTTAAAACTAATCAGGCTTAGGTGAGAATAGGAGAGTAGGCCTAGCAAACCCAGCCCAATTTTTACGAGTTCGTGGCCCTCCTGGATGATGTAACTCCCCCCCCCCCCCCTGTTTACGTCAATAAAGGGCAGTGACCTGCCTGGACCCTGAAGCT